>CM018693.1:105429679-105866843 GCA_009363875.1 Mikania micrantha | reverse complement strand
ACTGTTTCATAATTTTGTTCTATTACAAACTTGACTTGGGCATCTGGGGCGTGACCCAGATGCTCACAAAACTTGCTTGCAAAAGAGCAAGTCTTGAATCTTGATGCCGATGAGGAATTGTAAGATTCCATGCGAGTTGAAGGTTCCTCTAAGGGATCCTAATTTTCTCTCTCTAAAGCATCCTACTAACCTGTTCTTCACCTGAGAACATGTTAAAATCTGTCAACACTAGGTTGGTGAGTTCACGCAAATTTTAAAAAATACTAGGTTTGTTAAAAGGTTTCAGAAACTCTTCCCGTTCACAAACGGTGTTTGAAACTGGCGTGTAAATGGTTTTGAAAATACAAATGAAATACACAAGTGTTCAATCTGACCTCATTACTGACACCATCCCAAATTATCGAAGGTAGTTTATATATAGGGATACGTAGAGCCAAAGCCCAGCCTCCATCCCGCAACCCCTTCAATAATCCACGATGATGTCCTTAATGGAAATCAGATCTCTCCACTTCTGCATTCTCACTCGACACCACAAACACTTTGAAAGCAATGAAATGTTTTTAGGGGAAAGAGTGTTTGCTTTGTTTCCTGATATAGGAGAACTTGTGTTGTTTTGTTTATTTGAAAAATCACAAAGTTTACACTCCTTTCCTATTATGAAATCTACCATTGCTTGTCTTGTACTCGTTTGGAAATCATTCAAGCATGGTTTTGAAAGTTTGTTGTGTTTAAACCTCGAAACAGTTTTGTTGAGTGCGTTTATTAGTGTGGTATGTCTGTGATGTCACACATGTGATCATTTACAAACCCTTACTGATATGCCCTTGTTGATCCGTTCCCATGGAACTGATCCGAGTAGTTGTCCTTTGTATGTATGCGGTGTAACATACTAGCCTCGGCGTGGAGGTTGGTTAGACCTATGGTACCATCTACGTCACCATCGGTTGACCCGCGTTAACTAATGGTAAATGACTCTATGAAAGCAATCCTCAATGAATTCTTGATGTGTATGTTGTGGGGACACATGTTCTAGTGAATTACCCTAGACAGATACCCTACTAAACTTGTTTTTTGTTTGATGGGGGATTCCCATGAAAATATTTGTTTTAGATTGTGCTTTAACATAATTCCTCGAGTCATGACCGTTCACCTCTTGGTTGGGGCACAAAGCCTCGAACTGTCATGATTAACTGACACTTTCGTGTTTGTATTGTGTTTTGAACCCTCGAAACTCCTTTGTTAGGTTAGTTTGAAAAGTAGGAATGGAGCGATGAATGCTCGGTAAAATGATTTAAAATACTATTATTCGAATAAAATTCGGATAAGAGGTTTGGTTTGATGATCTCTTTTAAATTTTTGAAAATAACTCTTATTTGATTAGCATTCGAATAAGAGGTTTCATGTTCTCAGCCCCAAAAGATTTGGAAGGCGGAAAATTGAAAACAAGGGTCCGTGGATTCACCTATGATTATGGGTCGCCAATGCACTCTCTTGGTGTATTATCTCGGTTTAAATACTGTGTATCAATTATTTAATTTGTTAGTTAAGTGTTGAGTGGTTTTGTGTTATGTGTCTTGATGTGATTTTGGAAAATGTGTTCTTATTGTTTTACTTTGATTAGATCTAAAATTTGGTCTAAGGTTCGGTTCTATTGACACTTATAGTGTTCAATAAAACGTTCAACACTTAGCCATTTTTGGGCTCCTCCTTGTGCGAATGGCCTATTCGTACGAATGACCTTCACTCACACGAATGGAATGATGCGAATGCATACACTCATTCTGGTGATCCATTCGTGTGAATAGGCTTTCATTCGTATGGGTGTCATGAGAATGAGTCCATCTCATTCGTGTAGTTGCTCATTCGCCTAGAGGTTCATTCTGTGTGAATTTCTCAGGCGAATGTGGCATCTCATTCGTACGAATGAGCCCTTCGTGCAGCTCATTCGCCTGCATATTCACCAAGTACGCAATTTTCGAAACCAGTGGTTGTTTATGGAGTTTTTAAGGCCAAAACTGATGGCAAAACGTTTTAGAGTGTTTTGGTGCTAAGGATCGGTGCTAATATTCACTGTGGAGGTCATATTTGACTGGAATGGATTGAAAATGGTTGAAATCTTGAAATGGAGATGATGGGGGATGAAATAGACACGGTTTGGAGGTCCAAATGACCCAATTTCGTGTGAAATAGCCGAAAATTCGAGAGGGGCGAAAGGGGTTTCGGTTGAGAGAGTTTGGTGAAAAATGGGTTTGAAAAACATAAGTGTTGCTTTTATACCTGTGTTGTCGCACAAATTTCGTCCGAGTGGCTCTGTGGCTGTAAAGCTTCACCGAATATGCCATTCATACGAATGGCTGTGTGTTGTTAAAATTTTGATTGTTTAAATATTTGGGGTAGAACTTTATTAAAAATAGGTATTATTTTATGTCAGCAGTATGAGACTCACGTTTGCATTGTATGAATCGTCACTCATGCAAAAACAGTGTTTGCCTAGACTGCTGACGTTGCTTTGTACTGTAAAGATATCATTTAATGTATCAAATCCAACAACATATCCATATGGATCGTCACCCATGTGGATATCTTGTTAGATCGATACTCCAATGTTATCCATTCAGGTTTGATTCATTGTTTTCCCTCACAAGGTGTTTATTTTCTTCTGATTCATGTTTGTGTGATTCAATGGATTTTCCTAACTGTCTTAGAAATCATCTGTGTATTTTGATTTTTTGGTATTATCGTTGTCATCATACTCGTCCCACAATTTTCTCCGCTGTTGTCGTTTACATCCTTAGATTTCTGAAATAGTTGTTGCTTGTATACCGCTCGTCACGGTCTCCTCGTGTTGAATAAATTTCATCCCGAAATTTGAACCGTGTTATCGAGGCCTCTTTTCTCTCTTGATGTACAAAGGATAACCGATCGGATATGGATTCTCATGTTCCCATGCAGTGCTGAGACGTACATTGAAAAAATGTTGTTATTGTTTTGTATATTTACTAATATACGGACTCATTCTAGTCCTGTGATTTGCCGAAACCATGGCTGTCGACTGGTGATTCAGCAAGGATGAACCTTAGGTATATATGAAGTCCCTTGGTTCAAGATACAATAATTCAGTCAACTCGGTTTTACACAGGCGGTGGACACACAGATGATGTTACGATACCATAGATGTCCTTGTATCATTTCTTTGGCTGAGTTGATGATTGAAATTTAGATGAATATGTATGAATTAGATCAAATACTGTCACACCCCCAAATTCCCACTTGCGGTGTCAAACCGCTGGGTTTGACGTGGTCAGGATCAAAGCTCAAGTCATATAGAACGAATCTATATGCATTTTAAAGATACGTGGATTTATCATAAAAATCCCAAAATATAGTAAATAAGTTACACAACAGAATTTAAAATAGTGCGGAAGCTGTTCGTGAATGTAAACTCTTACATATTACATAGCTAACATAAAATGTCCTTAATGCATGCTCAACTCTTCCTGAGGTTCCTTAAGTGCAATCCTATGCTCTTAAGCGTGCTGAGTACCTGAGAAATACATGCTAAAGTGTGTCAACATAAAGTTGGAGAGTACACAGGTTTAGTTCAAAAGTAAGGCCTTGTTTTTTTTTAACAAAAGCTCTGTTCAACCTCTTATGTATGTGCGACGCAGACCACGCGCAGACGCTGATATCTGCAGACTGTTTATTTTTTGAAGACGTTTCATTGAAAAATGTCTGCGTGAGGTCTTCTTGGTGCAGATGTGGACCAACCACTTTTAGGATCTTCTAAAGGTCTGTAGAGACTACCCACCATCACCGGCCACCACCGCTACCCACCACCACCCGCACCGCTGCCACCCCCCCCTCGCCGGCCTCCTCCGCCGCCCACCACCGCCATCCACCCCCGCCGCCCACCACAACCTCCCACCACCGCCGGTCACCACCATCGTCGGCCACCGCTGCCGCCCTCCACCGCCAGTCACCCCCACCTCCTCCAGCACCATCGGCCACCCTCATCACCCCCACCGTACACCACCACCAATTTATTTAAGAGTAAACAGACGTTTAAAAACAAACACTATTCTTCTTGCAGACTGCAGACATTTGGTCCACCTCTTCTTCTGCAGATGTGGTCCGCAGACTGCAGACATTTTATCTCTTAAAAAACAAACACCACCTAAGTAAGCAATTAAATCATACATGGTCTGTTTTATCTAAAGTTTTCCAGGCACAAGGCCTCATGTGTATGATCCATGTGTAAAAATGTTTACCAATGTTCATCGGGTCCATGTCCTGAAATGTCTGATTCGGATGTATATTGAAACGCTAAAAGTTTGTCAGGTCTGAGATCTCGAGTGTAAGTGTTGCGCTACTACCGAAACTAGACTGTTGCTTTTGCCTCCGCCATGTCTATTTGTAAAAACAATGGCATAGGTCGATATCACGCCTGTCGTGCCCTCCAGTCACAGTTGGCGCCGAGTGGGCTTGTCAGACCCATAGTACTATTTGATAACGCCTCGCTTACAAGTAACTAATGGTATGACTGTGTGTCACACTCAAATGTTTGTACAGCATAATAGTAATACATAAAAAAATATGTTTGTCATAATGTTTGTCCAGTTGTGTTGACCCGTATGTTGGTCAAGAGTGTTTGCCCAGCTTGTTGACCCAGTTGTTTGTCAAAATGTTTGTCTAGTTCATTGACCCAGATGTTGGTCAAAAGTGTTTGTCAATTGTTTGAACGATACCTCGTCAAATGTGTTTGTCAAATAGTTTGTACAAAGTGTTTGTTAAAAATGTTTATCCAAAAAATGTTTGTCAAATGTGTTTGCATGTATTTCTCCCCCAGATTTGAGTTTGTAAACAGTTAAGAGAAAAGGGGGTCGTGAACTCACCTGAGTAAAGAATGCGTAAGCTCCTAAATCTTCTGGCGAGTTGGTTAATGATTTCCTATATTAAATAGTGTACGTAAGTTCGTGTTCAGGTTTGTGCGCGTGTGTTTGTGTCCGTGTTTGTGTTCGTGCTCAACAACCAAGGTTTTTATGTTTGTCCATGTTTGACAGTGTTTGACTGTGTTTGACCATGTTTGACTATGTTTGACCGTGTTTGAGTCAACGACCCGTTGGTGAACCGTGTGTGTTCGTTATGGTTTGTTCAGTGATTGTTATGATTCACGTATTGAATGTAAACACATAAGTTACGTAAAATTGACAACTTACTATTTGTTGTAAGTTTCCATTTTTAGTAAGTTTGCATCATAACTCTTTTTAATAGTTCTAGAATGCTTGTTTATCCTAAGTAATCAATTTAACACTTAGCATATTGTTACATGTTGTCAAATAAGCACATAAGTTCGTTTTTAACAAATAAAGTTACCTAAAATAGAAAGTTTCTAGGTTTGACATGTATAGCATAGGAAATCGTACTACAACTTCTCAGAACATCATGTTTTAGCATTTCAAATCATTTACCACTTTCAAAACTAAACCAATATTTCTATTTTGTGAAATCCCAAATAAAGTTTCCTAATATGAAAAGTTTGCAAAACTCATTTAATCAAGATTTAACATTTCAAATACTCTCACATAAACCTTATCATGACCAAAACTACTTATTTTATCCAAGTTTAACATGCATGCTATGACTCTTTCCAAATAAAGTTTCCATTAATAAAAGTTTATAACAAAATCACCTAATTCATCAATTTTAGCCACTCTCTTATGCTAATATCATTCACATAGTTCATAAATCATCATTTAAACATATTATTTCACCAAACTCACCGTCTAGCAAGATTTGCAAAATAAAAAGTTACTATTTATGGCAATAATGCCCAAATCAACATCAAATGACCATAAATCACTATCAAACCTTATTGTAAACAATTTTATAGCTCAGTTAGTCATCCATCCATGATCAAAATCAACGAAACCCTCATGGATCGTCATTGCATGTAAGAAAAGTACAATTTCTAACCAAATATCACAAATAACCCGAGTATTGCTCCAAAACTCTCAATAAATCATTTCCATGCTTCAAATCAGTGAATCTAATCCACAAATACAGGTTTATTGCATTGAAATTTCATGTATGTGCCATGGATGATGTTGCATGTGTGTGGATGTACTTGCATGTGTGGTTTAAGGGAGTTTTAGTTCAAAATAACCCTAGAAATTACCTGTCAAGGCTCAAAAGTGCTAAGATTCAGCTGGGAGAATAGCTAGAATACTCATTGATGTGGCTGACAATGAGAAATCAGTAGCTAATCTAGGGAATGGGGAGTTCCTTTAAGCTTTCCTTCCAAGTTTTGAGCTTCAAACCTTCAATAGACCTTCAATGGGGCTTAGGGGTGCTTCAAGTAGACTAGAGGAGTTGTACAGAGTGTTTTGGCCGATATTTGGTGTGTGTTCGAGAGAAATGAGTGAGAGGGTAGCAAAGTGAGCTGGGTTAGTCTTTATAAAGTTTTAAGGTTCTAGTAAGCTTCGCTATGACACCCTGTATTTTCCAGGTCAACTTCTATCTTAATTTAATATTTATTTAATTGCTAATTGAATACGTGGCACTATAATTAGTTTAATTTAGTGTGACACGTGGACGACAGTACAAACACTGACGCAAACACGATAATTCAGTGAATTATCGCAACACGCACACACGTGTCTAACGAAATACGAACGTTGGTGAACACTTAACAAATTGTGTAACTAAGCACTAGTAACACCACGAAACGCTCAACATTGAACTAGATAAGTTCAGACAAGGCCAAAAAATGTTCCATAATCGAGAAAACGTCGATATTAGGTGCCCCCCTCTTCTCCTCACTCTGTGGTATATGAGCTCCTCGTCCAACTTACTGTCTTCTGATTTAATATCAGTTACAAGAAAGCCTCTCTTTGGGGGGATAGCAAGGTGGCTTCATCACAGTCACTCCTTAGTAGCTTGTTGCCGTAGTTGATAGAGATTTACCTTGTCATTCAGCCAAACCATCCAAAATTTGTCAAAATGGGCTTAACCGGGATCCTTCGCGGTATGCCAAGGACCCGGGAGTGGGTCTCGGCGGTACACGAAGGATGGGCGGGGGAATTTGAATCCCGAAATTCATTACGGTACGCCAAGCCCCTTTTGGACCCTCTTGGCAGTACGCGACGACATCTAAACGCCAAATCTTTATAAAACCAAGACAATCATTACCACCCTTCTCTTTTTACTCATTACCTTCATTTCTACACTCCACCTCCCGACCTTATCTTCTGCAAAACACCTTGAATAGCCACTTGAAAGCCATTGATGGACCTCTTGAAGCTGAAAACTTGAAGGTTGAAGCTTGACATCCACAAATAATCTTGGGGAGTGACTTGTTAGAGCTTGGAGATCACCATAACCAACTTTTTGCTACGAAACCTTGCTGTCTAGGAGCTTGAAAAGTAGATTGATTCATCATCTCAACCTTTGGAAGCTTTTGAAGGTAGTTTTCATAGCTTTTATGCACACTACACACCATAAAACCCACATGCAAGGCATAGAACCCACATGCACACACTCAATCTCAACATGCACAAAATTTTGATGATTTGTATCTAGGTTTGATGATCTAGTTACTGATTTTAATGATCTATGAAGATCCATGATGAGCTTATTTGATAAAAACGTGATTTGGGGTCATGAACCCATGAAAGACCTATTTTTACTTGCATGCATGTGTGATCTAAAGTATTTTAGATGATTTTGGGTATTGAGAAATGATTGTTGATGATATCTAAGTATATTTGCAAGATTCATTAGAATGTTAATGATCAAAATGTGATATTTGAAGTTCTTGCCATTATTAGAAACTTTTATGATATAAAATATTGATTTGGTATAATATGACCATGGAAGTGACTTTAGAAGATCATTTGTGTAATATTATGATGCTATTTGAATAGGAAATGGATTACGAATGTTAATCTAGTCATTTGTTGAACATATGGGCATAGTTACTATTTTTAGTAACTTTATTTTGTGGAAACTTGATAGATGATGATATTAGGTGAAATATGTAGTTAAAATGATGTGTTATTGTTAATAATGAGATTATTAACATATATTATGCATCAACGTGGTTGAAATGATGCCTAGAATGAAAATTTTCCATTTATGGAAACTTTATTTGATGAATATATGAACTAGTGGCATAATTCTTGATTATTGATGATAAATGACTCCAAATGATGTGATATAATGATTATATGTAAAGTTGTTTGACTTTTGTTGTTAAACATGTCAAATTTAGCAACTTTCCATAGTAGGAAACTTTAATGACTAAAAACGGGTTATATGTTTATTTGATCAAATGTGACAATGTGCTATGTGTTAACATGATCATGTAGGATTAATGAGCATGTTTGAATCCTTAAAACAATAAGTGTTGTGAACTTACTAAAAAGGGATACTTACTACAAATAGTAAGTGGTCCATAAACGTAAATCATGTGTTTTACGTGCTATGTGCACGAATCACGAATCATAACCGACACACGGTTCACCAACGGGTCGTTGGCTTGACACGGTCGAACACGGTCAAACAAGATCAAACACGGACAAACACGGTCAATGTGGACCGACATGGACAAACATAACAACCGAGGGTTGTTGAGCACAAACACGAGCACAAACACGAAACACGGTCACATACACGAACTCACATACGCTATACGATATAGGTAGCTGGTGACCGACACGCCACTGAGACCAGGAGCTTACGCTTACCAACAATCAACTAAGGTGAGTTTACGGCCCCTCTTTAACTCTTTTTCAAACTTTCAAAATAGGGGGAGAATACTTGTTAAATCGAGTCAAACATTTATTACTTGTACTGACATTTGTGTATGCTGGTTTATTGGACAAACATTAAGTGTTGTATCGTAACAAATCCCTCACTTAGTCTTACCGTTAATGTACAAACAAAGAGGTGAGTTTAGGTAGATCTATTGGGTGTAACGACCCCACACGGCGCCAATACTGACTGGAGGTCGAGACGCGTGTAATCTCGACCCATCGCCCCATTTTTATTACGAGACATGGCAGAGGCAAGAGCTAACAAGTCTAGTTCGGTAGAGACGCAATTGACATTTGGAGCCTAGGGCTCGGGACTAACATATGATAAACAACATACACGTGACAAACATTTTACTTATTATTTATGTATATCAAAACTTGTGAACTCACCAACCTATGTGTTGACACTTTTTCTTAAACATGTATTCTCAGGCAACTAGATCGCACGGAACAGGAATGCACCTAAGGAATGAGCATAGGACCACTTGCATTCATATCATATCATTTGGACAAACACTTTTCATTTATGTTATGTATTAAAACAATGTAGTGCCTGACAATTTATACTTTCCGCTGCATCATTAAACATATATTATTCCGCTGCTACACAACTTATAATTTCCGCTGCTATGTTTGAAAACAGTTTGATTGTTATTATGGCAAACATTGTATTTTTAAACGCATATAGAGTCATTCTATATGACCAAGAGCTGTGATTCTGGCCACGTCACACCCATGCGGACTGACACCGCACGTGGGATTTTCGGGTGTGACATTCGCATACTACCAAGGCCGATCGTGCATGGCCTTGGCGTACCACTAAGGATTTCGGGATTCAAAATCCCGCTTCTGCTTCGCGTACCACAAAGCTTTTCTCCGGGGGTCTTCACGTACTGCGAAGGATCAATTTTCTTGATTTTTTGTTTTTATTATTCGATTTCATTCGCGTTCGATTCGTAACGTTTATCATAAACGTTTAGTTCGTGTTTTAGCACATAAGCACATAATAACACATATGTTTGTTTGTTTTATTGTTTGTTCGCCAACATTTGTGAACTTTAAACACGTGTGTGCGTTTCCGGTAATCCCTCGAATTACAATGTGATTGTTTATGTCTGCACTATCGTGCCATGTGTCACGCTAAATTAAACCAATTCTAGTGATACGTATGTTCTAATTATATAAACTATTATTAAATTAAAGTAATTGCTGACCTGAAATTTACAGGGTGTCACAGATACTCTCGATGACTCTCGGGACGTTATCTTTTATCAACAGATCTACTCTTTTGTTAACATCTGCTTCGAGTCGCGTGTTGGATGACAGTGCTACTTCCTCCATTAGGGTAGATTTACGAACTTTGTCCGTATAGATTTTGGGGTTTGCTTAGTGGGTTAGTCTAATTTGCTTAGGCTTCTCATTGCAGTCGTGACTCCACTTCACGTTTCTAGGAACGTTATCTCTCTCGCTTCTGTCCATTATTCGGGATGGAACATGTTGAATCGTATCCTTTGAATCGTACGATTCTCGCATTGTCCTCGGTGTATACGTGTGTGGTTTCCTTCGAGAAATTATAGGTTCACGGTTAGGTGTTGGAGTTTTATGGACGGCCTCTCACTTTTCAGTTGTAACCGTGTCGAAGTTTAACTTCGTAACTATCTCTGGTGCAGCAATTTACGAATCATTCTTTACAAGGTTTTGGGATTCGGTACCCATAAACTAGTCTAATTTGTTTAGGCTTTTCATCGATGTCGTGCTTCCATTTTTCCGATATAGAAACGTCCTCTCAAGTCATTCTCGGCGATCATGTGTGGATAGATCAGTTGTGATTTTGCAAATCTGATAGCACAGTTCTCGCTGAGCTGTCTTGAAACGCTTCTCTCGCAAATCTATCAATCCGCATGTAGGATGGCTTCCGTGTTTCTAGAATTGGGTTATTGGAATCGTTACTGATTTGGGAGGTGAAGAATGTCTTGTATTGGCATTCTTGTTTGTTCTCTTACCGTACTTGAATTTATTTCTTTGGTTAATTGTGGTCGAGAGCCGACTCACCTCTAGCATCCTCAAGATGATGCTGTCGTGGCTCGTGGCACTCGCTTAAACCACAGATATCGGATGTACTCTCTCCTCGGGTTGCCTTCTTGAGGTTATCTCAGTTGGTGAGAGTTTTGCTTTTATTGTTTGGGAGTACTTCGGTTGTCTTCATAACCTGTAGACCCTTGGTGGTTAATTCCCATTTCCAGCGTGCTTCATAGTTTTCCCAATGAAGGTTTTTGTATTTACCTCCTGCTCCGATTCAATTGTAGTCGTGCTGACTTAGGCGATGCAAGCAGACTTAACTACACTGCCGTTTTCACAGTGCTATCTCAGAGGGAAATTTCGAGGGATGTCTTGACTTCTTTAAGACAATGGCCTTGGTTTCCATTTCCAATGCCATGTAGTGTTGCTTCCCTAAGATTTTTTCATGCATGCATGTAGGTGTTTGCTTCTTTCCTTCAATTCACTATAGAACTAGTATTTCTTCCCCAAGGATCAGAAGTTCTTGTGTTTTGGAGGGAAGTCATTACTATCTCTTCTTACTAGTGTTGGGCCACTTAGAGTTGGTTTCTCTCCGCCTCTTCAATCTATAACTACTTGGATAAGTCATAGAGTATTGTGGCAGATAAATTGTCATGATCATCTGGAAATGATGTCTTCTAAGCTTTCAAATCCAAAGATTAGGGATAAGGGTTCACGCCATGCAGTAGAGTGTGTGGCGTAGAATGAATTTTCGGGGGTGTAGGAATTGAATATTCCAGATTAGACTGAAATGGTTAAGTGGGGCTCATTTAACCAGTTTGACAGCCCTAGTACTGAATACTAGTTCTTGATAGTCCTTTCATCACGCGCGTCGTGGTCGACGCTCATCGGTTTAGACTTCGGCCCCTGGTAATGCTTAAGGTCCACAATATTAAGGAGTCCAATTGAAGGGATATCAGGCTCCAGTGGCTCTCTCCTGTCTGTTTGAATAACTCCTGCTTTCTCAGGAGTGCTTACCCTTGTAGACGTTAGGTCGTCATAGTCGTTGCTGATGTCGTGTTGTCACACCCCCAAATTCGCACCGTGGTATCAGTCCACGTGGGCGTGACGTGGCCAGAATCATAGCTCAAGGTCATATAGAACAACTCTATATGCGTTTCAAATACAATGTTTGACATACACTTAACAAAATAGTTTGCAACGGAATAGTAAATCATAACAACGGAAAAATATATTTGTCATAACATGCAGCGGAAAAGTAATAAGTTTGATAAATGCAGCGGAAATACAATTGTTAAGCACTACGATGTTTAATACATAAAAAAGTTAAAATTGTTTGAACGAAAGACATAAATAAATGCATGCAGGTCCTATGCTCAGTCCCGTAAGTGCATTCTTGATCCTTAATCCTGTCAGTTACCTGAGAATACAAGTTTAAAAAGTGTCAACACAATGGTTGGTGAGTTCACATGTTTTGATATATACATATAATAAGAAAACGTGTGTCATGTTGTTTATCATAATGTTAGTACCGAGCCCTAGGCTCTAAGTGTCAGTGCGTCACTACCGAACTAGACTTGTTTGCTTTTGCCTCCGCTGTGTCTCATATACACAGCAAGTTAGGTCAGAGTTTCACGGGTTATGACATCCAATCAATATTGTGCCCCGTGGGGTTAGTCACACCCAAACAGATCCATTCAAACCTACCACGTTGTTCATACATTAACGGTAAGACTTTGTGAGGACTTGTTACGAGTTCAACACTTAATGTTTGTCTAATAAACCAGCATACACAGTAAAATGTTTGTACAGTAATAGATGTTTGATTGATGCAACTAGTATTCCCCCATTTAAAAACGTTTGAAAAGAGTAAAGAAGGGCCGTAAACTCACCTTTGTGATCAAGAAAAGTAGTGTAAGAGTAAGCTCCTGTGTCGTCGAGTAGGCAGTCACCGGCTACCTATATCGTATACCATACATGAGTTTGTGTAACGACCGTGCTCGTGCTCGCGTTAGTGCTCGTGTTTTTGCTCAACAACCCTCGATTGTTCATGTTCGTCTGTGTCGGTCCACAATGACCGTGTTTGCTCGTGTTGGTCCATATTGACCGTGTTTGATCGTGTTTAACCGTGTTTGACCAAAGTTGACCGTGTCAAGTCAACAACCCGTTGGTGAACCGTGTATCGGTTGTGAATCGTGTAACATTCGTGTAAGTGCTCGTCATGTGCAAAATGCGCAAGTCGCGTCTATGGACAACTTACTATTTATAGTAAGTTTCCATTTATGGAAAGTTTCACAAAGCATAACGATTTTATAGTTCTAGCGTGCTCGTTTGTCCTATGTGATCATGTTAACACATAGCACATCATCATACGATATAACATAAGTCACTTACATCATGTTTGCACATAAAAGTTTCCTAAAATGGAAAGTTTCCATTTCTAGCATACGCGTTATCAGAAACATCTAACTTAGCATTCATTTATCATGTTAAAACATAATAAATCACTTAGCATTTTCAAATCATACAAAATGTTCATAAATTGATAGTTTGCAAAATAAAGTTACTATAAATAGTAACTATGGCAATTTACATACCAATGATTATCCTAAACCATTCTAATCCATTTTCATGCCATAATCCTCATAATAAATATATGTAACATCATTTAATCATGTTCAAATAGCCAAAATCATCCATTAACAACATTTCACTATAAAAGTTACTAAATTTAGTAACTATGCCAAATATGGTCATAATCTATGTTGGAAAATAAGGACTGACGAAGCAAAACCACCTTTCAAATAATCTTTGTAATAAATGTTGCAGGATCTAGCTTCCGAAGACAAGTCTTCAGAAGAACCTTCGGAAGAGACAAATAAAAGCCAATTGCTTCCGAAGACAAATAAAAGACACTAGCTTCCGAAGACAAGTCTTCAGAAGAACCTTCGGAAGACATAAATAAAAGACAACTGCTTCCGAAGACAAATAAAAGAAAAATGCTTCCGAAGACAATACTTCAGAAGTTGCTTCGGAAGACTCTATCTGAAGACAAACCTCAGAAGACACTATCGGAAGAGAACACTTGCTTCCGAAGAATAAAAGTCATTTACTTCGGAAGACTTCCAAAGACATCTGCCTCGGAAGAAAAACAATATTTCAGAAGACATATGTTTCTTCTGATGAAAGAATAAATGTAACCTGCTTTTGGATAACTGTCTACATTAGATAGTTTTCTATAAAGAGCTTCCGAAAGAATAATGTATTAGCATCAGTACAAAAGTCTGAACTAAGATCTTTAAAGATCCTATGTTGACTTTACGCTTGTACTATTCTGATGCTACAGTGTCTGTAATAGTGTCATCAGTCTTATCTGTTTGTCTTCTTCTTGTATTTGTCCTGAAACATTAAATGTCGGGGCTATTTATACCCCAACATCTACTGAATAAACAAAATATAGAACAACACTTTTCTGAATCTTCTTTGTGTTGCCCTACTGTTTTCTCTTCTTCTAATTTATGAAAACTAAACACTAAAATAACTAAAGAGCAAAACTCAAGAGGGAGCAAAACACCAAAAGCTTTGTCTAAGCTCTTGATCCTGGTTAAGTTAGTCTCTCCTCAGCTCACCGGTTTTCTACAATTGGTATCAGAGCCTTGTTTCTTAGTCTTGGTTTAACCATCAAGGCTAAAATTCAAAGCTCGCTTTAATATCTGTGTTTAGTTTTCTGTTATCATCTTCTTTTCAAAATCTGCTAAAGATTGATTTTTGAAACTTTAAAGTGTTCAAAAATCCTTCAACCAAACTATCTTGAGTACTCACTATTGATTTACTCAAAACGGTTTAAACAAATGGCAGAAAAATTCACCTTAGACCCGCATAACACTGGTTTTGCCACGAAGCCACCAATTCTGGTTAGGCATCAATATAATATTTGGCAGAGACGGATGTTACATTTCCTGTCAAATAATCATACAGGATGTT
Organism: Mikania micrantha; assembly: GCA_009363875.1. Taxonomy (NCBI): domain Eukaryota; kingdom Viridiplantae; phylum Streptophyta; class Magnoliopsida; order Asterales; family Asteraceae; genus Mikania; species Mikania micrantha. The sequence goes on along the minus strand of CM018693.1, from coordinate 105,852,027 downwards.
GGAAGTCTGTCATGTTCGGACCTCATAAACCAATGGTCTTGGACACAGAGACTGGAGATGATGTCCCTAAGGATCCCCGAAACTATACTGAAGAAGACTTTCATAAATTGGAGCTTGATGCCAAGGCACATGCTCAGCTGGCCATGGCCCTTCCGAATGAAATCTATTCGGGTCTTCTTCACCATGAGTCTGCTAAGGACTTATGGGATGCTCTAAAAGAGCAATTCGGTGGTACTGATGATGTTGTAGCCAATACTAGAGAGATATTGGCTCAACAATATGAGACATTCTGCCAACTAAATAATGAGTCACTGACTCAGCAATTTGAAAGGTTCACTTCTCTCTTAAGTGAACTAAAATTAGCTGGTCAAGTGTATCCTCCTGTCTCAGTTCTAAATCGATTTTTAAGATCTCTCCCTGAAAAATGGGAAACTTACTCTATAGTCATGAGATCTTCACCAGATTTTGGTAAACTCTCACTTACCCAACTTCATGGTAAGTTACTCACTTTTGAGCGAGAGATTGACCAGAAAAGAAAACTAATAAAATCTGGAAAATCAACTGAAGAGTATGTTCAAGGGAACACTGCTCTCCTTAGTCATAACTCTGTGATAAATGATCAGGGTTATGATGAACATATTGACATAACTACTGGTATCACCTCTTCATTCTCTTCATGTGATGACCACTCTCTCCCCTCTGACCATCCTTGTTTTATCATGGACGATCTTCATCAAGTTCCAAGTGATGACTTGGAAGAGATGGATATTCTCCATCAACTGGCTCTCTTGAGCATAAGAACTAACAAGTTCTACAAGAGGACAGGAAGAAAATTTCCTGGTATCCATGGAAAAACCAGGATTGGTCTAAATAAGGCTACTGTCCAATGTTATAGATGTCATGGCACTGGACATTTTGCCAAGGAATGCACTAATGCTTCAAACTCTAACCCTTCTTCTTATGTGACCTATCCAAACATACCTTCACACACCTCTTCAACACCACATTCATCCACCTTTTCTTCTTTCAAAAGGTCCAATAATCCTCAAGAATCAGCACACATTGCACAAAACTCTTCTAACAATGTGCAATATGTACAAACTGCAAATGGAAACATGTACCAACTTACTCCTGCCTCACTTCAAGTTGTTACAGCTCCTTCTTCACAAATAAATGCTCCCGGACATGCTGTCAAATCTTCATCATCTGGTCAACAGGCTCTTTTCTCTCAAGAGTACATAGACTGGAGCAGCTTGCCTGAAGATGTTGGCCATGCCCTCATCACTTTTGAACCAACAAATTTTGCTCTTATGGCTGTTGGTGAAGATTCTTGCTCTTCTGATCAACCTGAAGCAGATATTTCTGATGCTCAGGTATCCTCTTCCACCTTAGAAAAATTATGTTCCAATGCTTGCATAGAGGCTTTTGCAAAAATAAAGAAAGCCAATATGTTGCTTCAAAAGCAAAATCAGGATTTGGAACAACTTCTGGACAATAAAAATTCTGAAATGGAAAAATTAATAAAAATAAAAGATAATGAACTATGTGCCTTGAAAACTGAGAAAATCAATTTACAAGCATCTTTTGATCTACAAAGAGAAAAATATTATGCTTGTAAAGATGAACTATCTCAAACTCAAGTAAGCTGTGAAAAGTGGGTTGAATCTTGCAAAGGATTCAAGATGCTTTTACAAAAGCAAGTTCACAGCAAGGCAAGATTTGGAATTGGGTATAATCATACTGCTCAACCAGATGATTATACACCCATTGATAATAATAAGGAAGAAACTACTCCTGAACCTGTTTCACCAACCTTTCTTCCTGATGAAATTCCTTCAATAAAAGATACACCTTCGTTGGTGTATCAGCCAAACTATTTCTCTAAGTTTGTATATCCCACTAATACAAATCTGACAAGAATAGAAAAATCTCAGTTGAACTCAGTTCAACACAATAACTCTTCAGAACAAAGTGAGATTGCTCCTGATATGAGCCCTACTCCTTGTTCAGAAGAAACAATAAAGTCTGGATTCACTTCTAATATCAAGTCAAATCTTGATAAAGGAAAAGAACCTATGATAAATATCCAGTTTCCTCCTTCTCATCCTCATCCTCCTTATCCCACAATGAAAGCAAACAGACCTTTCATCCCAAATTATTCCTCTCTTTCCCCAGCCTGCTTAAAATGTTTTAAGTACAATCATGCTACTGAAAACTGCAGAACAAAAACACCTTTGGAGAAAGCTAGGATAAAGGCAAATAAGTTGAAAGCTGATCATACTTCTTCATCTAAAGGGAACCTCCCTAATAAGATGAAGAAAGTAAGAACAGCAAGTAACAAATCTGTTGGGACACATCCTCATTCTTCCTCTATCTTACCCTCTTCCTTGAGAACTAACTCCAGACCTTCCATTTTGGGAACACCACCTCCTTACTCTACGGTGAACCCAGTTTCTTGCTCTAATAATGGTGCTAACTCTTCTCCCGTGGATTCTCAAATCAATCTTCTCCAACAAAATCAGCAACAACTGCTGTTAATGATGCAGAAATTGATGAAAGATACACAACAAAATAAACCAAACAAATAAATAAAATAAAATACCCCATGTCTAATCTTTTGTACATAATTCTCATGTGCAGAAATCCTCTTCAAACCAAAATCATCTCTGGTATGTGGATAGTGGAGGATCTAGGCACATGACTGGATGCAGATCCATTCTAAATGACTTCATTCCAAATAATGGTGGATCTGTTTCTTTCGGAAATAATGCAAAAGGTTGGATAGTGGGATCCGGTTCTGTCTCAGGAGGAAATTTGAAATTTAAAGATGTTAGCTTAGTTGAAAACCTCAAGTTTAATCTCTTGAGTGTTTCTCAACTGGCTGACAAAAATTTTAATTCATTTTTCACTAAAGACAGTTGCAAAATTCTTTCTCCAGAAATAAACTCAAAAATAAAGGTCTTGATTGATCAACACACTTTGCTAACGGCTAAAAGAAGTGGAAACGTCTATATTGTAGACATGACTACTGATTCTCAAACATCTTCTCCTACATGTTTGATAGCCAAAGCATCATCTTCTGAAACCACTCTCTGGCATAGGAGACTCAGTCACCTTAATCACCAAACTCTTCATAAGCTTTCCACCCTTTCCTTAGTAAGAGGATTGCCTTCTAAAGAATTTCATTTTGAAGGTCAATGTGAATCTTGCTTAAAGGGAAAGCAACATAAAACTTCACATAAGTCTATTGAGGAATCCAAAACAACTAACTGTCTTAATCTGCTTCATATGGATCTGTTTGGTCCAGTGAAGGTAGCTAGTTTGGCAAGAAAAAGATATTGTCTAGTTGTTGTAGATGATTACTCAAGATTTTGCTGGACCTTCTTCCTTTTCAGCAAAGATGAGACTTCTGATAAAATAATTGCTCTTGTCACTCATCTTGAAAGACAATTCAGTCTTCCTGTTAAAATGATAAGGAGTGACAATGGCACAGAATTCAAAAATCAAGTTCTTGATAAATTTTGTATTTCTAAAGGAATCCTTAGACAATATAGTGCTCCTAGAACTCCTGCTCAAAATGGAGTTGTAGAAAGAAAGAACAGGACACTGATTGAAGCTGCAAGAACCATGCTTGCAGACTCAGGATTACCTTTATCATTCTGGGCTGAGGCAGTAAACACTGCTTGTTATGTATTGAACAGAGTTCACATTGTAAAAAGACATAACAAGACTGCCTATGAAATTCTGTATAAAATAAAGCCTCTCATTTCCTTCTTCAAAGTCTTTGGATGTCCGTGTTTTATCCTAAATACAAAAGACTCTTTGTCCAAATTTGCTGCTAAAGTTGATTCTGGATACTTTGTTGGATATTCTCAGACTTCTAAAGCATATCGAGCTTTCAATCTCAGAACAAAAATAATTGAGGAATCTATTGATGTAAAATTCAATGAATTAGCATCAACCTCATCCTTTCCTTCTGCACCTGATGATCTTTTTGATCTTGAAAGCTTCTCATTCATCCCTTCCATCCCCTCTTCTTCTCCTTCATCAGAGTCATGTCAAACTTCTGAAGATCTATCTTCTATTGAGGACGATTCTGTTTCAAAGTTCTTCACTTCTTTTCCATCTCATCAAATAAATTCTCAAGAAGCAAATTCTCAAAACCAAGACGATATACCATCTACTCCTCCATCTCCTGTCTTGGATAATGCATCCATAGATGTTCCTGATCACATTCCAAACTCTCTGACCCCCATCGAAAACTTATCTTATTCCGATGCTGCCTCCTCAAATAACTGTTTGGACATCATTCCTTTCAACAAAAATCATCCTCTAGAACAAATCTTAGGTGATCTAAGTAAAGGAGTTCAAACAAGAAGCCAGATTTCAAACTTTTGTCTTCATGCAGCCTTTCTATCCCAAATTGAGCCGTCTAAATATCAGGAGGCTCTTAAAGACAATAATTGGGTAGAGGCAATGCAAGATGAACTGTTGCAGTTCAAAAGGCAAAATGTTTGGACTCTATGTCCCTTGCCCGATGGAAAATATCCCATCGGAACCAGATGGGTATTCAGAAATAAAACAGATGACAGAGGCATTATAATAAAAAATAAGGCCAGGTTAGTTGTGCAAGGTTACTGTCAAGAGGAAGGTATTGACTATGATGAGACTTTTGCTCCTGTGGCAAGATTGGAAGCCATTAGACTCTTCCTAGCATTTGCCATCTCACATAACATAAAGGTATACCAGATGGACATAAAGAGTGCTTTCCTGTATGGGACAATAAAAGAGGAAGTCTATGTTTGTCAACCACCAGGATTTGATGATGTTCATCATCCTGATTGGGTGTACAAACTAGACAAAGCACTTTATGGCCTAAAACAAGCTCCAAGAGCATGGTATGACACTCTCTCTCAATTCCTTCTTTCTAATAATTTCTCACGGGGAACCATTGATAAGACTTTGTTCATAAAAAGGGTAGATAAGGAACTCTTGTTAGTCCAAATTTATGTTGATGACATCATTTTTGGATCAACAAAACAGTCCATGTGTGAACAATTCTCTAAATTAATGTCTTCTAAGTTTGAAATGAGTGCTTTAAGTGAACTAAAAACATTTTTAGGACTTCAAGTCAAACAAACCCCACACGGGACTTTCATTCATCAATCTAAATATGTAAAAGATCTTCTTAATAAATTTGATATGAATGATTGCAAAATAATTTCTACTCCCATGGCAACAAGTCCTGGCATATGTTCAGATGACAATGGTGAACCTGTAGATCAAACTCTCTACAGGTGCATGATTGGTTCTCTGATGTATCTTACTGCATCAAGGCCAGACATCATGTATGCAACATGTGTCTGTGCAAGATATCAATCTGCTCCCAAACAATCTCATCTTTCATTTGTGAAGAGGATACTCAGATATCTTAAAGGTACTCCTGTACTAGGTATTTGGTATCCTGCTAATCAAATTTGCAAGCTTGTTGGTTTACAGATAGTGATTATGCTGGCTGCACGCTCACCAGAAAGTCTACTTCAGGAGGTTGTCAGTTCTTTGCAGGTTGCTTAGTGTCATGGCAAAGCAAGAAGCAAACATCAGTGTCAAATTCAACTGCTGAAGCTGAATACATTGCAGCAGCCCATTGCACTGCCCAAATTCTTTGGTTACAATATCAACTGCTAGATTTTGGAATAACTGAACTAAAAACACCTCTTCTGATAGACAGCGAAGCTGCCAAAAACATAATAAAAAATCCTGTCTATCATTCTAAAACCAAACACATTGAAATAAGGCATCACTTCATTAGAGACTGTTTTGAAAAAGGACTAATAGTTCCAGAACATGTCTCTACAAGTGATCAAATAGCTGACATATTTACCAAGCCCTTAGACTCCACAACTTTCTCTAAGTTTGTAGCAAAACTGGGCATGATAAATATGAGTTAATAAACATTAAAGGATAATTTTTTTAATTATCCAAACAATGGATATTGGATACACAGATAGGATCAGTGGCTATATAATCACTGCTTCATATCTATCTGATGTTTAAACTTTCCATTGTTACATTCCTCTTCTTCCGATGTCTTTTCTTCCGAAGATATCCTCTTCTTCTATTTTCTTCTTCCGATAACTTTCATAAGTTTATTTAACTTGTGTCTAAAATAAGATTCTTCCGATTCTGCAATAAAAATCTTGAGCTTTGCATTTGATGTGACAGTTGTCAATCTTTCTGATAGACCCGAGTCTCAATACTGACTCTCACGGCTCAAGAAGATTATTACCGCCATTTTCTTTTAACCAATAATCTTCTCGGATTACTTCCCTTATTTATCATCTTCTTCTCCATAATTCTACTTAAACCCTATTCCTTCTCTGTTTTTTCAAGAAACTCTTCTTCCTCTTGAAGACTCTAAGTAATGCTCATGATTACGGATGATAAATTGTCAGGCATGTCGTCTGGCACGAAGCACTTATGCTTACCTTGTCGCAAGCTTCATGCTTATGATAATGGCTTAACGGCTTCGGACCAGGCTTCATTCCTCACAAAATTTCGTCTGTACTTTTCGGATGTGCATGAACATGTCTTCTTGACCAAATGTGTAAGTCTCAACCTCTCTCTCTCTCTTATTCTAACTCAGTTTTGTAATTTCATACTTAATCATGAACTTTTTAGGTTAACCTGAAAAACTTGATTATGTAGAAGTCAGTCCTGTTGATATTTACAGGCAACTATTTCAAATAACATCTGTTTGATAACCTGGTATATCATCCCAAATGTTCATAAGTTCCGGCTATGCTTTCAGTTTGTCTCTTTGATCTTCATAATATTATGACGGACTTGACTAACTGATGTTCAACATGATGGATGATACTAAAGAAACACCCATCTTTAGTAAACCCACATCCACCCTTCTTCCACACCTAAATTAGGTACTGGCCATAAAATACTTCTCCAAAACCCTCCAAGCCTCATAAACCCAAAAGAATCTGTTCAGGAAGATGAGATCCCTGAACATGATTGTGTTCCCACTGAACACATGGATACATCTGTTTCATCCTCACAGATATATCAAGCATCTCTTCCCATCCTGCTCCTCATTCATCCTCTTCACAGGATGATGTTGTATTCCTAAGGGAACCCTAACTAACCATTGAAATGTCCGTTGACTTTCAGTTGGTCGTCCTCTTTCCCAGGGACAACTCTGTTTCTAAAAGCCCCCCCCACTATCCATCAACATTTCTCTACCCTATAAAAGAGGATGAGATCCGGTCGTCAAGTCCATCTTGACTTCCTGATCATATATCAGGAGCATCCATTTCATATGCAAATCCAATGGCTTTTCATTTGAATGGATTAGGCAATAAGACTCCTGGTATGGCAACAGCCAATGAAGTTTTTCTTTAAACTAAGGCTAGGAAATCCCCAGAACCAAGAAAAAGGGGTTTATGACATCTCTGAGATGGACTCAGGTCATAATAAAACTGACTCTCTAGTCAGGGATTCGGATGACATCTACAAAATGATGGACGGATCAGTTCTTCACATTATTGAATTAACGGATATCTTTAGTCCTGTATTCCAAATCCAACCCCATGCAGGCACCTTCATTTGAAGGTTTTCTAATCTTCTCAACCACCTTCACTACTACTACTCTTCCTCCACTGCCTTTCAAGGAGCATTTCTCCCACCTCTCTCTGCCTTTCTTTCTTCCCTGCCTTGTCTCCGGCTGATTAAGCCAAAAAGAGGGAGATAATCCATAAACCATTCTCAAAAGGTGGTTAACGCTTAAATAAACAAAAGAAGCCTAGCTCTGATAAACAAAGAAGCCTTTGCTTTACTGAGACCCATTTGAACCATTCTCATGATTCTTTCCCCACTGAGTCTGATGTTCTAGAAATTGATTGGGATCTAACATTAAGTGGTTTTGGCTTCATCAGTCCAGAGGGAGATTGTTGGAAAATAAGGACTGACGAAGCAAAACCACCTTTCAAATAATCTTTGTAATAAATGTTGCAGGACACTAGCTTCCGAAGACAAGTCTTCAGAAGAACCTTCGGAAGAGACAAATAAAAGCCAACTGTTTCCGAAGACAAATAAAAAGACACTAGCTTCCGAAGACAAGTCTTCAGAAGAACCTTCGGAAGACATGAATAAAAGACAACTGCTTCCGAAGACAAATAAAAGAAAAAATGCTTCCCAAGACAATACTTCAGAAGTTGCTTCGGAAGACTCTATCTGAAGACAAACCTCAGAAGACACTATCGGAAGAGAACACTTGCTTCCGAAGAATAAAAGTCATTTACTTTGGAAGACTTCCAAAGACATCTGCCTCGGAAGAAAAACAATATTTCAGAAGACATATGTTTCTTCTGATGAAAGAATAAATGTAACCTGCTTTTGGATAACTGTCTACATTAGATAGTTTTCTATAAAGAGCTTCCGAATGAATAATGTATTAGCATCAGTACAAAAGTCTGAACTAAGATCTTTAAAGATCCTATGTTGACTTTACGCTTGTACTATTCTGATGCTACAGTGTCTGTAATAGTGTCATCAGTCTTATCTGTTTGTCTTCTTCTTGTATTTGTCCTAAAACATTAAATGTCGGGGCTATTTATACCCCAACATCTACTGAATAAACAAAATATAGAACAACACTTTTCTGAATCTTCTTTGTGTTGCCCTACTGTTTTCTCTTCTTCTAATTTATGAAAACTAAACACTAAAATAACAAAAGAGCAAAACTCAAGAGGGAGCAAAACACCAAAAGCTTTGTCTAAGCTCTTGATCCTGGTTAAGTTAGTCTCTCCTCAGCTCACCAGTTTTCTACAATTGGTATCAGAGCGTGGTTTCTTAGTCTTGGTTTAACCATCAAGGCTAAAATTCAAAGCTCGCTTTAATATCTGTGTTTAGTTTTCTGTTATCATCTTCTTTTCAAAATCTGCTAAAGATTGATTTTTGAAACTTTAAAGTGTTCAAAAATCCTTCAACCAAACTATCTTGAGTACTCACTATTGATTTACTCAAAACGGTTTAAATAAATGGCAGAAAAATTCACCTTAGACCCGCATAACACTGGTTCTGCCACGAAGCCACCAATTCTGGTTAGGCATCAATATAATATTTGGCAGAGACGGATGTTACATTTCCTATCAAATAATCATACAGGATGTTGGAAGTCTGTCATGTTCGGACCTCATAAACCAATGGTCTTGGACACAGAGACTGGTGTAACAGCCGGCCGTATTGGATATTGTCCGCTCTGCCCCACCGGGCTCACGGATTTGCTTTTGGTTACCCGGGTGAAAACTTCCCAGGGAGGTCACCCATCCCTGGATTGCTGCCACCAGAGCACGCTTAACTGTGGAGTTTTCATGTGCTCCACAGCCAACTAAGCCCAAAACGCGTCCAATAGAGAAGGTTTCCACTCCCTCTTATAAGGAAGTTTCGTTCCCCTTACTCAACCCATGTGGGATTAGCCAGCCGCGCTGGAGTGGAATTCCTCCCCCACTGGGGAATCAGCGTCCCCGCTGATCACATGGATTCGGCCCCTGTCTCTGATACCATCTGTAACAGCCGGCCGTATTGGATATTGTCCGCTCTGCCCCACCGGGCTCACGGATTTGCTTTTGGTTACCCGGGTGAAAACTTCCCAGGGAGGTCACCCATCCCTGGATTGCTGCCACCAGAGCACGCTTAACTGTGGAGTTTTCATGTGCTCCACAGCCAACTAAGCCCAAAACGCGTCCAATAGAGAAGGTTTCCACTCCCTCTTATAAGGAAGTTTCGTTCCCCTTACTCACACCCCGAGCCGGCGGGGTAGGATCGGGTTTCCCCGACGGGCGGAAGGTTCCCGAGGCGCGATATCGAAATGATAATCAGATTGATCAGATTGTTCACATTGCACATGATATATAAATGAGAAACTTTGCTAAAATAAAATAGGATTACAGAGTTAAATTATATTAGTTAAGTTTACAATTTAACAATGTAAACCCACTATCACATCATCAGTCTTCAATCTTGTAGTTGCACAAGATATGTTAAACAAACTGTAAAATGATGCTTCAAAATATGCAGGTCCAAAAAGCTAGGTCCTCTATCAGATAACCTAATCCCAAAGAAATAACTCTTCAGTTGACCTGTTCGTCACCTGAGAAGTCATGCAAAAATAAAGTCAACACATGGTTGGTGAGTTCATATAATTTCGTATTTGAAAATGATTTGAAAATGATTTGAAAACCTCCTTTGGTAAAGACCCTAACCTCATTAACTCCACATGTATCATCCAGATCGGTATGCTTATGTATAGGGCATACCCCTGAGTCGAGGCTACAACCCCGCCCAGACGCCGTCCCACCACATACTAATCCGCATAGGACATTGTTGTTAATGATAATTAAGCATCTTTACCTATCACACACTCTTGTTCACAATGACCCAAATATTCTCACAAAACCTTTGTTTAACCCACGGGTAACAACCTTAATCTCATTAACATCACATGTATCATCCAGATCGGTATGCTTATATATAGGGCATACCCCTGAGTCGAGGCTACAACCCCGCCCAGACGCCGTCCCACCACATACTAATCCACATGGGACATTGGTGTTAATGAAAATTAAGCATTTTACCCCTACCTTAACCCAATGATTCGTCAGTCCTTTGTTCCTGTAAATGCAACAATTTGGAATCTATGTTGATTCCTTAAGTTCATCACAATAGTGATCAACCACAGAAATTGTATAAACAGTTATAAATGCTTAATTAAACAAGTAAATAAACATTTAATAAAATCTAAGTCCTTATGATTGGGGCCTATGGTCATACTCAAGTAGACTAGTCTGTCAATCTAGATACTTAGTACTTAGGGAATTCTGTAAATATCATCAAACATAAGACCTACAAGTCAATCAGTCTAGCTAGGACTTCTTGAAATATAGGATTTCTGAATTCAATGTGTTGGCAAATGTTATCTCTGATATTTCCCATACTATCCCTTAAAAATGATTTAATGATCGTCTGATTTTGTCACAAGATGTACTTGATGTGTTGATCATAGAATACAAGATTCATTGATCGGTTGTACACTTGATTCATTGTTCAACAAACACTTGGTTTGTAGAACATTGATTGTTGTCTTTGCAAAGATTGTTTTATTGATGTCTTGATGTCCCACACTTGTTTTGTCAAAATGCTTGATTTGATCCCTTGAATTCACCCACTTGTTTTGTCAAAATGTTTGTTTTGATCCCTTGAATTCACCCACTTGATTTGTCAAAATGTTTGTTTTGATCCCTTGAATTCACCCACTTGTTTTGTCAAAATGTCTAGTTTGATTTGTTTGAAATGTTTTGACTTATTGAAAAGTTTAGTTTAACTTGATTATTCACTTAATATATAAGTGAATCAGTTATTAACCTGCATAAAATCTTCCTAGACATGATCTAGGATAACATTTATATATATGTAAAATATATAATTTAAAAGCATTCAAGTAAACAATTTAAATAAACAGTTTACGCATGCTTCTCAGCCCCGCGTTTTAAAACAAAAATGTTAGAAAAGGGGCAATGAACTCACCTGTGTTGCCGTGAAATGAACCACAAAAGATAAGCGCACTCTTTGATTGTTGCCTAAGTATCTTTAACACCTGGGTTATTTTAAAGAATTCGAATACGATAAGTACCTACAGAAATTGTCGTATCTATGGTTTGGTCTCGATGTGCAACTACGTGTCCTAGATTACTAGTGTGTTTCTAGAATTTCCTCTATCTAAGTTAAACTATTACCCATTAGTAACCCAAATCCCACATAAAGCATTTAAAGTATTTAAGTAAAATATTTTCAATTTATTACATTTTAAGTAAATCATTTATTTAGGAAAATCATTTAATTATTTTGTTAAGGTCTATAATATAATTTCTTTTATGAAAAACATATTCAATTTAAGAAAAATGTAATTTAAACATGATGGGCTTATATTAAACCCATTGGGCCATTCTTGAGCCCTTTAATGAACTTTGATTTTCAAATGATCTCTTGTTTGCTTATAAAGTCATTAACCTAGATGGTGTAAATAACCATTTAGATTAATCATGCCTTTGAAATTCCCAATGGTTTAGGTGTTAACATTTAAGTTAAACCATAACCTTTAGGTTCTTGTTTTCCATTCCGAATGTATTCCTCTCATGATATTGATATCCTAGCTAAAAAAAAAAAAAAAAAAAGACTCATTTATGTCTAACCAATTAAATGATCGTCCCCTACAATGATCTCATACCATAAGTGTGCTAGAATATCCTATGTTAAATTTATAGTTAACCCTAACATGGCTTTTATTGAAGTTTAGATCTTGTGGGCTTTATATTAGGCCTAACTTGTTCGTGTGACCCAATTGATTAATATTTAACTTAATCAAATGTACAACGGGTCAACCTTAGTTATTTGGCCAACTAAGTGGTATTGGGCCTAATCATAGGGTTATTGGGCCTTAGGAGTTATGTGGGCCAAATTAAATTAAACAACTAAGTGTGAATAAAGTCTCGGTCAATTTCCTCCCCAATGAGCCAACTTGAAATTGTTGGGCCATTACAACACGTGGGCCAATCAAGTTCTTGCTTGGGCCGAATGGAGCATGGCCTTGGGCCAAGTAGTTGGACCAATTAAATTTACTTGGGCCGATTTGAAACTAACATATTAGACTTGGGCTTCGACTAACACTTCAAAATTTACGAAATGTGCAGCGAACCTATTGGGTATGGTTCGGCTCTGCATGCTTACTGGGAATGGTTCGTTCCATGCATCAAAGGTTCGGCCACCTGGGAGTGATAGGTTCGTAGGAGGGTGCGCCACTAGTGAGATGGTTCGCAGCCCGTCTAGAGTTCGGCCAACACCACTGGGTTCGGCTAAGGGTTCGTAGAGGGCTAAGTTCGGTGGTTGACTACTGTTGCAGGTTCGTTAATAGAAGCAGGGTTCGTTCCTAGGATAGGGTTCGGCTAACACCATGTCATTTAGGGTTCGGCTGTGGTGACCAACGAACCAGGGTTCGTTCCTGATGCATGGGTTCGTGAGGGCTCGTCAACCAGGAGAAAGGTTCGTGGGGACCTGATGGTTCGTGTCTCAGCATAAGGGTTCGCCAAGGTTCGCCGGGGTGGCTACCAGGGTTCGGCCACCTGTGTGAGGGTTCGGCCGGTGGTTTTTAACGAACCTGTATGGTTCGTTTTCATCAGCAAACGTTTTCTAATTCTAAGTTCGACCATTCATCTATTGTACTTACATGTAAACAAGTTCTCGAAGGTGTTATTCTCGAAGGAGTCGATCTATGGCCGGTCGTAGTGGGTGGGTCGAACAACAAGAAGAAAACCCTATAATTCGAGATGTTTTGAGCTACGTACCTCCAATTTCAGTGGCCAAAGCTTCCGATCTGTTGTACTCCCTTGTAGAGCTCGTTCCTAGCTACGCGTGGACACCAAGAACACCCGATTTCGTCTCCAAACGAGTGAGATCTTGAAGGTTGAAGATGAAGAATTTTAGAGAGAGAGAGGTGACGGGAGAGAGAGCTAGAGAGAGAGAGAGATGTGTAAAAATGAAAGAAAAGTGTTCTTTCATCGTTTATATACCCCGAGGGTATTCGGATTCGTTTCGGTTGCTCGGTTTTCGTCTCCGACGCGTTTCCGGATCGTAACGCGTATAATTACGAAATTTAAAATAAAAGGTTATATTTTATGCGTTTGGGAAGTGGTTATTTCTAGTAATGACATTAAATGTTATTTTTCCTAATTTATTTATCGAAACTCATAAATATTACGCGTTTTATTAATTATTCGCGTGTTATGGTTTACGCGTCTAAAATAGTAAATATAGTTTTGCCTTAATTGTAACTATGATGAGTTTCAAAATTGTAAAACAGGAAATATTTTATTTCCCTATAATTATTATCGTTCGAGTCGTCTTTCGTTTCGTCAGAAAACGTCACTTACGCGCGTCTTCGTACAGAGCGCTAACTGTACGAACACGATCGTACGTTTCACTTTCTGATTTTGTTGTCTAATTTACAATCATCGTTTCAGATCATTAAACTGTCAGATCCATTCGTACAGGTCGTCACCTATACGAACAGTCCGTCGGTTTAACATTCCGTAACAACAACTGTTATTGTATTGTTTTGATTAGCCTCGCATACGTGCTATCCTAATAGATCCTAACAAATAACCCATGATGGTTCAGTGTTGCCAGATAATTATCTGACTCAAGAACCATTGTTCTGTACTTAGTTTCTGCTAAATGTTTATGAGCCTGCTGTTTGATAATCATGAAATGACTTTGACTATCAATATGAACATGAAAAAGAATGCAATATGTATAGTTGGTGTCTGTTTACTGTTTGTGCTACTGTTGCGATCACTGTTCCGGCACCGGTTTCGGCACTGTTGTTACAGTCTCCCCTTGTTAGAGAAATTTCGTCCCGAAATTTAAGAATAGTTATCGGGTACTGCTTCCTCTGTAAGCAATTGGGGATTACCTGAACATCGCGTGACCTTCGCGCTTCCCAAATAAACTTGAGTTTGCGCTTTGAATTTCCAATGAACTTAGCAATGGAAATACGACTTTTCCTTGGTTGTTTAATCTGACGTGCCATAAACTCTTAAGATCATTACCTAAGGCATGAATGTCCGTCCAATTGAATTCTTTCAATTGATATTTCAAACGATTCGTTAGCACAACGTTTATTCAAGTTCGAGACGCGAAACACGTAACGCATCTAACTAAAGTCATCTGGTGACCTCAATCTATGTGCCATGAAACGAATATGTTGTATGATCTCGGATTGTCCTACGTTTCGTGGTGCTTGTTCGTCCCTTTATTCTGGGATGGACTACACCTTTAATCCGTCAGTCGGCGACTGACGTTGCCGACCTCAAGGAGCCTCGAATGGTGTGCATTCGGTGCTTCTATATTGACGGATGTTGTAGGAAGATTTAATCGATGGCATTTGGGTGTCCCACTTTCCACTGAAGTTTGACATACAAATTCTCAACATTTTTCCCCCAAAATTCGTGTCGTACTTTCGCTTCGACCGTCCTTTGGTGAACGGTGAGCTGTAATTATTATTAAGTACATCCCTAGAGATGTCTGCGATGTGGGTTACACATTATTATGAAAATGCCGTCCCTAACCAAAATGTTAAACAATGGTATCACTTAGCGTACCACTATCTCGTTGCTGTATAATCCATCAGTTTACCTATCACCAGAGTCCACCCACTAATTTGGTAGTAAGTGTTACATCCGGTTTATTTTAAACTGTCTTTCGGCATCACAATATGACACACTCCTTAAAGTTTTCGTAGGTGACTCTCACTACATCTAGGTCTTGATCTTCAGATCGAGATCTTTAAGTCACCCATGATGGATACTTAGGTTGTTTGACATAACCGTACACATACTTCACCATTCGTTTAATCTATCCTTTGCTCGAAGGTTTTCGTTATACAGCGGGGAGGTCTACCTAAAATACGGTAGAGTTATTAGGATAAAGGTAAGGATTTACCTTCTCAGTACACCTATACCCATCTATGTGATGGTGTATATCTATCTTACTCTTACCCTAAAGTCATGAGACTTATGAAGCCTATTGTAACTTTTGTTCCAACTATTACTTATTCTCCTCAGATTTCAAATTGAGAGAATTTAAGATGAAGTTGTTCTTTCCTTGACGGTTCCAAAATGTCCCTGGGATGTCGTTCGTGTTTTGTCGTGCTACTATAATAATTCAGTATGTCATCCTTAATAGTAATGACAAACTAACCAGTTACGGTTTGCACGCTTGATTCATGAGGTCCAAGAAACCATAGGTGCATTCTTCTACTCGAAGAACATCACCATAATTTGGAATGCCCATAATTCATTCGAAATATTTTCTCGAGCATACCTTCATCTTGTATTCTCAAATGACTTCCCTTGATCTACTTATTTAGCCTACGTAAAGACCTGACACAGTTCTCATATTTACTTTTCCTAACATCCTAGAGTCAGAGTTCTCCAATTTAGGTAACTCAATTTCTAGGAGATCTATGTATAAAATGAAAGTCTACACACTAGTTTTGACATTTTTAATTTCTAAAGCTTTTAGTGTTCTAATTAGATAAAGTCCTATTCTAATTTACAGTAATTAAGCCGGTCATTAATGATCACTCTATCCCTATTTAATCATCTAACCTTTATTTAACCTAAAGGTTCCTTCAATTATTATTCTGATTATCTTTTCGGCACTGACTTTGCTTTTGACTAACTTAAATTTATGGTTCCTAAAATTACAACAGACTATGCAGTCCTAATTAATACCCCATTAGATAATTTAAGGTATTAAGCAGAAATTTGCATACCTATGGAGTCATCGGACTCCGAGTGTTCCCCAGGAGCTGGTAAAGCGAGTAGTTCCTCAATGTCTGCTGGGTCTGCTGAAGACATTTTCCTAGAGCAGTCCCTTGCGAAATGTCCATGCATTCCGCACATGAAGCAATTGTTGTTATGTTGAGGGGAAGTAGAGGTGCTCACTTTTTGTTCTCGTTTCCTAGGGGAAATAAACCGACACTGTTGAATCCAGTGTCCATATTTACCACAACTCAGACAGTGTTTACAAGGTTTCTCCTCACCATGATGAAAGACACATTTGACACATTTAGGAAATGCACCAAAATATTGACGAGGAGTAGAGGCTACTGGTGACCGACACTGTTGTATCCAGTGTCCCGTGTTCCCACAACGCGTGCATTGTACACACGAAAGTTCAGCCAGATCATGGTAGTGACAAGACAAATAGAGGGAAGCTTTTCCCTTAGAAGGTGCAGGATTTGTAGAAGATATCCTCACAGGGCAGTCTCGAGCAGTGTGTTCGGACAACCCGCACACATAACAATCTTTGCTGTGTCGAGGAAGGGGATATGTAGTGTTTCCAGGATTCTGGTTATGAGTCGGGGGGTTATTACAATCACGACTCCAGTTTCCCTTTCCTCCACAGTTCAGACAATGTTTGCACAGTTTATCCTTAGCATGGTGGAGACCGCACGTGGCACATAAAGGAAATTTGCTAGCCTCTGGTTTGCATACTAATTCCATTGATGATTTGCATTGGTGATCCCAATGGTTCGTCTTGCCACAATGTATGCATTGCTTGCATGAGATTTCAGCGCGATGGTGATAGTGACAGTTAGTGCAAAGGGTTGATTTTCCAGCGTAACACCTACGATTCTCTGATTCCGGAGCAACGGCCATCTGACGAAGAGGAATGGCCTCGGTGTGGATCTCAGGATTTCTTGATTTCTTAGAACGATTCCGTTTCCGCTTCCTGCTTGTTTCTCCTTCTTCCGGTTCCTTCTTCTCTGCAGCAAGTAATGGGAAGTTCCTGGTAAATTCCTCACTATTCCTGATCCGGGTGATGATTCCAGGGAGAATCGCCACCAACTGTTCAGTGAGCAGTGTTGCAAGAACCTCAACGGCTGGGTCCGTCTCTTGTGGAGGTAGAGGCGGTGATGGTTGCCTTCTTGGTGACATTCTAATCATAACCAACAGAACATTGGTTAATGCAATGATCGAATGCAGAAGACACAATGCAAGTAATTTCCTATTTCCTATGTTCTCTACATGCAGGGACCCTAGGTTATAGTCTAGGCCAAACCGTTTAAATAGTGACCTATATTTCTCTATAACCATGGCTCTGATACCAATCTGTCACACCCCGAGCCGGCGGGGTAGGATCGGGTTTCCCCGACGGGCGGAAGGTTCCCGAGGCGCGATATCGAAATGATAATCGGATTGATCAGATTGTTCACATTGCACATGATATATAAATGAGAAACTTTGCTAAAATAAAATAGGATTACAGAGTTAAATTATATTAGTTAAGTTTACAATTTAACAATGTAAACCCACTATCACATCATCAGTCTTCAATCTTGTAGTTGCACAAGATATGTTAAACAAACTGTAAAATGATGCTTCAAAATATGCAGGTCCAAAAAGCTAGGTCCTCTATCAGATAACCTAATCCCAAAGAAATAACTCTTCAGTTGACCTGTTCGTCACCTGAGAAGTCATGCAAAAATAAAGTCAACACATGGTTGGTGAGTTCATATAATTTCGTATTTGAAAATGATTTGAAAATGATTTGAAAACCTCCTTTGGTAAAGACCCTAACCTCATTAACTCCACATGTATCATCCAGATCGGTATGCTTATGTATAGGGCATACCCCTGAGTCGAGGCTACAACCCCGCCCAGACGCCGTCCCACCACATACTAATCCGCATAGGACATTGTTGTTAATGATAATTAAGCATCTTTACCTATCACACACTCTTGTTCACAATGACCCAAATATTCTCACAAAACCTTTGTTTAACCCACGGGTAACAACCTTAATCTCATTAACATCACATGTATCATCCATATCGGTATGCTTATATATAGGGCATACCCCTGAGTCGAGGCTACAACCCCGCCCAGACGCCGTCCCACCACATACTAATCCACATGGGACATTGGTGTTAATGAAAATTAAGCATTTTACCCCTACCTTAACCCAATGATTCGTCAGTCCTTTGTTCCTGTAAATGCAACAATTTGGAATCTATGTTGATTCCTTAAGTTCATCACAATAGTGATCAACCACAGAAATTGTATAAACAGTTATAAATGCTTAATTAAACAAGTAAATAAACATTTAATAAAATCTAAGTCCTTATGATTGGGGCCTATGGTCATACTCGAGTAGACTAGTCTGTCAATCTAGATACTTAGTAGTTAGGGAATTCTGTAAATATCATCAAACATAAGACCTACAAGTCAATCAGTCTAGCTAGGACTTCTTGAAATATAGGATTTCTGAATTCAATGTGTTGGCAAATGTTATCTCTGATATTTCCCATACTATCCCTTAAAAATGATTTAATGATCGTCTGATTTTGTCACAAGATGTACTTGATGTGTTGATCATAGAATACAAGATTCATTGATCGGTTGTACACTTGATTCATTGTTCAACAAACACTTGGTTTGTAGAACATTGATTGTTGTCTTTGCAAAGATTGTTTTATTGATGTCTTGATGTCCCACACTTGTTTTGTCAAAATGCTTGATTTGATCCCTTGAATTCACCCACTTGTTTTGTCAAAATGTTTGTTTTGATCCCTTGAATTCACCCACTTGATTTGTCAAAATGTTTGTTTTGATCCCTTGAATTCACCCACTTGTTTTGTCAAAATGTCTAGTTTGATTTGTTTGAAATGTTTTGACTTATTGAAAAGTTTAGTTTAACTTGATTATTCACTTAATATATAAGTGAATCAGTTATTAACCTGCATAAAATCTTCCTAGACATGATCTAGGATAACATTTATATATATGTAAAATATATAATTTAAAAGCATTCAAGTAAACAATTTAAATAAACAGTTTACGCATGCTTCTCAGCCCCGCGTTTTAAAACAAAAATGTTAGAAAAGGGGCAATGAACTTACCTGTGTTGCCGTGAAATGAACCACAAAAGATAAGCGCACTCTTTGATTGTTGCCTAAGTATCTTTAACACCTGGGTTATTTTAAAGAATTCGAATACGATAAGTACCTACAGAAATTGTCGTATCTATGGTTTGGTCTCGATGTGCAACTACGTGTCCTAGATTACTAGTGTGTTTCTAGAATTTCCTCTATCTAAGTTAAACTATTACCCATTAGTAACCCAAATCCCACATAAAGCATTTAAAGTATTTAAGTAAAATATTTTCAATTTATTACATTTAAAGTAAATCATTTATTTAGGAAAATCATTTAATTATTTTGTTAAGGTCTATAATATAATTTCTTTTATGAAAAACATATTCAATTTAAGAAAAATGTAATTTAAACATGATGGGCTTATATTAAACCCATTGGGCCATTCTTGAGCCCTTTAATGAACTTTGATTTTCAAATGATCTCTTGTTTGCTTATAAAGTCATTAACCTAGATGGTGTAAATAACCATTTAGATTAATCATGCCTTTGAAATTCCCAATGGTTTAGGTGTTAACATTTAAGTTAAACCATAACCTTTAGGTTCTTGTTTTCCATTCCGAATGTATTCCTCTCATGATATTGATATCCTAGCTAAAAAAAAAAAAAAAAAGACTCATTTATGTCTAACCAATTAAATGATCGTCCCCTACAATGATCTCATACCATAAGTGTGCTAGAATATCCTATGTTAAATTTATAGTTAACCCTAACATGGCTTTTATTGAAGTTTAGATCTTGTGGGCTTTATATTAGGCCTAACTTGTTCGTGTGACCCAATTGATTAATATTTAACTTAATCAAATGTACAACGGGTCAACCTTAGTTATTTGGCCAACTAAGTGGTATTGGGCCTAATCATAGGGTTATTGGGCCTTAGGAGTTATGTGGGCCAAATTAAATTAAACAACTAAGTGTGAATAAAGTCTCGGTCAATTTCCTCCCCAATGAGCCAACTTGAAATTGTTGGGCCATTACAACACGTGGGCCAATCAAGTTCTTGCTTGGGCCGAATGGAGCATGGCCTTGGGCCAAGTAGTTGGACCAATTAAATTTACTTGGGCCGATTTGAAACTAACATATTAGACTTGGGCTTCGACTAACACTTCAAAATTTACGAAATGTGCAGCGAACCTATTGGGTATGGTTCGGCTCTGCATGCTTACTGGGAATGGTTCGTTCCATGCATCAAAGGTTCGGCCACCTGGGAGTGATAGGTTCGTAGGAGGGTGCGCCACTAGTGAGATGGTTCGCAGCCCGTCTAGAGCTCGGCCAACACCACTGGGTTCGGCTAAGGGTTCGTAGAGGGCTAAGTTCGGTGGTTGACTACTGTTGCAGGTTCGTTAATAGAAGCAGGGTTCGTTCCTAGGATAGGGTTCGGCTAACACCATGTCATTTAGGGTTCGGCTGTGGTGACCAACGAACCAGGGTTCGTTCCTGATGCATGGGTTCGTGAGGGCTCGTCAACCAGGAGAAAGGTTCGTGGGGACCTGATGGTTCGTGTCTCAGCATAAGGGTTCGCCAAGGTTCGCCGGGGTGGCTACCAGGGTTCGGCCACCTGTGTGAGGGTTCGGCCGGTGGTTTTTAACGAACCTGTATGGTTCGTTTTCATCAGCAAACGTTTTCTAATTCTAAGTTCGACCATTCATCTGTTGTAGTTACATGTAAACAAGTTCTCGAAGGTGTTATTCTCGAAGGAGTCGATCTATGGCCGGTCGTAGTGGGTGGGTCGAACAACAAGAAGAAAACCCTATAATTCGAGTTGTTTTGAGCTACGTACCTCCAATTTCAGTGGCCAAAGCTTCCGATCTGTTGTACTCCCTTGTAGAGCTCGTTCCTAGCTACGCGTGGACACC
Source organism: Mikania micrantha (assembly GCA_009363875.1). Taxonomy (NCBI): domain Eukaryota; kingdom Viridiplantae; phylum Streptophyta; class Magnoliopsida; order Asterales; family Asteraceae; genus Mikania; species Mikania micrantha. The sequence continues at coordinate 105,830,608 of CM018693.1, read as the reverse complement.
AAGAACACCCGATTTCGTCTCCAAACGAGTGAGATCTTGAAGGTTGAAGATGAAGAATTTTAGAGAGAGAGAGGTGACGGGAGAGAGAGCTAGAGAGAGAGAGAGATGTGTAAAAATGAAAGAAAAGTGTTCTTTCATCGTTTATATACCCCGAGGGTATTCGGGTTCATTTCGGTTGCTCGGTTTTCGTCTCCGACGCGTTTCCGGATCGTAACGCGTATAATTACGAAATTTAAAATAAAAGGTTATATTTTATGCGTTTGGGAAGTGGTTATTTCTAGTAATGACATTAAATGTTATTTTTTCCTAATTTATTTATCGAAACTCATAAATATTACGCGTTTTATTAATTATTCGCGTGTTATGGTTTACGCGTCTAAAATAGTAAATATAGTTTTGCCTTAATTGTAACTATGATGAGTTTCAAAATTGTAAAACAGGAAATATTTTATTTCCCTATAATTATTATCGTTCGAGTCGTCTTTCGTTTCGTCAGAAAACGTCACTTACGCGCGTCTTCGTACTGAGCGCTAACTGTACGAACACGATCGTACGTTTCACTTTCTGATTTTGTTGTCTAATTTACAATCATCGTTTCAGATCATTAAACTGTCAGATCCATTCGTACAGGTCGTCACCTATACGAACAGTCCGTCGGTTTAACATTCCGTAACAACAACTGTTATTGTATTGTTTTGATTAGCCTCGCATACGTGCTATCCTAATAGATCCTAACAAATAACCCATGATGGTTCAGTGTTGCCAGATAATTATCTGACTCAAGAACCATTGTTCTGTACTTAGTTTCTGCTAAATGTTTATGAGCCTGCTGTTTGATAATCATGAAATGACTTTGACTATCAATATGAACATGAAAAAGAATGCAATATGTATAGTTGGTGTCTGTTTACTGTTTGTGCTACTGTTGCGATCACTGTTCCGGCACCGGTTTCGGCACTGTTGTTACAACTGGAGATGATGTCCCTAAGGATCCCCGAAACTATACTGAAGAAGACTTTCATAAATTGGAGCTTGATGCCAAGGCACATGCTCAGCTGGCCATGGCCCTTCCGAATGAAATCTATTCGGGTCTTCTTCACCATGAGTCTGCTAAGGACTTATGGGATGCACTAAAAGAGCAATTCGGTGGTACTGATGATGTTGTAGCCAATACTAGAGAGATATTGGCTCAACAATATGAGACATTCTCCCAACTAAATAATGAGTCACTGACTCAGCAATTTGAAAGGTTCACTTCTCTCTTAAGTGAACTAAAATTAGCTGGTCAAGTGTATCCTCCTGTCTCAGTTCTAAATCGATTTTTAAGATCTCTCCCTGAAAAATGGGAAACTTACTCTATAGTCATGAGATCTTCACCAGATTTTGGTAAACTCTCACTTACCCAACTTCATGGTAAGTTACTCACTTTTGAGCGAGAGATTGACCAGAAAAGAAAACTAATAAAATCTGGAAAATCAACTGAAGAGTATGTTCAAGGGAACACTGCTCTCCTTAGTCATAACTCTGTGAACTTATGGTTGATGAGTGCTTAGAGTGCACATTAGCCATAGAACTACCTCAAATGCTCCAAGAACTTATGGTTGATGATGCTAGCAGCTTCTGGAGTTCCTAGATTGCAGGTTCATGTAAGAACAATCAAGATGGTGAGGATGGATGATGGTCTAGAGGGCTTCCTTTAATCCTCCCAAGTCTTTAAGTGGCTTCTAGCTTGAAAAAATGGCTTCCAAGAGGGAGTTGCAGGTGTTTTGGAGAAGATGAAGCCGATTGGTAGCATGCAAGGTCGGAAGAAATGATGAGAATGGGTAGCATAGGCATGATTGTCTTGGTTTTATAAAGATTTGGCATCTGGATGTCATCGCGTACCGCGGAGAGGCTCCAAGATTCCTTTCGCGTACCGCGATGGATTTCGGGATCCAAATCCCCCGCTCATCCATCACGTACTGCCATGAGGCCTCTTATGGGCCATCGCGTACCGCGATGGGCCCCTGAAGAGCCCAATAAGCCTTGTTTTATGGGTTTGGTCCGTTCGTCGTCGTTTTCACCCTTAAGAACTTTGTTTGGCCTCGTTTGAACTTCCAAGTACAGTGTTCGAGTGTTTCGTGAGGTTTCGAGTGTTGTGTTACACGATGTGCTAAACGTTCACCAACGTTCGTGTTTTTTGACACGTGTGTGCGGTTTCTCGATAATTCCTCGAATTATCTTGTTGTGTGTCAGTGTACGTACTGTTGTGCCACGTGTCACACTAAATTAAAATAATTCTAGTGCCACGTGTAAATAAATCATTTAAATAAATATTTAAATAAATAAATTGCTGTCTTGGAAATTACGGGGTGTCACACGTGTTGATCAGAAAAGTACATCAATTGAAACGGAACACACATTAGTAGACCCTCTGTGGTTGTAAAGCTTCACCGAATAAGCCTATTCGTAAGAATGAGTGCCCATTCGTACGAATGGCTGTGTGTTGTTAAAATTTTGATTGTTTAAATATTTGGGTGGAACTTTATTAAAAATTGTTAATATTTTATGTCAGTAGTATGAGACTCACATTTGCATTTGCATGAATCATCACGCATACAAAAAAAAAACGTTTGCCTAGACTGCTGACGTTGTTTTGTACTGTAAAGATATCATTTAATGTATCAAATACAACATCATAACCATATGGATCGTGACCCATGTGGACAACTCGTTAGATCGATACTTTAAATGTTATCCATTCAGGTTTGATTCATTGTTTTCCCTCACAAGGTTTTTGTATTTTCTTATAATTCATGTTTGTGTGATTAAATGGATTTTCCTAATTGTATTAGAAATAATCTGTGTATTTTTATTTGTTTTTTATTATCGTTGTAGTAACATCAGTGCCGGAACCATCACCGGAACAGTGATCTCAACAGTGCCATGAACAGTAAACAGGTACGAACTATATACATGTTATTGCATTTCATATTCATAATCAGTTGTCAATATCATTTTGTGTTAGCAAACAACAAGTTTAGAAACAATTAACAGAAACAAAGTTCAGAACGATGGTTCTTGAGACAGATAATTATCTGGCAACACAGAACCATCATGTGATTACTTATTAGGATTTATTATGTATAAACGTATGTGAGGCTTTACAGAACAAAACAACACGGATATTGTTACGTGAATGCTAAATTGACGGATTATTCGTATAGGTGACGATCTGTACGAATATATCTGAAGGTTTAACGTTCTGAATAGTATCCGATAATTAGAAACAATATTGAATAGTGTAGTTATCGCTGTGTTCGTACGGGTGACGATTCGAACGAATACGTGCGACAACTGTACGATTCGATTGTTAAACAGTAAAATTTATAAATTTTAAAATAAATAAAAGATATTAGTTAATTTATTAGGAATCACAACCTAAAATAAATTCACAAATGCTATTTTTTATAAACTGATTCTCTTTCCTCACGAAAACCACGCGGATTAGCATCTTACGCGAAACCGAACGAGACCGATCTACCGGGTGTTTGAAACAATTAAATGTGGCATTAATTGCCACAAACACCATCATCCATCTCTCTCTCCCTCATCAATCTCGTTCTCTCTCTCTCTCTCTCACTAGAAGCATCACCATCTCACTAAGATTTCTCAACAATCTTACATCCGATTCAAGCAATCTAGGTGTTAAAACGATCACCACGTCAAGTAGATCACGGAAGTACAAGGTATTCCAGCTTTCATCCATCGAATATGAGGTAAATATCTAGTTTAAATTCGGTTTCGTGTGTGTAATCTTGAACTTTATAATTCATGGTGTCTCTAACCGATCTAACACCTCAAATACACTTAGATAACCCTCGTAGACGATTAGGAACAAACCTACAGGACTTAGGATCGAGAATGAAGTCGATGATAACCACCCATGGTCGACAGGTTCGTGAAGAATAAAGATGCAGGTAGCCGAACCTGCATAAGCCATTGTATCAGCCGAACCCTAAATGGGGACGAACCCTGCGCCACCTGCACCGAACCTTCGGTTGATCTGCAACGAACCTGTGTCTCAACTAATCAGTTCTGACAACGAACCTTAGCGGAACCAAACCTTTGAGCCACGAACCTCTGACAGCCGAACCCACGTGCCAGACCTAGCCGAACCCTCGTGTAATGACTACGAACCTTGTCATGATTGCCGAACCAACAGAAACCCACGAACCCACCATGCCAGCCGAACCATCTTACCCCTAGACGAACCTGCCCTCGCCGAACCTGTTACACTTAGCGGAACCTGATGACGTGCGAACCTATGGCAGGAAAGGGATGAACCTTGGGTTAATTTCATGACTAGCGAACTGTAGGTCGAATGCATGCATGTGGCCGAACCTCCCCTTTAAACCTAGCCGAACCTTGGTCTGTGTTCATAGGTTCGCTGCCCTGGGTGAAGTCAAACCTAATGGAACTCAAAATCCTTAGTTATCGTGGTACATAGAGCTTGTATAGATGTGCATGCATGAGCTAAATCATGTGTGTGCATGGGAACAATATGCGGGGTGAATAACTTATGTGTGAATTTTCTAAACTCAAATGATATAAATGGATTATTTAGGCCAAAGCTTTCAAGGTTCATGATCAATAATCATGTGGTAATCAAAGACTATTAATTAGTCTAAGTGGGCCTGATGGATTTAGTTAAGCCCATCACATGTTATTAGTTTAATTAAGCTAAGTTAAAAATGATTTAATAAAAAAGTATGGTTCATAAACCTTGTTAAATTACATTAAATGATTTTGACTTAAAAATTTGCCTGAAAGGAATTAAATTAGAAACGTGTAATTTAAGAGCTTGTTATGATTAAACTGTTTGGGAAATTTTTGTAAAATAGACAATATAAATTGTCTGGATTGAACTACAAACAAAGGAAACTCTGCCCGAATTTCGAATTATTTTAAAACTACTTAAATGCTTTTATTCATTATATGTTATATCTTTATGCTTGTTGATACTCCTAGACTCCTGTCTAGGTAATTACTATGCACATCAAATAATCAGTTTAATTAAATTACTCTTTTGATCGAGTAATACTCTAATTCTGAACTCTAAACATACCCTTAGTCCATCAAGCTCAAAATCGAGAACCTAAATTCAAAGTGAAATCAAAGGAACTAAAGCTAATGATCATGTTCAAAGAAACTTAATTCAGTGTGTGATCTGAAAACAAAGGATCCTAATTAAGAATCAACTATCATTGTGAATCATGGGAATTCTAAAGATCAAATCAAGAGACTCAAGGAATCTGAAATCATAAATGTGTGTGAATCATTGAAATAATGAAATCATTAAGATCTAATGAAATCATTAATACTTGAGTTAAGGTGGATGTCAGTTGTATAGAAATCAAGACCACGTGTAACACACCAAGTCCCGGCATAAATAGTAGACTCTTGTAGTCAAGCTATATGGGCAATAACGTGAACTATCAAATGAAATCAAAATCAAATTCAAGAGAATCAAAGAGATCAAGAATCAAAGGATATCCGTAAAGTCCCGGCATGTACAGTAGACCATTGGGTCAAGCTGATATGGGCATCATTAAAATCCCGGCACGCTCAGGTATACTCATTGTGGGTTATGCCTGATATGGGTCACGTGTGAGAGGGTACAACTTGGACAACCACCAACAACTAAGTCTAATTGATTGAGTCAAATAAGACACAATCATCATGTCTTAGTTGTATTTTAAATGTTTATTTATTTGTTTAATTAAATATTTAACATCATATTTCTATAATTGCTTTTGGGAAATCATGTAACTATGATGAACTCAAGAGGATCAAAGGTAAACCGAATTGTGGAAATCAGAATCTAAATCAGAGGTGAATGGAGTGAAACGCTTAATTATCATTAACAACAACATGTTAAGCAGTCCGGTATGTGGTGGGACGGTGGATGGGGCTTGTCCCCTACATATGCCCTATATATAGGCATACTTGATTGGATAACATAGATGGTTGTTAATGAGGTTAAGGTTGTCACTTCGAGGGATCAATGAAACATTTTCATGGTAATCAAATACTATGAATCATATGTCATGAAATCAAAGTAGTGGAATGAAATGCTTAATTATCATCAGGAACAATATATCATGTGGTTTAGTATGTGGTGGGACGGTGGCTGGGCGGGTGGTAAGTTCGACCCTATATATGCCGTATATATAAGCATACTAAGCTGGATGGTATAGGTGGTTAATGGTGAGGTTAAGGTTGTCATTAAGGTTATTCAAACTCATTTTATAAAACTTGATGAGCTCACCAACCATGTGTTGACTTTATTTTTGCATGACTTCTCAGGTGACGAACATGTCAACTGAAGAGTTATTTCTTTGGACTAGGTTATCTGATAGAGGATCTAACCTTTTGGACCTGCATATTTTGAAGCATCATTATACAGTTATTTTTTATATCTTGTGCAGATACAAGATAGAAGATTTATGATGTGATAGTAGATTTACATTGTTAAATTATAAACTTAACTGATGTAATTTAACTTTGTAACTCTATTTTATTTTAGCAAGTTTCTCATTTATGTATCATGTGCAATGTAACAATCTGATCATTTCGATTATCACTCACGATATCGCGCCCCGAGAATCTTCCGCCCGACGGGGACTCCGATCCAACCCCGCCGGCTCGGGGTGTGACAGATTGGTATCAGAGCCATGGTTATAGAGAAATATAGGTCACTTATTTAAACGGTTTGGCTTAGATTATAACCTAGGGACCCTGCATATAGAGAAAACAGGACTTAGGAATTATTTGCATACTGTCTTCTGTATTTGATCATTGCAGGGTCCTGTTTTCTCTATATGCAGGGTCCCTAGGTTATAGTATAGGCCAAACCGTTTAAATAAGTGACCTATATTTCTCTATAACCATGGCTCTGATACCAATCTGTCGCACCCCGAGCCGGCGGGGTTGGATCGGATTCCCCGTCGGGCGGAAGGTTCTCGGGGCGCGATATCGTGAGTGATAATCAAAAGTGACCAGATTGTTTACATTGCACATGATATAAATGAGAAATGCTAAATAGAATAGAATTACAAAGTTAAATTACATCCGAGTCGTTCATAATTTAACAATGTAAATCTATCATAAACATCATAAAATAACTATCTTGTACTGCACAAGATATACAAAATAATTGTATAATGATGTTTCCAAAAATATGCAGGTCCAAAAATACTAAGCCTTCTACTTGAAGTCCTAGTCCAAAAGCATAAGCTTCCTAGTTGACCTGTTCGTTATCTGAGAAGTCATGCAAAAATAAATTCAACACATGGTTGGTGAGTTCATATAGTTTAAAGTCAGAAAATGATTTGTAAACCTCTTCCGGTAAAGACCTTAACCTCATTAACTCCACATGTAATATCCGAATCGGTATGCTTATGTATAGGGCATATGTAGGGTCGAACTTACCGCCCGCCCAGCCATCGTCCCACCACATACTAATCCGTATATGACACTGTTGTTAATGATAGTTAAGCATTTTTACCCTTCTCATTTAACCCAAAAATCCTTCTGTTCTGTGTCCCTGTAATTACAATCATTGGAAATCCCTATTGATTTCATAAGATCATCACACAATATGATCAACCACAGCAATTGTAGAAACAGTTATAAATGCTTAATTTAGTAAATAAATAAACATTTAATAAAATCTAAGTCCTAATGATTGTGCCTTGGTGTACTCGAGTAGACTAGTATGTCTATCTAGGTACTTAGTAGTAGGGAATTCTGTAAATATCATCAAACATATGACCTACAAATCAAACGGTCTAGCTAGGACTTCTTGAAATGTAGGGTTTTTATTTCGTTCTTGATTCGTTTTGGCATATGTTATCTTTGATATTTCCCAGATTTTCCCTTGAAAATGATTTATTGATTCCTTTGATATTGTGGCAAGATGTACTTGATTCGTTGATCCTGGAATACTAGATTCGTTGATCAAATGTACTCTTGATTCGTTGTTCATCAACCACTTGACTTGTTGAACATCGAATATTAACTTTGCAAAGATAGTTTCGTTTGATTCGTTGAAATCCCACACTTGTTTCGTCAAAATGTTTCACTTGATTCTTGAACTCACCCACTTGATTTGTCAAAATGTTTCATTTGATTCGTTGAAATCACCCACTTGATTCATCAAAATGTTTTGTTTTGATTCGTTGAAATGACACACTTGTTTCGTCAAAATGTTTCGTTTGATTAGTTGAAATGTTCAGTTAACCCAATTATCCACTTAAATTATAAGTAGATGAATTTAGTAAAATCTGCATAAAATTCACCTAGACATGATTCTAGGTTAACAATTTGCATATAAAAACATATGTTAAATAAAAGCATTTAAGTAAACAATTTAAATAAACAGTTTACGCATGCTTCTCAGCCCCGCGTTTTAAAACAAAATGTTAGAAAAGGGGCAATGAACTCACCTGTGTTGATGTCTAATGTACTATCACAGAATGCGCACTCTTGTTTGTAAGCTAAGTATCTTCAGTTCCTGAGTTGTTTTATAAGAGTTTGAATACGATAGACGTACGTATTAGTAGTCGTATCTAAGGTTTGGTCTTGATGTGTGCAACTAAGTGTCCTAATACTAGTGTATTTCTATGATTTAACTTAGCTATTCTAAGTACATCCCCACATTTAATCCCAATTCCCATGGTTAGTTATAATAATTTACTTTTACATTTTAAAAATTTCAGCAGAGTTTCCTTTGTATTTAGTTCAAATCCAGACAATGACATTGTCTATTTTTTTCAACAAGTTCCCAAACAATTATATCACAATAAGTCTTTAAATCAAAACATTACAATTAACTTCCATTTTATTTTAATATTAAGTCAAGATCATTTATTTAAATCTAACAAATTATAAATAGGTTTCTTTTATTAAAATCGCATTGCTTGAGTTTAAATAACATTGAACGTGTGTTGGGCTTAATTAAACCCCATTAGGCCCACTTTGGCCCAATTGAATATCCTTGATTTCTAATTGATCATGATTCAAGTCCTTGAATGGTCCCATGTGAATAGTTACACATCTAAGTTAATTGTCATTTATAAAACATTCCATAATGTAAATGTTAATAACCTAGTTCATCACTTAGTCTTTAACCCTTTGTTATTTGTCCTTGATGCTCTAGTTTCTAATAACCAAGTTTTACACAAGATTTGATATTCCATGTCTTTCCTATGCACACACGTATTCCATGCACACACACAATCTTTAACTCGTGCATGCCCATGTATACAAGCCCTATTTGCCATGAAAACTGAGGATTGTAGTGGCCATCCTAATTTTAACATCCCCAGGGCAGCGAAACTTTTAGGGTTTGCCCTAATGGTTCGGCTAACATCACCTCATCAACGAACCCTTAGGGTTTGGCCAGGGAGGGCTCGCCACTAGTAAGGGTTCGGCAAGGGTCCTGGGTTCGTGAATCCTAGGGTTCGTTAGAGAAGAAAGGTTCGTGGTTCTAGGGTTTGCATGTACAAGGGTTCGGGACCTACCAGGGTTCGTGAGGCTGCTAAGGATTCGGTCATACCAGGTTCAGTGAAACCAGGCCCTTAGGTTCGTGAGGTTTTAGGGTTCGCATGGCCAAGGTTTGGCCATGCAGGGTTCGTCCACTGGTTAGGTTATCAACACCTAGGTTCATGAAGCCAAAAGGTTCGGCTCAAGTGGTTCGCGGTTAGGTTGGTGACCACAGGTTAGGCTGGCAGTGAGCCAGGGTTCGGCTAGCAGGTTTTCAGGTCTTCAGGGTTCGCCACCCCATGGTTCGGCTCTATCCTTGGAAGGTTCGGCCGAGAGAAACGAACCTGTAATATCCCATCTTCACGAACCTGTACTTCTAGCCCATTATTTCGATCCAAATCTGTTACAACACAAGTTCCTAACTCCTTCTAGTTGATTACATGATTCATCTAAGTGTTTATGAGTGGCCTAAACCGATTACAACATCATCAAACCTAAAGGAGCCGTGACATACCCTAAGACCGAATTTAAAGGGATCATTTACTTTAGATCTCGTGGATGGAAGCTCAAAATACTTGTACTTATGTAATCAACTAGATGAGAGGATCGTAATGACGCCTAGAACACGTGAATCCACCAAGATTTGAGCTCCAAATGGAAGAGAGAAGGTTGAATTCTTGAGAGGTTTTTTTAGAGAGAGAGAGAGAAAACGAGTTAGAGAGAGAGAGAGTGGAAATGGTGGTGGTTGTGGCATTTAATTGCCACATTAAATGTGGGGGAAAATACCCGATCACTCGGTCTCGTTCGGTTTCGCGTAAAAGACCGGATCGCGTAGTCTCACCGCGAAAAGACTCGATTTATAAAAATAGAATTTATTTAATAATTCTAAGTTGTGATTCCTAATAAATTAACTAATATCTTCTATTTATTTTAAATTTTAAAATATTAATTTACTGTTCAAATCGAAACGTACAGTCATCGCGCGTATTCGTTCGAATCGTCATCCGTACTAACACGGCGATAACTCTACTTTTCAATACTGTTTTCTAATTATTGGATATTATTCAAAACGTTAAACCTTCAGATATATTCGTATAGATCGTCACCTATACGAATAACCCGTCAATTTAGCATTCACATAACAACATCCGTTCAGTTTTGTTCTATAATGCTTCACATACGTTTATACATAATAATTCCTAACAAATAATCCCATGATGGTTCTGTATTGCCAGAGAATTATCTGACTCAAGAACCATTGTTCTGAACTTTGTTTCTGTTAACTTGTTTATGAACTTGTGGTTTGATAACACAAACTGATAATGACAACTGATATGAATATGAAATGTACTGGAATGTATGTAGTTCGTACCTGTTTACTATTCATGTCACTGTTTAAGATCACTGTTCCGGTACAGTTCCGACACTGATGTTACACATGGTGCCAACTTTAGAGAAGAGGATAGACAGATATGTAGGTGGACTTCCCGCCTGCATTCAGGGCATGGTTGTTTCAGCCAACCCTACCACTGTCGAGTCTGCAGTGAGATTGTCTGGAAAACTCACTGATCTGATGGTAGCCTCTGGAGTTTTAAAGAAAGACGCTGACACCGGCAAACGCAAGGAAGAGTCTTCAAAGAAACCTTATCATCAACAACACCAGAAGAAGAAGCAGAAATTCATTAAGAACTATACCATGGCTACTCCCCTCAATCAAGTAGCAGTGGCACAACAAAATGTACCCAAGAAACAGTATACTGGTCCACATCCTTTGTGTACCAAGTGCCAGTACCACCATGCTGCAACCAACCAGTGCCGTCAATGCACGGGTTGTGGAAGAAAAGGACACTGGGTCCAACAATGCCGACGGACACCAAACCCTACAGTCAACAATGCTGCTTTGGCTCTCCCTCCACCAGTCAATCAGAACAACGGTGGATGCTTCAGTTGTGGCGAACAAGGCCACTTTGCAAAGAACTGCCCGAAGAAGGCACAGCCGATAGTTCAAGCTCCACGTGGAAGAGCTTTTGTTATTGGAGCACCCGCAGCGCGCCAGGACCCGAATGTGGTCACTGGTACGTTTCTCTTACATGACTTTTATGCATCTGTTTTATTTGATACTGGTGCGGATCAGAGTTTTATCTCTACCGATTTTGCATACCAATTAGATTCTATAGAGGAACAGTTAGATTCCCCTTACATCATAGAAGTAGCTAACAGAAAACATATCACAGTTAGTACAGTATGTAGGAACTGCCCATTGACACTTAACGGTCATACATTCACCATTGATTTGATACCGATGGAGTTGGGTAGTTTCGACATTATTGTTGGAATGGATTGGCTTTCCTTTAATCGAGTGGAAGTCATCTGTTCTGAAAAGCTGCTTCGAATTCCATTGCTAAGAGATCGCGTCTTGGAAGTTAAAGGGGATCAAGCAAAACGCAGTGTCAAAAGCATCTCATGTATAAAAGCGCGTAAGTGTCTACAGAAGCGGTGCGTTGCATTCCTGGCTTATGTGGTGGAAAAGGAGAAGGACAAGAAAAAGATTCAAGAGGTACCTGTAGTGAAATAATATCTTGAAGTATTTCCTGAAGATCTACCTGGTTTGCGACCTGCGCGACCGGTAGAGTTTCGTATTGACTTAGTTCCTGGAGCAATTCCTGTTGCTAAATCTCCTTACAGGTTAGCACCTTCAGAGATGCAGGAATTGTCTAATCAGTTACAGGAGCTATTGGATAAGGGTTTTATCAGACCGAGCTACTCACCATGGGGAGCTCCGGTCTTATTTGTGAAGAAGAAAGACGGACCGTTTAGAATGTGCATAGACTACCGTGAGCTGAACAAACTGACCATCAAGAATCGGTATCCTTTGCCGAGGATTGATGACCTGTTTGACCAACTGCAAGGAGCTCAATACTTCTCAAAAATTGACTTGCGGTCTGGATACCATCAGCTTAGAGTTCAAGACGAAGAAATACCGAAAACGGCCTTCCGAAATTATGTGAACCGTTTGTCTGGGAGCAGAAACAAGAAGATGCTTTTCAGACATTGAAACAGAAATTATGTGATGCTCCAATTCTATCTCTTCCAGAAGGTTGTGATGACTTTGTGGTTTATTGTGATGCCTCCCATCAGGGACTTGGTTGCGTGCTAATGCAACGAGACAAAGTCATAGCCTATGCATCAAGACAGTTAAAAGTTCATGAGAAGAATTACACTACTCATGATCTTGAACTAGGAGCTGTAATCTTCGCACTGAAGATTTGGAGACATTACTTATATGGCACCAAGTGTACCATATACACTGATCACAAAAGTCTGCAACACATCTTTGATTAGAAGGAGCTCAACATGCGACAACGCCGTTGGGTTGAACTTTTGAATGATTACGATTATGTGATCAAGTACCATCCGGGAAAGGCGAACGTTGTAGCTGACGCCTTAAGCCGGAAGGAACGGGTCAAACTCCTACGTGTTAGAGCAATGGGGATAACCGTGCAGACCAGTTTAAGCGACAAGATCATTCAAGCACAACAAGAAGCACTTGACCGAGGTAACTTGAAGAAAGAACATGACTGTGGAGCAGAGAAACATCTTGAGACTAAGCCTGATGGAATGATCTACTACTATTATCGTATATGGATCCCGGCGGTAAACGAATTGAGAAGACTTATCTTCGATGAAGCACACAAGACTAAATATTCTGTTCATCCCGGATCTGATAAGATGTACCAAGACTTGCGTGGATTTTATTGGTGGCCGGGAATGAAGAAAGACATAGCCGAGTACGTCGGTCGATGTCTAACGTGTGCGAAGGTAAAGGCGGAACATCAGAGACCGTCTGGTCTACTGGAACAGCCTGAAATGCCGCTCTGGAAGTGGGAACAAATAGCTATGGATTTCATTACCAAGCTACCCCGCACTTCCAGTGGTCATGATACTATTTGGGTGATCATTGACCGTTTGACAAAATCTGCTCATTTCTTGCCTATGCGTGAGACCTTCACGATGGATAAACTGGCAAGATTGTACATCAACGAGATAGTGGTACGCCACGGTGTGCCATTGTCTATTATTTCTGATAGAGATAGCAGATTTACATCAAGCATCTGGCAGTCATTACAGAAATCTCTAGGGACGCAGTTAAACCTGAGTACAGCTTACCACCCACAAGCGGATGGTCAAAGCGAACGTCCGATTCAGACCCTGGAGGATATGTTGAGAACCTGTATTTTGGATTTCGGTGGGAATTGGGACTCCTATTTGCCACTGATAGAATTCTCCTACAACAACAGTTACCACAGCAGTATTGGATGTGCACCATTCGAGGCTCTTTATGGCCGTAAATGCCGATCACCGATCTGTTGGACTGAAGTTGGAGATAATCGTATAACTGGGCCAGAGCTTATTCAGGAAACTACTGACAAGATTGCTCAGATTCAAAGAAGACTACAAGCAACAAGGAGCAGATAAAAGAGCTACGCCGACAAACGGCGCAAACCCGTGGAATTCCAAGTGGGAGACCGTGTAATATTGACGGTATCCCCATGGAAAGGCGTTGTACGATTTGGAAAGAAAGGCAAATTAGCACCGCGATACGTGGGACCGTTCGAGATCATCGAACGTATTGGTCCTGTGGTGTATAGGCTGAGATTACCGGATGAACTCAGTGGTGTGCATGACGTGTTTCACGTCTCGAACTTAAAGAAATGCCTTGTTGACGAGTCTCTCGTCATTCCGATTGAAGAAATCCAAGTCGATGAACAGTTACATTTTATCGAAGAACCTTTGGAGATTATGGATCGCAAAGTTAAACAACTAAGGCGAAGCCGTATTCCGATTGTAAAGGTTCGATGGAATTCAAGGCGCGGACCCGAGTTCACTTGGGAACGTGAAGATCACATGAAGTCAAAGTATCCCCAACTGTTTGAAGAGGAAGCTGTATCCGATAACAACTCTTAAATTTCGGGACGAAATTTCTCTAACAAGGGGAGACTGTAACATCAGTGCCGGAACCGTCACCGGAACAGTGATCTTAACAGTGCCATGAACAGTAAACAGGTACGAACTATATACATGTTATTGCATTTCATATTCATAATCAGTTGTCAATATCATTTTGTGTTAGCAAACAACAAGTTCAGAAACAATTAACAAAAACAAAGTTCAGAACTATGGTTCTTGAGTCAGATAATTATCTGGCAACACAGAACCATCATGTGATTACTTATTAGGATTTATTATGTATAAACGTATGTGAGGCTTTACAGAACAAAACAACACATATATTGTTACGTGAATGCTAAATTGACGGATTATTTGTATAGGTGATGATCTGTACGAATATATCTGAAGGTTTAACGTTCTGAATAGTATCCGATAATTAGAAACAATATTGAATAGTGTAGTTATCGCTGTGTTCGTACGGGTGACGATTCGAACGAATACGTGCGACAACTGTACGATTCGATTGTTAAACAATAAAATTTATAAATTTTAAAATAAATAAAAGATATTAGTTAATTTATTAGGAATCACAACCTAAAATAAATTCACAAATGCTATTTTTTATAAACTGATTCGCTTTCCTCACGAAAACCACGCGGATTAGCATCTTACGCGAAACCGAACGAGACCGATCTACCGGGTGTTTGAAACAATTAAATGTGGCATTAATTGCCACAACCACCACCATCCATCTCTCTCTCCCTCATCAATCTCATTCTCTCTCTGTCTCTCTCTCTCACTAGTAGCATCACCATCTCACTAAGATTTCTCAACAATCTTACATCCGATTCAAGCAATCTAGGTGTTAAAACGATCACCACGTCAAGTAGATCACGGAAGTACAAGGTATTCCAGCCTTCATCCATCGAATTTGAGGTAAAGATCTAGTTTAAATTTGGTTTTGTGTGTGTAATCTCGAACTTTATAATTCATGGTGTCTCTAACCGATCTAACACCTCAAATACACTTAGATAACCCTCGTAGACGATTAGGAAGAAACCTACAGGACTTAGGATCGAGAATGAAGTCGATGATAACCACCCATGGTCGACAGGTTCGTGAAGAATAAAGATGCAGGTAGCCGAACCTGCATAAGCCATTGCATCAGCCGAACCCTAAAGGGGGACGAACCCTGCGCCACCTTCACCGAACCTTCGGCTGATCTGCAACGAACCTGTGTCTCAACTAATCAGTTCTGACAACGAACCTTAGCTGAACCAAACCTTTGAGCCACGAACCTATGACAGCCGAACCCACGTGCCAGACCTAGCCGAACCCTCGTGTAATGACTACGAACCTTGTCATGATTGCCGAACCAACAGAAACCCACGAACCCACCATGCCAGCTGAACCATCTTACCCCTAGACGAACCTGCCCTCGCCGAACCTGTTACACTTAGCGGAACCTGATGACGTGCGAACCTATGGCAGGAAAGGGACGAACCTTGGATTAATTTCATGACTAGCGAACTGTAGGTCGAATGCATGCATGTGGCCGAACCTCCCCTTTAACCCTAGCCGAACCTTGGTCTGTGTTCATAGGTTCGCTGCCCTGGGTGAAGTCAAACCTAATGGAACTCAAAATCCTTAGTTATCGTGGTACATAGAGCTTGTATACATGTGCATGCATGAGCTAAATCATGTGTGTGCGTGGGAACAATATGGGGTGTGAATAACTTATGTGTGAATTTTCTAAACTCAAATGATATAAATGGATTATTTAGGCCAAAGCTTTCAAGGTTCATGATCAATTATCATGTGGTAATCAAAGACTATTAATTGGTCTAAGTGGGCCTAATGGATTTAGTTAAGCCCATCACATGTTATTAGTTTAATTAAGCTAAGTTAAAGATGATTTAATAAAAAATATGGTTCATAAACCTTGTTAAATTACATTAAATGATTTTGACTTAAAAATTTGCCTGAAAGGAATTAAATTAGAAACGTGTAATTTAAGAGCTTGTTATGATTAAACTGTTTGGGAAATTTTTGTAAAATATACAATATAAATTGTCTGGATTGAACTACAAACAAAGGAAACTCTTCCCGAATTTCGTAAAAATATAAAAGTAAGTTGTAATAACTAATCATGGGCTATGGGTCATCAATGGGTAATTAAGTTAGATTAGATCGTAGAAGCACTTAGTAAATTAGGACACTTAGTTACACACACCAAGATCAAGCTTAGATGAGACGACTAATACGCGTACTTATAGTATTCGAATTATTTTAAAACTGCTCAGGGACTGAAGAAACCTAAGCTACAACAAGAGTGCGCATTCTGTGATAGTACATTAGACATCAACATAGGTGAGTTCATTGCCCCTTTTCCAAACATTTTTGTTTTAAAACGCGGGGCTGAGAAGCATGCGTAAACTGTTTTATTTAAATTGTTTACTTAAATGCTTTTATTCATTATATGTTATATCTTTATGCTTGTTGATACTCCTAGACTCCTGTCTAGGTAATTACTATGCAGATCAAATAATCAGTTTAATTAAATTACTCTTTAAGTAATACTCTAATTCTGAACTCTTAACAAACCCTTAGTCCATCAAGCTCAAATTCAAGAATCCAAATTCAAAGTGAAATCAAAGGAACTAAAGCTAATGATCATGTTCAAAGAAACTTAATTCAGTGTGTGATCTGAAAACAAAGGATCCTAATTAAGAATCAACTATCATTGTGAATCATGGGAATTCTAAAGATCAAATCAAGAGACTCAAGGAATCTGGAATCATAAATGTGTGTGAATCATTGAAATAATGAAATCATTAAGATCTAATGAAATCATTAATACTTGAGTTAAGGTGGATGTCAGTTGTATATAAATCAAGACCACGTGTAACACACATAAAGTCCCGGCATAAATAGTAGACTCTTGTAGTCAAGCTATATGGGCAATAACGTGAACTATCAAATGAAATCAAAATAAAATTCAAGAGAATCAAAGAGATCAAGAATCAAAGGATATCCGTAAAGTCCCGGCATGTACAGTAGACCATTGGGTCAAGCTGATATGGGCATCATTAAAATCCCGGCACGCTCAGGTATACTCCTTGTGGGTTATGCCTGATATGGGTCACGTGTGAGAGGGTACAACTTGGACAACCACCAACAACTAAGTCTAATTGATTGAGTCAAATAAGAGCCAATCATCATGTCTTAGTTGTATTTTAAATGTTTATTTATTTGTTTAATTAAATATTTAACATTATATTTCTATAATTGCTTTTGGGAAATCATGTAACTATGATGAACTCAAGAGGATCAAAGGTAAATCGAATTGTGGAAATCAGAATCTAAATCAGAGGTGAATGGAGTGAAACGCTTAATTATCATTAACAACAATATGTTAAGCAGTCCGGTATGTGGTGGGACGGTGGCTGGGGCTTGTCCCCTACATATGCCCTATATATAAGCATACTTGATTGGATAACATAGATGGTTGTTAATGAGGTTAAGGTTGTCACTTCGAGGGATCAGTGAAACATTTTCAGGGTAATCAAATGCTATGAATCATATGTCATGAAATCAAAGTAGTGGAATGAAATGCTTAATTATCATCTGGAACAATATATCATGTGGTTTAGTATATGGTGGGACGGTGGCTGGGCGGGCGGTAAGTTCGACCCTACATATGCCCTATATATAAGCATACTAAGCTGGATGGTATAGGTGGTTAATGGTGAGGTTAAGGTTGTCATTAAGGTTATTCAAACTCATTTTATAAAACTTGATGAACTCACCAACCATGTGTTGACTTTATTTTTGCATGACTTCTCAGCTGACGAACAGGTCAACTGAAGAGTTATTTCTTTGGACTAGGTTACCTGATAGAGGATCTAGCTTTTTGGACCTGCATATTTTGAAGCATCATTATACAGTTATTTTGTATATCTTGTGCAGATACAAGATAGAAGATTTATGATGTGATAGTAGATTTACGTTGTTAAATTATAAACTTAACTGATGTAATTTAACTTTGTAATTCTATTTTATTTTAGCAAGTTTCTCATTTATGTATCATGTGCAATGTAACAATCTGATCATTTCGATTGTCACTCACGATATCGCGCCACGAGAATCTTCCGCCCGACAGGGACTCCGATCCAATCCCGTCGGCTCGGGGTGTGACAGTTGTCGTCATTCTCGTCCCACAACTTTATCCGCTGTAGTCGTTTACATTCTTGAATTTCACAACTAATTGTTGCTCGTATACTGGTCGTCATAGTTTTGATGTGTAGAATAGATCCCATAGGATTTGATTGTTTACTAGTATGGTTTGCATCATGAAACTTGTCACACCCTCAATTTCACACTAACAGAATCATACCGTTTAGAGCGTGACAAACCAGGATCTAAGTCACTAGACATAGCGAAAGACCTCTATATGCTTTTCAAACATAATTTAATCTCATTTCATAAAATGAAAGTCTAACTCTGCGGAAGCGTTTCAAAATCCATGTCAAAACATAACAGTTGCAAAAATATAAATTACAATGTTCAATGTCTTAAATAACCCATCCAAAATAGTTGAATTGAAATGATGCATCAGACTCAACATCCTAGTTCCTACTTGCTCGTGATAGTGTCTTAGCGTCCTAAGAAAACATGCAAGTATAATCAACACAAGGTTGATGTGTACACAGGTTTGTATGAATAATCACAAGTGTTTGCACCATGGCAAACAAAACGGTGCGATATGTAAGGGCTTCTGTGACACCTGGCAATTTCAGGTAAATTGCGACTCTTACAACTTTACATTTCACATTCATAGTTGTTGCATTTCATTTAATTCTGTTTAATTAGATGAGTTAAACACAAGCAACTACGAAACAATAGTTCGAGGAACTATCGAATCGTACATTGCACATTGGTTTTGGAAACCAAGTGTGGCAAACACAACACTAACACAAAAAAAATAATTTGAGGAATTGTTGAATTGTGCATAACATGTTGATTGGGATTAATCAAGCGTGCAAACATTCGTAAAACACAAACACAAACGATCACCGATAATTCTTCGAATTATCGAAACACACACGAGTCTCACGAACGTTGGTGAACAAACCATTGAATAATGATTTCAGTTCTAACGATGTTAAACGATGAGTTATAAGTGTGAAATGATCGAAAACGGATCAAAACGATGAAATTGGGCGTATTGGGCTTGTCTGGAGTTCTAGGCGGTACGCTTGAGCCCAACAAGTGAACCTAGGCGGTACGTGCGGGAAGGGAAGGAAAGCTTTGGATGCCAGGCTCTCGTGCAGTATACCTGGCCTCAATGTGCCACGCCAGGTGGTACGCCTGACAGACACAGATACCAAAAATGTGGATTTACACTCAACCTATCTCACTTTTAATCATTCTAATCCTATTTTCTCGGCCATAACACCTCCATCTCGAGTTCCTACCCCTGTTTCTTCATCATTTCACCAGAAAAACCTCCATTGTTGGTCTTGGAAGCCATTGTTGGAACTCTTAGAAGGTTTGAAGCTTGGAAGATTGTCTTCATCAACACCACCACTTGAACCTCCTAGGAGATCATTCCCAGAAGGTTTTGGAGCTACTAGGCACTTGTTCCAGCTTCATCTCAGTGGTTTAGAGCATCTAAGGTAGTTTTACTTGCTTATTTAGTGATAGATGTAACATGCAATGGGTAAAAACCCACATGCATGAACATCCACCCACATGCAACTCCATGCAGCTCTTGCGCACGAAATTTGTTGATGTTCTTGTGTTGTTTTAGTGTAGATCTACTGATTTTAAGATGTAAGATTGATGGGATTGAGTTTTGATAAGTTATTTTTTTGATTTTGTAGAACTTGCCATAAAAGGAAACTTTTATGTTGCATGTTGTAGATTTGTGATGATCTAGACATGTTAGACATGTCTAGATGTTGTCAAATGCACATAGGAGTGTTTAGAAACAAATTTGGGTATTTGGTTTTGTGAAAATACGATTTTATGATAAACTAGCTATATATGGAAACTTTTGTAAATCGAAAAACGGGTTTTGATGTTTTTAGATGTTTTGGTGAACTTGGATTTTTGAAATATGTTTAAAAATGATTTCTAATAAACAGTGATTTATGTGTAAACGATATGTTTTAAGTATTTAAATGTGTTTTATAAACATATTAGAGTTATTAATTATATGAAATGGGATTTCATAACTAAACTTTCAAAAAATGGTAACTTTTACGATTCTTACTCGTCACTTAAGTGAACGTTGTACGATTAGAGTCATAGGATGCATGTAGGTGTCCTACTTGTATTTATGACACATTAAATGGACTAAACACAACAAACGTGTCACCAACGATTCGTCGAGTCAACACGACGCACACACTCGGTTGAGCACACCGACACTTGGAGTTGTATGGGATACAACACACCACAAGCACAAGACACATATAGGTGCTTACTAGCAGGATTGCTAGCACTCGCAGGTAGCGAACACACATAAACCGGAACTGCTTTACCAGGTGAGTTCACGGCCCTTTTTACTTTTCCTACCTTTCGGGGAGAAAACATTGCATTACAATTGTTTTTGAACAACTCATTTTATTTACATATGGACATGCTTTATCACTATATGTATATGTGTGGACCACATCACAACTAAAAGTCCTCGCGATACTCCACGGACCGTTAGTAGCGCGTAGCGCCTAGCATGGTAATCTTGAATATTACTATTTGGGCCTAACATGCCCCACCCATCGCGCCTGGGAGGCCAACCCGACTGGAGGTCGAAATGGGTGCAATATTGACCAAAACTTTGCCATTGTCTTGTGATTGACATGGCGGGAGGAACAACTATCAGCTTTGGTACGAACCCGCATATAATACGTAAATCATAACTCTCACTTTAAACATTGAATATTTACTGCTTATGAAAAATTTGTGTTCTCACCAACCATTGTGTTGACCTTTTTCTCGCATGTTTTCTCAGGTAGCTAAGTCACGCACTCGAGGATAGGATGCTAGGATGGAGTCCATGCATAAGCTTCAGTGTCTTAGGACATTTTGAGAACATTTAAACATTTGACTTGTTTTTTAATAATGAGTGCTTAAATCCCTTCTGCACTATTACTCAATGTTGTTTTGAAAACTGTTTTAATTAACGCTTCCGCAAATTATGAACTCTAATATGTTTTGATAACTTATACTCTACTTCCGCAACTCTGATTTTACTAAACTGTTTTATCCAAGTTATTGGATGTACGTATACACCCAGACATGTAGGTCTCGCAACTGTGTGACCGGAGACTGCGATCCTGACTGTCCGTTGCTCGCGCCCCGGAAGGCACGGGATATCTCGGGGTGCAACAGATTGGTATCAGAGACTCTGGTTGTTGCAAATTAGGTTTCTATTTAGTGAACTTAGTTTATAACCACTAGTATCCATACACATAGAGTGTTAGTAGCAATAGTACTAACCTACGTAATCACTTATTATTTGCATACATGATTGTACGCACACTTACTACGCACATAATATATATGATGTCACCATCGTCACCACATGTGATTACACATGAAGGGGAGGAGCCGATAGCTCTACCCGTTTTCTTTTGGTACCAACTGCACACACTAAATTAGTCAACAGACATACACTAACACTTATTCTCACTATGAAGATCATGGTTGGAAGACGGGGAGGACGAAGGAACGCGAGAGGACGTGGAAACATCAGCCTGACACCAGCTGAATTGAATGCACTCATCAACGAGCGAGTTGAGGAGGCCCTTGCTGCACGAGAAGCTACTCGCAATCAAAACCCAATGAACCAAGGTGATGAGTCTTATTTCATATTCACCTTGCATCGCAATCACTCATTTCCATTTCAACGCGTTTACCCAATACTGAACCAAATACTATTCCCTACGTATCTCAGGAGGAAATCCTAACCCACCTCTCTGCACATTCAAGATGTTTCTGGATTGCAAACCCCACTCATTCAGCGGCACTGAGGGACCCGTCGGACTACTATGTTGGATGGAAAAGGCGGAGTCAGCCTTTGCCATGAGCAACTGCAAGAACGAAGACATGGTCAAGTTCGCTGCTGGAACTCTTGAGAGAGCTGCCCTCACGTGGTGGAATGCCAATGTTCAGAACCTAGGGGTCGATGCAGCCAACGTCCTACCTTGGGATGATTTCAAGAGGATGTTGAACCGCAAATACTGTCCTCGCGGTGAAGTATAGAAACTTGAGACGAATTTTGAAACCACAAGATGATTGGGTCCGAGGTCGAGGCATACACTGCTCGATCATATGAGCTGGCACACCTGTGCCCAGAAATGGTAACCCCACCCTACAAGCACATAGAGAAGTATATTTAGGGATTCCCACCTCAAATTCAGGGTATGGTACTCTCTGCTGACCCCATCACCATGCAACAAGCCGTGCGACTAGCCCACAAGCTCACTGACTCGGCAGTTGCATAGGGACTCTTACCACCCCGTGGTGTTGTAGCCAAACCTGCTGACAGCAAACGCAAATGGGACAACACCCTGAGCAAAACCTCCACTCTTCAACCATCACCACAACAACGTAAGTTTGGGTCACCTCAAGCTTACACACCACCCCTCCCAACCAATCAAAGCTTAGGAGCCTATGCAGGAAAACACCCTAGGTGCAACAAATGCAACTTACACCATGTTTTGCGGCAATGTGGTTCCATCCGATGCCAACGGTGTGGCAAAGGAGGACACCTCGCCAAAGACTGCAGGAGTGAACTGCTGACAAAGACCCCACAGCCGCAACAACAACAGAAGCACCAAAGGGCTACTTCGAATGTTGAAAACCGGGGCATTTCAAGGACTGCCCACATTTGATGAACAACAACGGTCCGAAGGGATGAGCCTTCGTGATCGGGGCAAAAGAGGCCAGAAGAGACCCCAACCTAGAAACTTGTACGCATCTCTTAAACGATAATTATGCTTCTGTATTGTTTGATAATGGAGCTGAGAAAAGCTTTATATCTAAGTATTTTAGTGAGATACTTGACATAACCACAACACTCTTACATGTCGAGTACACAGTAGAGCTAGCTGATGGTAAATTGATTGTAACTAAACACATTCTTAAAGAATGAACTTTAGAGATAGCAGGCCATAAGTTTAAGATTGACCTCATGCCAGTTACACTAGGCAGTTTTGATGTCGTAGTGGGCATGGATTGGTTGTCTGAAAACAAGCTGAGATCCTTTGCCACTACAAGGTTGTGCGCATACCTCTCCCTGGTGGAGAAACCTTAGACATCAAAGGCGAGAGAAGCGACACTTCCCTAAGCATCATCTCGTGCATGAAAGCTCACAAATGCTTATGAAAGGGATACACAACCATTCTGGCACTTATCACCAACAAGACTGAAGAGGAGAAGAGAATGGAAGACATCCCAGTTGTATGCGACTATCCCGACATATTTTCGGAGGATCTACCCGGACTTCCACCTCCTCGACAAGTGGAGTTCTGCATAGACCTTGTGCCGGGAGCAGCACCTATCGCACGAGCACTTTATCGACTTGCACCTTCGGAGATGTAGGAACTGTCCAATCAACTTCAAGAGTTGCTATACAAGGGTTTCATTAGACCAAGCTTCTCACTTTGGGGAGCTCCGGTCCTGTTCGTAAATAGGAAGGATAGCACGTTATGTATGTGCATCGACTATCGGGAGTTAAACAAGGTGGCAATCAAGAACCTTTACCCCTTACCCCGCATTGACGATATGTTCGATCAACTGCAAGGATCAAGTTACTACTCTAAGATCGATCTGCGATCTGGGTGCCATCAACTGAGAATTCAAGAAGAAGACATCCCAAAGACAGCTTTCCGCACTCGGTATGGCCATTACGAGTTTTTGGTATGCCATTTGGGCTGACAAACGCACCCGCAGTATTCATGGATCTCATGAATAGAGTTTGCAAACCTTATCTAGATAAGTTCATCATTGTGTTCATTGATGATATCCTCATTTACTAAAAAACTCAGGAAGAACACAAAGATCATCTCCAATTGGCTCTTGAACTTCTACGGCAAGAAAAGTTGTACGCTAAACTCTCAAAGTGCGACTTCTGGATTCGAGAGGTCCAATTTTTGGGACATGTTGTTAATGAACAAGGGATTCATGTGGATAAATTTAAGATAGAGGCAATCAAGAACTGGGAAGCACCAAAGACCCCAACTGAGGTGCGACAATTCCTAGGCTTGGCAGGCTATTATCGACGATTTATTGAAAGATTCTCCAAGATAGCCCAATACCTTATAGCCTTAACACATAAAGATAAGAAATACCTCTGGACCAACAAACAGAAAGCTGCATCCCAACTTCTCAAGCAGAAGCTCTGTAGTGCACCTATGTTATCTCTTCCTGATGGAACAGATGACTTCGTAGTATACTGCGATGCCTCAATACAAGGACTCGGTTGTGTACTAATGCAGAGATAGAAGGTGATCACATATGCTTCCCGACAATTGAAAGTCCACGAGAAAAACTACACCACCCATGACTTGGAACTTGGAGCCGTAGTATTTGCACTCAAGATCTAGAGACACTACCTGTATGGTACAAAGTGTAAGATATACACTGATCACAAGAGTCTCCAACACATATTCAAGCAGAAGGAACTGAACATGCGACAACGTCGCTGGCTCAAACTCATAAACGACTATGAGTGTGCTATCAAGTATCACCCGGGGAAGGCCAATGTAGTGGCCGATGCCTTAAGCCGGAAAAACACCTCGAAACCCAAGAGAGTACGAGCTTTACAACTCACCATACATCCCAATCTCCCTGAACAGATACATATTGCCCAAGTGGAGGCACTTAAAGCAGAAAAACTAGCGGCTGAATCACTGAGGGGAATGGAGCAACAACTTGAGGTAAAAGCTGATGGCTTACATTATTTAATGGAAAGCTTCTAGGTTCCACATCATGGAAACTTACGAGACCTTGTGATGGACGAGGCTCACAAATCCAGGTAATCCATTCAACCTGGATCAGATAAGATCTATCATGATCTGAAGGTACTTTATTGGTGGCCACACATGAAAGCCGACATCGCCACCTACGTGAGCAAATGCTTGACTTGTGCCAAAGTCAAGGTTGAGTACCAGAAACCATCAGGATTACTCACACAACCTGAGATCCCCATGTGGAAGTGGGAACAAATATCCATGGATTTCATTATCAAATTACCATGTGCTCCTAGTGGATATGACACTATTTGTGTAATTGTGGACCGACTGACTAAGTCAACACATTTCCTTGCAATCAAGGAAAACGACAAGATGGAAAAACTAGCCAGAATCTATGTCAAGGAAGTTGTCTCACGACATGGAGTGCATATCTCCATCATCTCGGATCGGGACGCCAGATTCTCCTCTAACTTCTGGACATCATTGCAAAAGTCGCTTGGTACGCAGTTGGATATGAGTACAGCCTACCACCCGCAAACTGATGGCCAGAGCGAACACACGATAAAAACTCTCGAAGACATGCTACGAGCGTGCATAGTAGACTTCGACAACAGTTGGGAAACTCACCTACCGTTGGTAGAGTTCTCCTACAATAACAGCTACCACACAAGTATAAAGGCAGCGCCTTTTCAGGCACTCTATGGCAGGAAATGCCAATCACCCATCTGCTGGGCGGAAGTTGGCGATAGTCAGCTCATTGGCCCGTAACTTGTACACGAAACGACAGAGAAAATCGTGCAAATCAGAAACCGTATGGTAGCAGCTCGAGATCGTCAAAAGAGCTATGCCGACAAACGCCAAAAGCCTCTAGAATTTCAGGTAGGAGATAAAGTCCTTCTGAAAGTTTAGCCATGGAAAGGCGTCATTCGTTTTGGTAAACAAGGCAAACTAAACCCACAGTATATTGGACCCTTCGAGATCCTGAAAAGGATTAGTCTAGCGGCATACCAACTCAACCTACCAACTGAACTCGATGGAGTTCACAACGTATTTCATGTCTCGAACTTGAAAAAATGTCTATATGATGAGACACTGGTAATTCCACTGGAAGAGATCCAGGTGGATGAACAGCTACGGTTCATAGAGGAACCGGTTGAAATCATGGACCGGGAGGTCAAACAACTCAAGCAAAGTCGGATTCCAATTGTCAGATTCCGATGGAACTCGAAACACGGACCTGAATTCACGTGGGAACGTGAAGATCAGATGATGCGCAAATATCCCCATCTCATCAAGCAGACAACATCGAACGCCAACAACAACGAATAAATTTCGGGACGAAATTTCCTTTCAACAAGGGGATGATGTGACAACCAGAAAATTTTTGTTCTCAAACACTACGACGACAACCAAATTTCGGGACGAAATTTATTTCAACAAGGGGATGATGTGACACCCGGCAATTACAGGTAAATTGCGACTCCTACAGCTTTACATTTCACATTCATACTTGTTGCATTTCATTTAATTATGTTTAATTAGATGAGTTAAACACAAGCAACTACGAAACGATAGTTCGAGGAACTATCGAATCGTACATTGCACATTGGTTTTGGAAAACAAGTGTGGCAAACACAACACTAACACAAACGATCACCGATAATTCTTCGAATTATCGAAACATGCACGAGTCTCACGAACGTTGGTGAACAAACCATTGAATAATGATTTCAGTCCTAACGATGTTAAACGATGAGTTATAAGCGTGAAATGATCGAAAAACGGATCGAAATGATGAAATTAAGCTATTGGACTTGTCTGGATTTCCATGCAGTACGCCTGAGCCCAACAAGTGAACCTAGGTGGTATGCGCGGGAAGGGAAGGAAAGCTTTGGATGCCAGGCCCTCGTGCGGTACGCCTGGCCTCAGTGTGCCACGCCAGGCGGTACGCCTGACAGACACAGATAGCAAAAATGGATTTACACTCAACCTATCTCACTTTTAATCATTCTAATCCTTTTTTCTCGGCCATAACACCTCCATCTCGAGTACCTACCCCTGTTTCTTCATCATTTCACCAGAAAAACCTCGATTGTTGGTCTTGGAAGCCATTTTTGGAACTCTTAGAAGGTTTGAAGCTTGGAAGTGAAGCTTGGAAGCTTGTCTTCATCAACACCACCACTTGAACCTCCTAGGAGATCATTCCCAGAAGGTTTTGGAGCTGCTAAGAACTTGTTCCAGCTTCATCTCAGTGGTTTAGAGCATCTAAGGTATTTTTACTTGCTTATTTAGTGATAGATCTAACATGCAATGGGTAAAAACCCACATGCATGAACATCAACCCACATGCAACTCCATGTGGCTCTTGTGCATGAAATTTGTTGATGTTCTTGTGTTGTTTTAGTGTAGATCTACTGATTTTAGGATGTAGGATTTATGGGATTGAGTTTTGATAAGTTATTTTTATGATTTTGTAGAACTTGCCATAAAAGGAAACTTTTATGTTGCATGTTGTAGATTTGTGATGATTTAGACATGTTAGACATGTCTAGATGTTGTCAAATGCACATTGGAGTGTTTAGAAACACAGTTGGGTATTTGGTTTTGTGAAAATACGATTTTACGATAAACTTCCTATATATGGAAACTTTTTTAAATCAAAAGACGGGTTTTCATGTTTTTAGATGTTTTGGTGAACTTGGATTATTGAAATATGTTTAAAAATGATTTCTAAGCATATTGGAAACTTGGATTTGTGAAAACGAGTTTTTAAACGGATACTTTCCAAATAAGGAAACTTTATTTGGGGCAAAATGCCACAAACTGTGATTTATGTGTAAACGATATATTTTAAGTATTTAAACATGTTTATAAACATATTAGAGTTATTAATTTTATAAAATGGGATTTCATAACTAAACTTTCCAAAAATGGTAACTTTTACGTTTCTTACACGTCACTTAAGTGAACGTTGTACGATTAGAGTCATAGCATGCATGTAGGTGTCCTACTTGTATTTATGACACATTAAACGAACTAAACACAACAAACGTGTCACCAACGATTCGTCGAGTCAACACAAGTCAACACGCACACACTCGGTTGAGCACATCGACACTTGGAGTTGTATGGGATACAACACACCACAAGACACATACTCACACCTATATGGTTATACGTGCTTACTAGCAGGATTGCTAGCACTCGCAGGTAGCGAACACACATAAACCGGAACTGCTTTACCATGTGAGTTCACGGCCCCTTTTTACTTTTCCTACCTTTGAGGGAGAAAACATTGCATTACAACTGTTTTTGAACAACAACTCATTTTATTTACATATGTACATGCTTTATCACTATATGTATATGTGTGGACCACATCACAACTAAAAGTCCTCGAGATACTCCACGGACCGTTAGTAGCGCGTAGCGTCTAGCGTGGGTCCCAAATGACCCGCGATTTGAATGAGTTTGATCCCCAAACCATAGGGTTTTTGTTCCAATGATCCAACCGAGTCTATTGGTGGTTTTAATTTCACAATTTCATCAAAACCATACAGTTTTTGATTAGCCCCATGAATTCAAACCTTATACAAAATCCCCAACTCAAATTCATTAAGTTCAATAATTTAAAGCCATGGATTCATAGGGTTTTCATTCAACAGAGAATTTCGAAACTTTCTGTAGCAATTAATTGGATTTTTATGCTCGTTCGAATCAAAAACCCCAAAACGCTTTATCACATGGACCCTAACAATCGAAATCATGTAATTCTTTGTGATATGAAATTGATAGAGGGTTTTCAATAAACGAAGCATTTCGAAGCTCTCTGTGTGGTTTAATTTGAATTTCGTTTCCATTTAGATCAAAACCTCCAAATCGTTTTTCATCAAGAACCCTAGAATTCGAAATCACACAATTCGACATTGTGATTCAAAATCAACATAGGGATTTTGTTTGACATGATACTGCGAATCTGTTGATGTAATTTAATTTGGCTTTCGAGTTCGTTTGGTTAGAAACCCCCAAATCCCTTTAACGGAAGAACCCTAGAATTCGAATCCCGACAATTTGTGGTTCTTAGGCTCAATTAGGTTAGGTATTTTCTTAAACATGTTAGAACGAGTGTATAAATGTTGATACTCACTCGGATTGATCTCGAATAGATGTATCTTGAGTAAAAGCTTGGGTTTCGGCCTTTCCTCAATCCAATTCTTTGATCCAGATCTTCTTGGTTCCAATTTTCTTGTACAGAATACCCTAAGGGTGCCGACTAATGAGTATGAGTTCCCAATTCGGAAAGTTAAAGTCGAATTATATTAGTTTGGTGATTAAAAGCTACGGTTTTTGACTTTTGGGTTGTCATGGGTTTAATTTGAACGATAATGAGTTCCATAACTGATGATACTTGATAATCATCATCAATGTATGATTATGAAGGTTTAATTCGGTTAATTACAATGATTTAATGTGAATTTCGAAATTCAATTGATGTACAAACCGAATTTTGACTCTCAAAGGAAAAACTGAACATATTTTTTCAATTACAAGTTTAATCCTTGTAGTTTAAGTGTTTTGGGGCTGATTTGTTCAATATCAGTCCTCATGGTTTTATTTTTTGCAATTCGATGCAATTCCTGTTAGTTTTTGGTTACTTAACAGGTTAATCCGAAAATGTCGGATTGTCACAAAACTCCCTTTTATCTAACTCTTTTGATGTTCAAAATGATATCGTAGTAATGAAAAGTTTCTTTTCAGTACAGTCTTTGTGTTAACTTGTGTGTGTTCATTTCAAAAATTTTGTTTCAAAAACAGTAACTAGGTATCATAACTTAACATATCAAATATCCTGTGTGGTAACGTATCAAATGCCTGTGTCACAACATATCAAAATTCTGTGTGTGAACGTATCAAAAACCCTGTGTGGTAACATATCAAATTCCTGTGTGGCAACGTATCAAAATCCTATGTGGGAACATATCAAAACCCCTATGTGGTAACGTATCAAATGCCTGTATGGTAACGTATCAAATACCTGTGTGGCAACATATCAAAATCCTGTGTGGTAACGTATCAAATGCCTGTGTGGCAACGTATCAAAATCCTGTGTGGGAGCGTATCAAAATCCTGTGTGGTAACGTGTCAAATACCTATGTGGCGACGTATCAAAATCCTGCGTGGTAACATTTCAAAAACATTTGTAATAATATATCAAAGGCGAGTGTGGCAACATTTCAAAATCATGTGTGGTAACATATCAAAAACATGCGTGATAACATATCAAGCTTGAACAATAACATATCGGTATCGGTGTCACAATGAAGTGTTCTTTGTGATACTATAACATGTTTTTGAGACAACAGAACTGAGTATAACTACAAGCATAACTGTGATTATTTTGTGTTGAAAACATATCTGGATAATATCAATGTAGTTATACAACATTTTTATAATCATATTTCAACATAACCTTTCAGTATGACTGGAAAGGGTAGAACTTATGTGATAGAAAGGGTTATATTTGAATGTTCTTTAACTGAAGTGAGTTTGTCTGCATCTGAGCAAAAAAATGGCTCCAAAAAGAGGTCGACCTGCTAAGAACATTGCTAACCCCGAAACAAATCAAGTTCCACTTGTTAATCCAGAATCAAATCTGGTTTCACCTGTTAATCTGGAAACGAACACGGTTCAACCTGTTACCCCAAAAACATACATAGTTCCACCAGTAGATGCAAGTGGATCAGAACGGAATGAAGCAGCAGTAGCACAAATAGTGAAAGAACAAGTATCTGCTGTAGTACCTGGTATATTAACACAACAACAACAAAACATCACTTCTGGTTCTCGTGGAAACCATACTCAATAGAATGCTACTGACAGACACGGAGAAACACATCATACCACCGGTACAACAACAAATGTTCCTGATCCACCGCAAGGGACATACCTACAGGTACGTTGTTTCCAACAAATCTCCTACTTTCACAGGCAAGGAAGGAGCAGCATGACTTTTAAAGTGGATTGAGGATACGGAAACAAAACTCAAAATCATCCAATGTTTGGCAGAGCATAAGGTGTCTTGCGCTCCTAGCATACACCAATCGATTTCATGAACTTACTTGCTTCCTTCCCAACATGTTTCCTACGAAAGCATTTGAGAAATACATTAAGGGTCTGGCTCCTCATATTTGGGGAGTGGTGACCGTAGCTGAACCATCCACACTCAAATGTATCATCTTATGGACTACCAAGCTTACTCATGAGGCAGTAAGGAGTGGTACATTGTCAACAAAAACGGAAATGGTTGTGAGCCGTATTGATCTCAGTACCCCTAGAAACACAAGGGGTATCAAAAGAAAATGGGTTGGGAAAGGAAAAACCAAAGCTCCGACTAAGACTAGCTAGAGTAAACCAACAGTGAAAAACTATGGTGCAACTCCTTCTGAAAGGAAAGCTTATAGTGGGCAGGAACCCAAATGCAACAAGTGTTATTTTCATCACAACGCACCATGTCCTGTTTGTGCGAACTGTAACTGAGTCGGACACTAAGCAAAGCACTGTAACTTTCCTACCCGTCAACCAAATCAAGAACCATGACAACCCACTCAACCAAACAGGTCATGCTTCAAGTGAGGAAGCCGTGACCATTTCATGAGAAACTGTCCCAACAACAATAACAACAACACCAATTCCGATAATGAAGCTAGGGGAGAGCTTTTCAGATTGGTGCAACAGAAGCTAGGCATGATGAAAATATTGTCACCGGTACGTTCCTTCTTAATAATTTATATGTATCAATTTTTTTTGATATCGGGGCAGATAAAAGTTTTATCTCTCCTGAATTCGCATCATTACATTCATTGCCTACTGTAAATCTGGAACATCCCTAAGTCATTAAACTTGCTAATGGCAAGTTGATCAAAGCTAGCAATGGTATTCAATGATGTTCCTTGAATCTGAATGATAACCTTTTCAATATCAATCCACTTCCTATTGAACTTCGAAGTTTCGATGTCGTTGCTGGCATGGACTGGCTTTCAGATAGCCAAGCAGAAGTTGTGTGTCAAAACAAGTTGATTCGTATTCCATTACCAAACACTAATACATTGATAGTTCAAGATTAAAAAGTTGATAGAAAACTTGGAATCAGTATGCAAGCTCAGAAATGCTTACAGAATGGTTGTCAGGCCTTTCTAACACATGTAACTGATAACATTTCTCCACAGAAACATATCAAAGATATTCCTGTAGTCAGTGATTTTCCTAATTTTTTTCCTGATAACATATCAGGATTACCCGAGTGAGATAAGTTGACTTTCCTATTGACTTAATTCTAGGTGCAGCACCTATTGCTAAAGCTCCTTATCGTTTAGCACCATCAGAGATGCAAAAGCTCTAAGGTCAATTACAGGAACTGTTAGACAAGGGTTTTATCAGACCTAGTTTCTCACCTTGGAGAGCACCAATTCTTTTTGTGAAAAAGAAAGATTGTTCATTCAGGATGTATATCGATCATAAAGAACTCAATAAATTAACAATCAAGAATCGTTATCCACTACCTCGTATTGATGATCTATTTGATCAATTGCAAGGTGCTACATATTTCTCAAAAATAGATTTAAGATCTGGATATCATTAGTTACGAATTCATGATAATGACGTTCCTAAAATAGTTTTCAGGACCTGCTACGAACATTACGAATTTTTAGTAATGCCATTTGGGTTAACAAATGCACCTGCAGTTTTCATGGATCTGATGAACCGAATGTGTAGACCTTATCTGGATAAGTTTGTGATTGTGTTTATAAATGAGATTCTCATTTACTCCCAAAACCAATAGGAACATGCTCAACACTAGAAACCAATTTGGAACTTTTAGCACGTGAAAAACTATATGCCAAATTTTCCATCTGTGAATTTTGGTTACGGGAAGTTAAATTTTCTTGGACATGTAGTTAATGAAAATGGTATACAAGTCGATCCTAGTAAGATTAGAGCTGCAAAACAATGGGAAACACCACAAACCCCAACTCAAATTCGTCAATTCTTAGGACTGGCAGGTTATTATCGATGATTCATTAAGAAATTTTCAAAAATAGCCTTGCCATTAAAAACTTTGACTCAGAAAAATCAAAAGTTCATATGGGGTTCTCAACAGGAGGAGGCATTCAACTGTTGAAACACAAACTCTGAGGAGCTAAGAGGATTAGAGAGACTCAACAACAAGGGTTACAAGCAACAAACTACCCAGCTGAGGAGCTAAGAGGATTAGACAGACAACTAGAAACCAAAATGGATGGAGTGTTGTATTTCAAAAGCCGAATATGGGTTCCTCTATTCGGTAACATTAGATCAGTCATCTTAGATGAAGCGCACAAATCTAGGTATTATATTCATCCAGGTGCCGATAAAATGTATAAGGATCTTTGGGACTTTTATTGGTGGCCTAGGATGAAGAAACATATAGCAGAATACATGGATAGATATTTAATGTGTCTTAAATTTAAGGCAGAACATCAACGACCTTTTAGGTTATTACAATAACCAGATATTCCCTTGTGGAAATGGGATCAGATCTCTATGGATTTCATTACTATACTACCCAGAATATTACATAATCATGACTCTATATGGGTTATAGTTGACCGCCTTACGAAATCTGCGCACTTCCTACCAATCCGAGAAGATTATTCCATGTATCGACTAGCTAGACTATTGTATCCCGACATGGAGTCCCAATCTCAATCATTTTTGATAGAGATAGTCGATTTATGTCACGATTTTGGCAAACTCTTCAAAATGCTCTGGGCACGCAAATCAATATGAGCACATCTTATCGTCCACAAACAGATGGGCAAACAGAGCGTACAAACCAAACCCTTGAGGATATGCTTATAAGTTGTGCTATTGATTTCAGAAGTAGCTGGGATATTCATCTTCCACTTGTTGAATTCTCATATAATAACAGCAACCATACTAGAATTCAATGCGCTCCATTTGATGCACTTTATGGACATAAATGTCGATCTCCCATTCGTTGGTCGGATATTGTAGAAAGTGTAACATCAGTGCTGGAACAGTAGTTCGGAACAGTAGAAAGGTACTGTAGATACTAGTACGGAAAGTATTGGTATAATATTTTGTTTTAACATTATATTAAAAAAGTTAACAGCGTAGAAACTCAATACTGACAAACAATACACTCAGACACAATACTGATATGCCTAAACATGTTACACTGTGGCAGGATACTATGTGTAAATATTAGTTAGGATATTATTATGTGAAATCGTATGTGAGGATAACTAAACTAAAACAGTATTAGATGTCGCAATTGGAATATTAAACTAACAGAGTATTTGTGGGTGACGATTCATGCAAATATATTGGTGAGTTTAACGTTTCGAATGATATCTTATAATTAGAAAATCAAATCGGAAAGTAAAGTTTTCGTCGTGTTCGTACGGGTGACGATTCGTACGAATACGCGCAAAAACGATACGATCCGGTGAAAAAATAAAAATAAACGTAATTTTAAAAATAATAATAGATAATTAGTTAATTTATTAGGAATTACTACCTAAAATAATTTAAGAATGTCTAATTTTGAAACATTACGAAATTTTACGTAATATTTCGTAAACAACGCGTTAAAATGAAACCGAAACGCTCCCTAACATACCCGAGATATAAAAGCCCTAAAACCTTCCCTTTCTCTCCCATAATTGCAGACCCATCTCCCCTCTCCCCAAAATTTGTCCATTTCTCTCTCTACTCTCTCGCTATCTTCAAACCACCATAACTCTCTCATTCTACACAAAATTTGAAGTTCTAGTAGTCAAAACGATCGTGAGAACAAGTAGAACACATAAGTACAAAGGATCGGAGGTGAAACGAGCTGGATTGGTCAAAGTTCTAGAGAGAAGTTTCGGTTTTTGTGCGTTTTCATCAATTCCTGCGAGGTGAGCTTCAAACCGGGTTTTGCCACTTTAAAATTGATAGGGTATGCACAAAAACGGTTTAGGAACTCATGGGAAATGTCAATTTAAGCACCATAATGATCAAATGGGGCTGGTTTGCTGGGAAAATCAGTATCGACATGAGAACATACAAATGGTTTAGTATCGATGCTACTGGAAACTCTAAGACCATCGAAACTATATTCTTGGAAATATTTAGATACTTAAACTCTTATAAACTTGTATACTTGGAAACGTAAATACTTGAAATGCTTAAGACTTTTAAACTATGCGGAATGGGATTCCGATTATGAAGCAGGTACATGTGTACATGGTACAGGGGATACTTGAAGCTTGAAACTTGATTCTAGATACTTTTGGACTTCGTAATACAGACTGATCGGCCTCCTAGCATTGACATTTGGTCAAGCCCCTCTAGTCATTCAATGTTCTTCGTTTTCAGGACCTTGCAAGACAGACTGATTGGCATCCGAGCGTTAACATTTGGTCAACCCCCTCTAGTCATTGAATGTTCTTCATTGTCCATCCATGGTTTTGTGACAAGTAGTTAGGGTGATTATGGTTCAATTCAGTTGACTGACGGTCATCTGATGGTACCCTTGAACTATGCACCGATGCTGAAAGTCACACCTGGGTTACTTCTATGGATTGGTACTGAATGCTTCCGTGAGTGTCTCTAGGAGTCACTCCCCTTTAGTATGCAACCGTCCATGGATAGGAACTCAAACTTGGTTTTTAAACTCTAATGAATTGGAAATGGGTTAATAAGTATTCTTAACACTATGTTGAATATGGATTGTGATAGTCGGTAAAACGCTTTATTATCATTCCCAACAATATTCAATATGGCTCGGTATGTGGTGGGCTGGCGGCTGGCTAAACCCTACGTATGCCCTATCTATAAGCATACTTGACTGGATGGGATAGGTGGTTGTTAGTGAGGTTAAGGTTGTTACCGAAACAGGTTTGTGAAACTCATTTCAAATACAAAAACTGTATGAACTCACCAACCATATGTTAAGTTTGTTTTCTAACATGTTTTTCTCAGGTGACGTACAAGACTAGGTTAAGATTGCAGGATGCATACTAGGATGCCCAGATAGTGAACCTTATGGCTTTTGGAAGCACATATTTTGCTATAAATGATGAATCATTTTGATATCTTGTGCGATTAAAAGATAGTAGACTTATGATTCTGTTGGATAGGGTTACTTAGTTAAATTAGCAAACATGACAATTGTAATTGAACTTTGAAATCCTTGTTTAATTAATATTGTGCTTTAGTTATTTGAGAATGTTCTTCTATGTATACAATCTGATCATCCCTATTATCACACGATATCGAGCCTCAAGACTATTCCGCCCGACAGGAAAGTCGATCCAGCCCGCCAGCTCAGGGGTGACAGATTTGTATGAGAGCTCAAGGTTATAGAGAATGTAGGTCATTTATTATAACGGTTTGGCCTAGACTATAACTTAGGAACCTCATGTAGAAAATCTAGGACTAAGGAAGTTACTTGCATATGTTTCAACATTTAGTCATGAGTACAAACGATAACTTTTCGGTTAAGATCAGAATGTCACAGGGACGAAAACCATCACCACCTCATCATCCTCCACCAGAGATGGATCCAGCAACTGTTGTGCTTGCAACACTGATTACTGAACAGTTTGTTGAAATCCTCCCTGGAATCATCACTGGGATCAGGAACAACGAAGAGTGTGCTAAGAGTTTCCCACAAGTCGCTGCAGGGAAGAAGGAATCAGAGGAAGGTGAACTCAGCAAGAACTCTAAACGTCGTCCTGCCAAAAAGCGAAAAGGAACCATGCACTTCACTGAAGCCACACCAATCAGTCAAATCATGCCGGATTTGACTACATGGGTTAGTGGTCATTATGATGGAAAGGTCCCTTTCTGTTCAGCTTGTCACTATTATCACCGAGCTAAGCTTCCATGCGTATAATGCGCACGCTGTAGGATGGCAGGTCACTGGATGCAACAGTGTAGGACACCAGTAGCCCCTATTCCCCATCAATATGTTGGTACATTTCCTCTATGTACCAAATGTGGTTTTCACCATAACAAAGGAAAACTTTGTAGACACTATCTGAATTATGGAAGATACGGACACTAGATTCAAAGTGTCGGGTCATTCCAACTCAGAAACGGAAACAGAAAGCGAACACCTCTACTTCCTCTGGACGCAACCACAACTGCTACATATGCGGAATGCTCGGACATTTCCCAAGGGACTGCCCCTGGAGGATGCCTCAAGCACCCCTAACAGCCACTGAGAAACTGCTTGCTTTACCAGCTGCAGGAACACGCTCAGAGTCAGATGACTCCATAGGTATGTTCATTTTATTTTATATTTAAGTTATCTATTAGTATGATATTAGAAATGTATATTTTTCCTTAGTTTAGGGATATTAAGTTAAGGAAACCTAAGGTTAATTAGATACCAAATAGATAAAAGAAGTTAGGATAATTATTGCTTATAATTTACTTGGAAACTGTTACCGTAGTTAAGGAGAAAAATGCTATAGGAATATAACACTATTACATGTAGAAATTCAATGAAGGAAGTAACTTAAGAATGGATTAGGACATCCATAAAACCAATTGAGACAAGGATATTCTCAAACCACTTAGTCTTAGTTACCCGATAACTTTCGGATGTGATCTCCAAAGAATTGTTGGGGAAATTTCCTTTACACATCTGATAGAATTCTGTGGTATGTATATGTCCGTTATATTATCAGCTGTAGATATTTACATAGATTAGCACAATATGAGTTGTAGGAAATGTCGAATTAAGTACGTAGACTGTTATGTCAAACTTAAACTTAGAACTTGAGTCACTTATTTTAGGGAACTTCGGTTCCAGTAAAGACAGGAAAGAATGAATTTCAGAACGGTACTAAGATCAGGATTAGTTAGTCAGTGGATCAGTAGGAACCAGCAATTACTATTGAGAATTCATGATCAACGTGAATAACAATAACAAGGTAGTTATTCATTCACGTTGAGCAGTGAGAAGACTTAGCATCAGATCCCAACATTCTTGGACAAAGAAGTTTCGAGATGATACTTAGGATCAAAACTCTAGGCACTTTTTATAATAAAATGTCTAATGGTTAAAACAATTGGGTTACTTTGCAAAATTGAGTTATATCATGTAGTAGATTTAATAGAATTCACATGACATAGTCATGGTGAATTAAACTAAAGGGTGATCATATGTGATAGCCTAACATCATCCAAACAAGGTCGGCAGGGTTGCTAATATCTTGAAACAGATGATGTGATACAAATACATGTGTAAAAAGGACAATTAATAAGAACAGGTGGATCAATTCTTTCAATGAAACATTACAAGTCAAATGATCTGTAAGTAAATTGAGAGATGACGTAAATCAATTTCGAAGATGTGTATAAATTCACCTCAAAGGCGAATCTTTACACTTGTCATAGGGTAAACTACCATATTCCTTACGTAGTTCCCTCATGAATTAGGAATATACCCCAAGGTCTAGAAACAGATCGAAAGGTGGTTTAGTATGTATATGGTTGTAATGACACGACCCAGAATACGCCCTATGTGATTTAAAGGTTGGGATCCAACAAATTAAAACATAGATTTACGAGAACAACATGAGATAATTCTATGGGAGTATGAACAAATAACTACGGTTATAATTAGCAAGCTACTACCTTTTACTCCTAGTAGACATCAAAGCATATGAGTCAATAGTACTTGTATAGTCAAGTTCGCTCACAATTTCCATGGCATGAAAGAACTGTGTTAGGGATCATTAAATCATGTTGTACACGATCAAAATCATGGTAGGTGAAGATCTGGAGAACTTATTGTTCTAACTGAAATAGTCAGCACTTCATAAGTTTTGCAGTAACTGTTAGTTAGGATATTATTATGTGAAATCGTATGTGAGGATAACTAAGCTAAAACAGTATTAGATGTCATTACCGGAATATTAAACTAACAGAGTATTTGTGTGCGTGACGATTAACAGAATATATTAGTGAGTTTAACGTTCCGAATGATATCTTATAATTAGAAAAATCAAATAGGAAAGTAAAGTTTTTGTCGTGTTCGTATGGGTGACGATTTGTACGAATACGCGCAAAAACGATACGGTCCGGTGAAACAATAAAAATAAACGTTTTAGAAATTTTAAAAATAATAATAGATAATTAGTTAATTTATTAGGAATTACTACCTAAAATAATTTAAGAATGTCTAATTTTGTAACGTTACGAAATTTTACGTAATATTTCGTAAACAATGCGTCAAAACGAAAACGAAGGACATCGAAACGCACCCGAACATACCCTGTCTATAAAAGCCCTAAGACCTTTTCTTTCCCTCTCCCCCAAAATTCGTCCATTTCTCTCTACTCTCTCACTATCTTCAAACCACCATAACTCTCTCAATTCTACACCAAATTGGTCGCATTTCTAGAGAGAAGTTTCGTTTTTGTGGGTTTTCATCAATTCCTGCGAGGTGAGCTTCAAAACGTGTTTTGCCACTTTAAAATCGATAGGGGATGCACAAAAACAGTTTAGGAACTCATGGGACATGTTAATTTAAGCACCAGAATGTTCGAATGGGGCTGGTTTGCTAGGAAAATTAGTATCGACATAAGAACATACAAAGGGGTAAGTATCGATACTACTGGTTGAAGCAGTTCACAAAACCGTCGACATTACCAAGTTCGATGAATCAAAATCGATGAGAATGAGAGTACTAGGATCAAAGCCCTCCAAGTCTGGAAACGCTAAGACCATCGATACTGATAGTATCGATGGCCTTAGAGCTGAAAATGAACATGATCGACCCTGTAATATCGATAGGGAGGCTATTCAGTTTCATCATCAATATAGTCTATGTTCGATGGTCTAAACTCAATGGCTTTGGATCGATATTTCTAATATCGAAGGCCTTGAGGGTCTGGACCATTAGAGGGCCATCGATAATAGAAGTATCGATTGGCAAAAAGGCCGCCAACCTAACTTTGTCGACACTATAGCATCGGTTGAGTTGTTTTTTAGCTTCTCATCGATACTAACCATGTTAACGCCATCTATACTAGTTATGGGTCTTCTAGATTTATAAATAAGCTTAATACAAGAAGATAGAACTTAAAATCAGTAAAAAAGGGATAGAAAATGAAACCGTGGGGAGGGTTGGAGCATGATAGTGTCGGGTCTGGGATCATTAGGGTTTGTTAGTTGTTAACCGATTTTATACATCTTTAATACTAATTTTTCGTCAAAAGAAAAACCTTTATCACTCTTACCTACTTTAAAACAAATGTTTATTAATAATTTTAGACCAAGAACAATGGAAATTCAATGAACACAAGATTCAATAGATACGGTAATATGGCGAAGGTTTATTGGATGTAATCATATGATGCATGCCACTTTAACCTTCGATATTTCCATAACCATTATCATTACTAACTATGGACTATCAAATCCAATGAGGTTAGTGTTGAATTACTAATCACAATCATTCCTAAGAGTAAAGTTCACGAAGCGTATATCAAGGAGACTTGCAAGAACTTAGGTTATTTTTGATTAAGTTAAACTAGGTCCCAAACTTGTAAACTTTGTAATTTTATAACTAAACTGAAATTTATTTAAAAGTTATTATTTTATAAGATAACCACAACTTGTTTTGCAAAAGAGTAAAATTTTATAAATAGATTAATTTCCTTTATAAACATGTAAATTTTTATAATTAATTTTCCTTTAATGCTTTAAATTAAATATAAATTTTAAACCTAAACGTGATTACAAATTTAGAATTTACTTGTGTGGGTAAGGGTTTAGAATGCTAAGTCCAATATTATAAAATAGAATTAAACACTCAGAAACTCATTGTATAAGGCTATTCGCCGAATGAGTGGTCCGAATGGAGCTATTCGGCGAAAAAGAGTGATTCGGGCAAACTTATTCGGCCGCCAGAGTCATTCGGGCTATCTGGGGTTTTCAGCAACTAAAATTGCGATAACTCTTGATTTAGACCAAATCTATGCACCAAACTTGGTACAGAACACCATGACAAGATCACTAACCAATTGGGATGACTGTTTTGACAAAAACACCACAAAAACTTACTGATCTTGAATGAAACAGTGACTTGGGGATCAAGAAAAACAGGGTTTTTGCAAGTTACAAAAATCCAATCTGAGATCTGATGATTTTGAATGGAAATCGAGTAGAATCAAGAGCCAAGGCTCTAATACCACTTTGTAGAACCTGTTTGGAGCTCGGAAACAATCCGGTTCCAATGGATATCTACCCGAAAGCCTCTGGAATAGTGCAGAATCCTATTCCACGGTTTTCCAATCGAAACTAATAGCAACCGTGGTGATCCGAAAGTGTAGGAAGAACGTTTGATCAAGAGTCGAACACCACAGGTTGAGAATCGAACATGGACGTATAATGGCCGCTCTAATCTCCTAGGGTTTGACACTAGGTGCTCTAGGAAGAAGGAGGGCTCTCAGAAGTTGGGTTTGAAAAGATCTGGACTTGTATTTATAGGCTGTCATCATTCGGCCGAATGAGTGGCCGAAGCAACTCATTTGGCGAAAGACTCGGCCGAAATGGCAGGTCAGTCGAATAAGTCATTTGGCGAAAGACTCAGTCGAATGAGTCATTCGGCGAAAGACTCATCCTCTTGACTTAGACATTCGCTAGAGTGTTCATTCGGCGAATGACTTCATTAGTAGAGTCATTCGGCCGAATGGATCTTTAAACATATTTAAACATTTATAATACTAATCAAACACAAATATTTAATAATAAACATTAAGAAACGATATAGAAAGACAACTTCCATTAATATCATAAACTTTATACATAATGGATTGTACAAAATCAAACTAGGGACATTTAATGCATCTACAAACTCCCCTTTGGACCTAGTTCAATCCTTCGAAGCGTCTTTCTTGAAGAGCTTGTCATAGATAGCTTTCCTGTCTGCTCCAGCATGAATCTTGAGCACCATACAGATACGAATGACTCTCATGAACTGCGTGGCTTGCTCTATGTCAGCAACATCGAAAAACATCTGATGAAAGTACAAAGTCTTGACATCATTGCGAGACAGATTTGTTAACCACATTGGCTAAAAAATACGTTCGGTCTCCCACTTCTTCTCTTTGCACATCACTATCACAGCTTCTCCAGTACGCCCATCATAATACCACCATCGGAAGCCCTCTATAAAGTCCTGACGCATCTTCCTTAACGGAATCTTCTTCATGACTTTAGGAGGAAGCCACTTCAGGATAACCTTATGCTTCCGGGTATCTCCATCTATTTCTGGCAAGTAATATCTTTCGGGTTGCTGAGGCCTGAAGTACACCCACCTCTTTCTGTACTCGTACTGGATTTGTCTGGAGAACCAAGCTGACATCCCTAAGCCATCGCTGTATAACATCTTCAAGTGCGCAATCTGATTAACTTCAAATCCTGGCAGCGTCTTGAAGTCGTGTGGATGTTTGAAGTAATCAATTCCCCTTTCTCTTTTTACTACGTAGCATCCTAAGTCATGAAAGTATGCCCAGCTGAGAATCTGACCTCTAGCTTTGTAGCCTTTGGTCCTATACAACTTAGTGTGTGTAGCTGGCATCTTCACATTGCTTTCCTTCTTTAGAATCTCCTAGTACGCTTTCCATTCTTCTTTTCTCTGTTTGATGTCATCAGCTGCAGACTTACTACTCTCAACTTGTTCTTCAAAGTATCTGCTCAACATTTCTTTAGTAGCTTGATCAAACAGATCAGTAAAAGTTGGTAGCTCGTCTTCAGCCGATGTATACTTTGGATATTCCCCCTCTGTTATGTCCTCCAGAATGACTTCATCAACATCATCAAAAGTTTCTGGAGACGGCTCATCATCAACCGGAGCTGAGGTGTCCTCAATCACTACCTCATCAGGATTCAACCTGAATAGATCGGCGATCTGCTCCTTAGATAAACAATGTATGATCTCCCCCTCTTCTTTATCATAGCTAACTGAGTGTTGTATGATGCCCTGAGTGTCCAAGATCATCGTCAAGGTCTCATCTAAACGATGTCTCAAGGGCACAACTTCGACTTCCTTAGCA
The DNA here is from genome assembly GCA_009363875.1 of Mikania micrantha. Lineage (NCBI taxonomy): Eukaryota > Viridiplantae > Streptophyta > Magnoliopsida > Asterales > Asteraceae > Mikania > Mikania micrantha. The sequence goes on along the minus strand of CM018693.1, from coordinate 105,787,023 downwards.
GCTGTGGGTTCTTCTATCTGAGCAGGAGGAGGAGAAAGAGCTTTAGCACTCTTATCGTGCCTTGTCTTTGTGCGGATTTCAGGGGAAGGAGGGGCTTGATCATCATCATCATCAGAACTTGAAGATCCGGTAGGCCCACTTCCAGATCCATCCTGATCATCATCATCATCAGAGTCGTCATCTTTCTCTGACTCTTGATAATCAACTTTTTCCTCCTCAGACTCTTCATCTTCTTTGTCTGATTCATCAGAACTAGGAGCATTTCCCTCCAACTGAGGAGTACCCTCTTTAGATCCTTCTACAAGCTCAGCAAGTCTGGCATTTTCGGTCTCCAGAGCAAGAATACGATCACTAAAATCAGTGGCAGTCAGAGCCAGCTGATTATGCTCATGAATGTACTTAATCAGTTGTTCTTCTTGTTGGGCTGATCTTGCTCTTAGATCTGCCCGTTGATCTGCAGCCTGAAGCAACAACGCATCTTGATAAGTTATCCTCTAAGTGAGTTGAGCAATCACCAATTCCTGCTCTTTGTTCTTCCTTTCCAGCTCCAGATTCTTTTCCATCAATCTCAAGACCATACTGTTTAGTGTGCTCAACTGCTCGACAACTGAAACAGTAGGTATAATAACATCAGAACGTGTGATGGAAGGACCAGTAGATGCAGCAGTGAAAATAGGAGTCTGAACAATAGAGGTGGTTAGAGGGGCAACAGTGGTACGTGTAGAAACTGCCCTTGACCTGGTCAGTGAAGAAACTGTGACAGCTGCCACTGATGTAACAATCGATGTAGCAGTAGTCGACAGTTCTGACCTCCTCTAGAAAAGGAATCTAGCCCTTTTCCTCCTGCCCGCTGGAGATGATGTGACCTGTGAAACAGCAACAGTCACAGCTGCAGTGGCTGGAGCAGAGGAACGCGGAGGAGGCGAGATATCAAACTCAGGAACAAACAAAGGATCTATGATCTCATCAAGCTCTGCCTCACTTCGTTTCCTCTTCCTCATCACCAGCCTTACCACCTTCATTACCTGAGTCATCTGACTCATCCCTGTCTTCAGTAGATGCGGTGCTTGTCATATCTAGTGGAGTAGTCACTGTGGAGGTGGTAGTGGCCATGAAGTCCAACTCCAACAGTGAATCAATATCCACATCCTCATCATCAACAGCAGATGTACTAACACCAGCACCTGTGCCAACGTCAGCTGCACTAACACTTGTCACTCCAACCTCAACTGTGCTAACACTAGCAGTATTGATAGTGACATCAACAGTCGAGCTGACACCAACACTAACACCACCAGCACCAGTTCCTGCATCACCTTCACCACCATCTCCATCATCACCCTCATCACCAGGCACAACTATATCCTCCATGTCTGAATCCGAATCATCATGCCTTCGTCTCCTACCAGCTGGAGCTATGTAATCAGGCCTCACAAGATGATCAAACAAACACCGTACTGTAGGATTCCTATCCTTGCCTCTGTATAACATTACTCTGTTTAGAGTAATGTCATCCATGTGCTCCAATCATATAATGTCAGCATTGATCTTTGGCAAATCTGGTAACTGAGCATCAATCATCTGCTGGAGGAACCGAGGATACATAAGAAACTTTTTATCTCCCTTCAGTGCCACATTCTCCTTCATATGCATGAAAATCATCTCTGAGAAATTGAAGGGAATGTTCAGCACCAAGGCAACGAATGCACACTGTATCGTCTCCCTCATATCATCGAAGCCACCTCTCCTAGACTCAAGGCAGTAAATAAGCACATGGGCTAGATACTTGAATTGTGGAGACATATACGCCTTGTTGAGGATTCCTGCTCCAAGATCACCTTCGTACTTGCACCTCATGAAGCAGCCACAAACTAAATAACGATCAAGCAGATAAGGCTGATCAGGTGTATCCTGGAATCCACATACTCTCCTGATGTGCTCAGCTGATATGATAACATCATTTCCAATTACTTTGCCTCTAATGACAGGAGGCTCAACTTCACAATCAATATCAGCAGACGCCCAGAAGTCCTGCTGGTGTGAATGATAGGGCACATGCATAGTCGAAATGGTAGAAAAAATCCTGGAACGCCTCAAAAATGTAATAATCTAAGTGAAATGTCAGGCATTCGGCGTATTAAGATCCAAATGAGCACATATGTTGTTCTTGGTCACAGACTTGTATCCAGCTATACCGAAAAAATATAGAAATACACATGTTAGTACAATTTAGTAACTCAAAAGAATCAATTCAGAACTAATCACACATAGATCATTTCGGCCGAATGTAATTGATTTGGCCGAATGACTATTTATCGAATGAGAATATTGACCGAATGAGTCATTCTGTCGAATGAGCATCATTTGCCGAATGGGTCTTTCACCGAATGAGCTTCATTTGCTGAATGAGTCAGTATCTGAATGAGTTTCATTCGTCGAATGAACTTCATTCGCCGAATGAGCCATTTGCTGAATGGTGTCATTCGGCTGACAGTTAAAATTCAAACTCCATTTTATGAATCTTCAAATCAGCCCATAAAAATTGTATATCCACATTCAGAAACCACCGATTAACAATATTAAAGTTTGTATCATGTGATTTAGATGTCATTTTTAGAAACCCTAAAACCCTCGAATGGGTTTTGGTAACGATGATTTCACGGTCAGATTTTGACAATCTTTGATCCCCATATACCTGAGATGATGAATAAATGAAATATCAGTTTTGGATCAATAAGAGTGACGAGAAATCAATGAACCGAAGAGAGAGGTTAGTTCGGGCGAATAACACACACACAGTGCCGAGCGAAAGAGAAATGGAGAATGAGAGTAGTTCGGCCGAGTGAATGCCTAAATAGTGTCATTCATTCGCCGGCCGAGACTGGTGAATGAGTGTTTCGCCCCAAAGTCATTCGCTGAATGAACTTCAAATTTATAAGTCATTCGCCTAATGAAACAAGCGAATGTATTCCTTCGGTCCTGAGTGATTCGGCCGAAAGATTCATTCGCCGAATGAAGTCATTCAGTCGAATGAGTCATCCTCAATACTCATTCATTCGAATGAGAATTTTCACTCATAAAACACAACTTAATTTCAAAATTTTACATTATGAACAGTTAAGAAAATGCCATTTATGAAGGATAGTCTTGTTAATCAAGGATTCAGATATGACAGACATCTGAACCTACAAATGATCATCTGAAACAAACTCTGAAAAACTATAAACTCTTTTTGTGTTTTTCTGAAACAGAATACAACTGTACAACTAGCAATAATTAACAAAGAAACACATATTTTTGTGAGAAGTCTATTGAGAAAAGAACACATATACCTAATCACATCAACCGCAACACTGAATTTTCCCTTCAAACACATTTGTTTTATGATATGATTACTGATATGATTATCCATTTTAAGCTTTTCAATACAAAACTTCTAAACAAATTTAATGATTCCTCAAGTTTTCTGACTGAGTTACCAATTTTATTTATTCAGCTAAGATCAAAAGCATTTTGTAACTCATCTCTGCACAACTTAGAACCTAACATCATAAACTCTATAAGGTTCCATCTTATTTTCTTTTTGTATTTTTCTTTTGTCTCTCATAATCAACACATTCTCATGGGCGGCTTCAGCTAGATCTTTACAAAGTAGTATGGCACGTATACAGACCTGTGTTGACATGATTGACTTGTTCTATCCAAATGGACGTCTTCAGCTAGGTCTTTACAAAGCAATATGGCACGTATATGGAATCGAACTTATTTTATTTTTGTATTTTCTCAAGCTTAATAAAAACTTGGTTTTTCTTTTATTGTGATTCAATCATTCTTATCTGAATGGACGGCTTCAACTAGGTTCGTCCCAGTAGTTTGGCACGTATACTGACTTGAATTCATGAATCACTGGAAACCTTATTAGATTCTATGATATCAGGTGTATGCCTGATTTGAGTCATAAACTAGTTCTCACTTAGCTGACTTTCTAAAATAGATCCCACCAATCAGATTTTCTAAGTTATCACAAACTGTCTATACATTTTGTAAAGTCAGCCTATCAGTACATCTGTTCACAATTCTCATGTGTTTTCTGTTTACACATTCAACTTAGCTTTTAAGACATAAAAAGGCTAACACATCACTTTCTCAAAGATCACTTTCTCGGTTTAATGATTTTTTAATTGTTTTTGGATTTTTCAAATTTTTAGATGTTTTTCGTTTTTCAATTAACTGACTATTTCTCCCCCTAAAAACCTAAAACAGAAAGTCTTTTTGAGTTTTTGATTTAAAGAAATGAAATAACAGAATAAAATAAAATGAAATTAACTAATGAAAACGATGATCATTTGTTAGATTCAGATGAAAGAAGAACTTCATCCTTTTGAAAAAACACCATTAGCCGATAACAGATATAAAAATATGGGTTTATCAAAAGCTATTGTAAAAAGATCGGCTCTCTGGTGATCGGTGTGTATTTTAACAACATCGATGAGTTTCTTTTCAAAACAATCACGTATGAAGTGATATTTAATATCAATGTGTTAGGTTTTCGAGTGCTGGGCTGGATTCTTAGTGATAGCTACGGTGGCAGTATTATCAACATAGATAGGGGTGTTAGAAAAGTGTAACCCACAGTCCCTGAGTTGCTGTTGTATCCAGATGATTTGAGAATAGCAACTTGCAACAGCAATGTATTCAACTTCACAGGTTGAATTAGACACCGACGTCTGCTTCTTGCACTGCCAGGTAACCAATCGGGTTCCAAAGAACTGACATCCTGCAGATGTTGACTTGAAATCTCTCTTGCATCCACCATAGTATGAATTACTGTATGCAGTAAGATCAAAATTACCATCATTAGGGTACCATAAGCCAAGATCCGGTGTACCCTTCAGATAACGCACAATCCTCTTCACAGCAATGAGATGTGATACTCTTGGTTTTGATTGATAACAAGCACACAAGCATGTGGCGAACATGATGTCTGGTCGAGAAGCAGTGAGATACATCAGAGATCCAATCATTCCTCGGTACAGAGTGGCATCGATTAACTCCCCCTTTTCGTCTGGTGTAATCCCGTGATTGACAGCCAGCGGGGTACCAGCAGGTTTCACATCCAACATACTGAACCGGCTCAGAATGTCACCAACGTATTTGGTTTGATAAATGAAAATCCCTGCCTCAGACTGATCCACCTGCAACACAAGAAAAAATTTCATCTCTCCCATTGAGCTCATTTCGAACTTATCCTTTATAACCGTCTCAAATTCTTTGCATAGACAGTCATTCGTGGAACCAAAGATGATGTCATCCACATAAACTTGCTCCAAGAGTAGATCACCATCCTTCTCTCGAATAAACAGTGTACAGTCAATTACACCTCTTCTGAACCCATTGTTCAGAAGGTGAGTAGATAGTGTCTCATACCAGGCTCGCGGTGCTTGATGTAATCCATATAAGGCCTTGTCTAGTTTGTAGACTTGGTCACGGTGTAATGGATTCTCAAACCCAGGAGCTTGACTGACATACACAGTTTCACTTATCACACCGTGAAGGAATGCACTCTTGACATCCATTTGATAGACTTTAAACTTCTAGAAGGATGCATATGCCAAGAAAATTCGAATTGCTTCAAGTCGAGCAACCGGTGCAAAACACTTCATTATAGTCCAATCCTTCAATCTGTCTGAATCCTTGAACCACTAGACGTGCCTTGTTTCGCACAATGATCCCGTGATCATCTTTCTTGCAACGAAGAACACATCTGGTGCCTATAACTTTTTCACCTTTTGGTCAGTCAACAAGTTGCCAGACACCTAATTTCTTGAATTGCTGGAGTTCTTCTTGCATGGCATCAACCCATGATTCTTCCTTTAAAGCTTTAGTGACTGTTCGCGGTTCAACTTGGGAGATAAAACAAGAATGGGCACAAAATCTTACATCTACAAAATCAAGAATGTCTGCAAGTCCCCCTGAAGAAAGATGGTTTCTTGTCTTAACTCCATCCAATGGACTTCCGATGATGTTTTCTTGAGGATGAATACGATTAATTCTCCCGACAGGATGAGGTGGAACTTCAACCTGTGGATCTAAATTGTTCAGATTCAAGTCCTCAAGACCTGGTAGAAGATTATCAACATCTGGTTCGGGGGTAGCAGGCTGAATGAGATTGTCATCTGTGTCTGAGCTATCGTCATTTGTCTGTACTGTGGGAATTGAAGTGGATGAAGGTTGCACTGGTTCATCAGGTGCATTTTGTGCATCATACATCATTTGAACATTAACATATTCATCTGAGTACATGGGAGGCATATTGAATGAGTCGAAAAGGTCGAAATAGTCAAACATCCAGTCTGGACCTTTTCCAGGTGGGGGCATAGTGTGTCTTTAAACATCAACATGGTACCACTCCTCCACGTTCTGAGTTGATTTGTTGTAAACTCTTTTATTAGGAGTTCTATACCCAAGAAAATACCCTTCTTCCACCTTCACATTGAACTTGCCCTGCTCCTGTTTCTTAAGCATCGTGCACGGTGCACCAAAAGGTTCAAGATACTTAAGATTAGGTTTTCTGTTGTGGAGTAGTTCAAGGCAGGTCTTCCCATGTCTTTTCGCTATCAAAACCCGGTTCATTGTGTAGCAAGCATTAGCTACAGCTTCATTCCAGAACTGAACTAGAAGAGATGAATCAACAAGCATCGTTCTAGCAGCCTCAATCAATGTCCTGTTTTTCCTTTCAGCAACACCGTTCATTTGAGGGACATATGGAGCACTAAATTGTTGAACAATGCCTCGTGCATTACAAAAATTCTCCATGTTGTGGTTCTTGAACTCTGTCCCATTGTCAGTTCAGAGCATTCAAATCTTGAGCTTGTAAAGAGACTCAAGTTTGGTAACCAACACTTGAATGCACTCAAACGTTTCAGATTTCTCCTTTAGAAAGGAAACCCAAGAGTATCTTGAATATTCATTAGTGATGACTAAACAATATTGATCTCCAGCTATACTCTTGCGGTTTACAGGACCAAATAAATCCATATGGAGAAGCTCAAGAGGAACATTGATTGAGTGAAACTTCTTCAGTTTTTGAGGCTGCTTAGTTTGTTTTCCTTTCTTATATGATACACAGACATCAGACCATTTAAAATTCTTCAGACTGAACCCCTCAACCAAATTGTTAGGCACCAAATGGTTCATTTTGCGTAGACTCAAATGACCCATCCTCTTATGCCAAAGAATAGAATCTTTCTCAGTTGCCTTTGACATAAAACATGAAGCTGTGGAGGATGTAGTTGAAGCTGTGACCATGTTGAGTACATACAAGTCCTGCTTTCTAGGAGCGGACATTAAAATCCAATCTTCAGGGATAATCACGCCTTGCTTGAGTATGTAGCAGTTGGTGTCATCAAAGAGAACTTTGTATTGCTTGTCACAGATCTATGACACTGACAAAAGAATATTCTCCAACTGCTTGACATATCTGACTTTGTCGAATGAAACTTGGCCATTTGAAAGAATACCCTCTCCAGTTATGAACCCGCCTTTGTCACCGGCAAACGTTACATAACCATCTCGAACAGAATTAACATTGGTGAGCAACGAAATATTACTAGTCATGTGCCTGGAAGCCCCACTATCAACGATCCAAGAGCTGTTAAGAGCAGCTGTTGAGGCAACCTGCACAAACACAAACGATTAGTTTGTTTTGGGAACCCAAGCCTTTATGGTCTTGGGTTGACCCAAAGAGTCACGGATCCAAACGTCGATCCATTTACCATCAGGGATAGCCTTATCTGGAATAGGTGAAACAGAAGTCTCAGAAGACTTAACTCTCCAGACAGTGTTTTTGTTGAAAGAGTTTTTCAGGTAAATGGATGATGACTTTACTTGATTGACATTAACACCTTTGGGAACTTCCAAGTTCACCAGTTCCCCTTTACCCTTGTTCAAAGGTTTAATCTGATTTGGTTGTTTGGGTTTTGCTTGAGTTGACTTAGATTTAGATTTAACAGCTTTGATATAAATCTGATTTAGTTTGCTGGTTGGGTACAACCTTCGGTCTCATCAACTGTGGACAAAATCTTACTATGTGTCCAGGTGTACCACACTCAAAACAAACTTTGTCACCCTTTTTATGAAAATGTTTTATTTCAGAAAAGGACTGCCTTTGTGGTTTAAAAATATTTGTATTAGGCTTGTTCTGATTAAAACCCAATCCCTTTTTCCCATTAGTCACAAGATTGTCAATCTTGTTATATACACAAGCTTCATTTAATTTTGAAGCTTTCACAAAGCTTAAAGCTTGATAGATTTTAGAAGATGAGATTGGGTCACCTTTCATGACTACAGGTGTGTGATTCTGAGCAACAACACGGTTAGATGAATTGTCAGATTCATCCTCAGAATCTGAGACCCAATCTTCAACAATCCCTTCCACAAAAGATTCCTTTGACAAGGAGCAACCCTTATCAGTAATCATTCCAATTGGGATCAATTACTAATGGAGTTTTTAGTTGGAAATCTTTAACATCTTTGTCATCTGGTGAATTGACAAAGTTGTTTAAGATTGGTTGAGGACATTGTTGATAGCTCACCTTTCCCTTACCCTTCTTATCAGTCCCTTTACTGATCATGTGCTCAATGATATAAGAAGATCTTTCATAGCTCTTGAGTTTTTACCTAAACTCTCATAGTCACACTCGACTATGGATAACTTCTTTATCTCATTGATGTTATTGAGATAAGAGGTAATAGAAATCTTTAACATCTTTGTCATCTGGTGAATTGACAAAGTTGTATAAGATTGGTTGAGGACATTGTTGATAGCTCACCTTTCCCTTACCCTTCTGATCAGCCTTTACTGATCATGTGCTCAATGATATAAGAAGATCTTTCATAGCTCTTGAGTTTTTACCTAAACTCTCATAGTCACACTCGACTATGGATAACTTCTTTATCTCATTGATGTTATTGAGATAAGAGGTAATAGCATCTTGCTTGTTCAGATTAGCAATCTCAGCCTCATGCAATTGTCTGTTTAAAAGTTCAATTTTAGCTTGAAAATCTTATTCATTAGATTTTAAAACTTTGTTTGCCTCAATACACTGGTTGAGATCACTGATCAAATCAGCATTGTGTTTCTGATAAGCAAGGACTTTGTTGTCAAGATCAACACATTTAAAACAATTAGAGTGAGAAGATGAACATTCATCAGATACCTGATCTGACTGTGAAGATGCAATAGGAGTATCTGATGAGTTTACCATCAAGGCAAACTGAGTAACTCGTTCTTCAAGATCAGCATCATATTCAGCTTGAGTGTCTGAGTCTGAAAAACTTCTGACTCTGAACCTGATGATTCTTCTAATCTGATCTGTGATTCTCCAGAAGTGCTTTCCTCACATGAATCATCCATCTTTTGAATCTCAGCAACACATGTTTTATCCTGTTCTCCCTGTTCAGAATTGAATCTTAAATCCCAATTTTCACCTTCATCATGTTGTACCATCAAAGCTTTACCTGCATTTGAAGAACTTGTTTGAACAGGAGAATCAATATGAACAAGTCTTCTTTCTGGATTAGCTGAAAAAGACTTTTGATGCTGAAAAGGTTTCTTGTTTCCTGCTTTCCTTGGGTGCTTACACTGACTGGCAAAATGACCTTTCTCCCCACAATTGTAGCAGGTAACAGATGCCATATCAAATCCAAAATTAGACTCCTTGTTTAGATTGATGTCCTTTCCTGTTCTTTTCACAAACTCCATTTCCCTTCTCACAGCACTGGCAAGAGCCCACATGATATCTATCCTCTACATATCATCTGGATCTACCTGATAATAATCATCATTGGTCAGATAAGGATTGCCAATCTCTCCAGCTACTAAACCATCATAGGAGCTGACAAGAGTAGAGAAAAGACCCATGTGTTCCTTGGCAATCTCTACAGTTACTTTATCAAAATTCTCTGTCTTCAGACTAGTAACTGGTTGATGATGTTCTTTCTGAGAACTGCATGATGAAGAAGATGACTGACTGAAATGAATCTGATTGGAAGATGGAGCTTCAGTAGTCTGAGAAACAAAAGCAGTCTTCAGTGGAGCATGAGAAGATGATTTCTCGACAGTGAGAGTAGAGTAATACAATGAAGGATCTTGGACTTGAGCAACTCTTTAGCCCTTTCACTTGTTCTCTATTTCTTGTTCTTTCAACTTCTAGATGAAATCATTTATGTCCACATGTGCCATCATCTCATTCTGCTTAAGTACCATAAAAAATGACTCCCATTTTCGAGGCAATGCATCTGCCAAACACTGGATCTTCTCCTGAGTAGTAGTCTTACTTCATGATTGAACAGCTCACTCAAAAGATGATAGAATCTGGCAATCAAATCATCCAATGATTCATTTCCAACATACATGAAGCTATTGAATTCCTTCCTCAATGCTTTTGACTTGATACTTTTCAGTGCATCATTTCCCTCGTACCTTTGCTGCAAAGCATCCCACAAATACTTAGACGATGTAAACTGTCTGAACTGATGGAAGATATCAGTTGCAATGGACTAAGACAGAATAGCATAAGCTTTCTTCTCATAATCATAAAGCTTCCTCTAAGGCTCAGTCATCCGTGTGACTAGCATAGGAGTTCCATCTTCATTCAACGGCCTCAGATAACCACCCACAATCATCATCCATAAATTAGTGTCCACTCCATTGATTTGAATCTCAAATCTGTATATCCAGTGCGGGTAATCATCTAAGGACAGCAACTTGGGAGCTTTATTGGAGTTTCCAGTCTCATTTTCAGTCAGCAGCAACATCTGAATACGATGGTTCTGGTTAGCCATCAATGCTAAGTCTTCCATAGAGTCAACAACAAGAATATCCAACACTTAGAAAAAATTTAAACTGATGGCCGAATGTCGGGGACCGAATGTAATGAAACTGGCGAAAGAGAAAATGAGTTAGGCGAATGAGCAGGACGATTGAACCTATTCGGCGAATGAAAGGAACGAATGAGTCATTCGCCAAATGAGAGGTCGAAAGAAGCTATTCGCCGAATGATTGATCGAATAAGGCTATTCGCTGAATGAGTGGTCCAAATGGAGCTATTCGGCGAATGAGAGTGATTCGGGCAAACTTATTCAGCCGCCAGAGTCATTCGGGCTATTTGGGGTTTTCAGCAACTAAAATCGCGATAACTCTTGATTTAAACCAAATCTATGCACCAAATTTGGTACAGAACACCATGACAAGATCACTAACCAATTGGGATGACTGTTTTGACAAAAACACCACAAAAACTTACTGATCTTGAATGAAACAGTGACTTGGGGATCAAGAAAACCAGGTTTTTGCAAGTTACAAAAATCCAATCTGAGATCTGATGATTTTGAATGGAAATCGAGTAGAATCAAGAGCCAAGGCTCTGATACCACTTTGTAGGACCTGTTTGGAGCTCGGAAACAATCCGGTTCCAATGGATATCTAGACAGCCTCTGGAATAGTGCAGAATCCTATTCCAGGGTTTTCCATTCAAAACCTACAGCAACCGTGGTGATCCGAAAGTGTAGGAAGAACGTTTGATCAAGAATCGAACACCACGGGTTGAGAATCGAACTTGGACATACAATGGCCGCTCTAATCTCCTAGGGTTTGACACTAGGTGCTTTGGAAAGAAGGAGGGCTCTCAAAAGTTGGGTTTGAAAAGATTTGGACTTGTATTTATAGGCTGTCATCATTCGGCCGAATGAGTGGCTGAAGCAACTCATTCGGCGAATGACTTGGCCGAAATGACAGGTCAGTCGAATAAGTCATTCGGCTAAAGAGTCATTCTCTTGACTTAGACATTCGCTAGAGTGTTCATTCGGTGAATGACTTCATTAGTAGAGTCATTCGCCCGAATGGATCTTTAAACATATTTAAACATATTTAAACATTTATAATACTAATCAAACACAAATATTTAATAATAAACATTAAGAAACGATATAGAAAGAAAACTTCCATTAATATCATAAACTTTATACATAATGGATTGTACAAAATCGAACTAAGGACATTTAATGCATCTACAGTTCATTTGTCCTTTTTCAAACTATTTTTGTTTTACTACGAGACTGAGAAACATGTTTAAATGTTTTATGTAAATGTTTAAATGTTTCTTAATTCTTTTATGAGTATTCTTGATGCTTGTATTCTACAATCTTATACTTAGATACTTTAAACTTATGATTCTTGAAAACTCTTAGACTTATAAACTTATAATTCTTTAAAATTCTTAGACTTACAAATTTATGATTCTTGAATACTTCTAAACTTATACTCTATGATTCTTATGATTCTCAGATACTCTAGAAACTATATTCTTGGAAATACTTAGATACTTCAACTCTTATAAACTTGTATACATGGAAACTTAAATATTTGAAATGCTTAAGACTTTTAAACTATACGGAATGGGATTCTGGTTGGGAAGCAGGCACATGTGTACATGGTGCGGGGGATACTTGAAGCTTGGAACTTGATTCTGGATACTTTTGGACTTCGTAAGACAGACTGATTGGCCTCCGAGCGTTGACATTTGGTCAACCCCTCTAGTCATTCAATTTTCTTCGTTGTCAGGACCTTGCAAGACAGACTGATTGGCATCCGAGCGTTGACATTTGGTCAAGCCCCTCTAGTCATTCAATGTTCTTCATTGTCCATCCATGGTTTTGTGACGTGTGGCTAGGATGATTATGGTTCCATTCAGTTAACCGACGATCATCTGACTGTACCCTCTAACTATGCACCGATGCTGAAAGTCACACTCGGGTTACTTCTATGGATTGGTAGTGAATGCCTCCGTGTGTGTCTCTAGGAGTCACTCCCCTCTAGTATTCATTCGTCCATAGATGGGAACTCAAACTAGGTTTTCAAACTCTAATGAATTGGAAATCGTTTAATCAGTATTCTTAAAACTATGTTGAATATGGATCGTGATAGTCGGTAAAACACTTGATTATCATTCACAACAATATTCTATGTGGTTCGGTATGTGGTGGGCTGGCGGCTGGCTAAACCCCACGTATGCCCTATATATAAGCATACTTGACTGAATGGGATAGGTGGTTGTTAGTGAGGTTAAGGTTGTTACCGAAAGAGGTTTGTGAAACTCATTTCAAATACTAGAACTGTATGAACTCACCAACCATGTGTTGACTTTGTTTTCTTACATGTTTTTCTCAGGTGACGTACAGGACTAGGTTAAGATTGCAGGATGCATACTAGGATGCCCAACTAATGGACCTAGTGGCTTTTGGAAGCATATATTTTGTTATAACTGATTAATCATTTTGATATCTTGTACGATTACAAGATAGTAGACTTATGATTTTGTTGGATAGGGTTACTTAGTTAAATTAAAAAACATCACAATTGTAATTTAACTTTGTAATCCTAGTTTAATTATTATTGTGCTTTAGTTATTCGCGAATGTTGTGCTACGTATACAATCTGATCATCCCGATTGTCACACAATATTGTGCCCCCGACGGGAAAGTCGATCCAGCCTGAAAGCTCGGGGTGTGCTAGAAAGTCAAATCATAGGCCCATAATTCATAAAAGACACTACCAACAAGATCGCCCTCATTCAGGAAAGAATCAAAGCTGCATGCGATTGTAAAAAGAGTTATGCTGACAGCCGTCAGAGACCCCATGAATTTCAAATAGGTGATCGAGTTATGTTGAATGTTTAGCCCTAGAAATGCATATTCAGATTTGGAAAGCGCAGTAAACTCTCACCAAGATTTGTAGGACCATTCAAAATTTTAGAAAGAATTGGAACGGTAGCCTATAAACTAGAATTACCTCCTGAACTTAGTAGCATTCATGATGTGTTTCATGTATCAAATCAAAAAAAATGCTTAACGGACGACTCGTTTATCGTACCTCATGAAGAAATGCATATTGACGATAAACTTCAATTGACCGAGGAACCAGTAGAGGTAATGGATCAAGAGGTCAAAGTGCTGAAGCGAAGCCGCATTCCAATCGTTAAAGTTAGATGGAGTTCTCAATGTGGACCTGAATACACATGGGAATGTGAGGACCGTATGAAGGAAAAATATCCTCTTTGTTTTAATAAACAATTGTTTACAGATAAGTCTTCACCAAATTGAGGACGAAATTTATCTAACAGGAGGAGACTGTGAAAATTAAGTTTAAAAGCTCACGTCATTTTTGTTTGGAATCCACGTTAAAAGTACAATCATGATCACAACAATTTCAAAATACGTGAGAAATCAAGAACGTGGGTGAAAACCGTGCGAAAAACCGAGTTCTCGATTCTCTGGAATCGTAAAAACAAGAAAAATTCGTAGATATTTTACTCTGGAACTCTTCGCGATACGCCAAGGCTATTTTGAGGTCCCTTGGAGGTACGCAATGAGTCCAAGATATCTAAAGTCCTACGGACTTCCTCGTGGTATGCCAAGCCTTTACCAGGTCCTCTTGGCGGTACGCGAAGATAAGGCGGTTCAAATATATCTGCTGGAATCAGCAGATTGCATGCAGAACATATAGTTTCTTCTTCTTTCTCGAACACACCCACTCAAAAATCGATCTGATCTAACTCCAGGCACCAAATTCTTGTTGTAAATTTACAGGATCATCACAATCGAGCTAAGAATCAAGTCTACAACTCTAGATCATTGTTTTGCAACTAAAAATCCGTCCAAATGGGTAACGATTCGTTTTTCTCCTACTAGTTTGATAATGTATGAATTAAATCTAGTTTTTGAACGTAATACAATAGTTATTGTTGTTGATTATTGTCACACCCCAAATTTCAACTAACGAAATCATACCGTTTTGGGCGTGACAAACCAGGATCTCAGGATTAGGCATAACGAAGACCTCTATATGCTTTTCAAACATAAAATTTGGTCTCAATTGTAATTTCAAAGTTTTAACGTTGCGGAAGCGTTTGTAAAATCAAAACAACATAACGTTTGAAAAAATGTAAAACACAAAATTCAATGTCTTAAATAACCAAATCCAAAACACTTGAATTGAAATTTATGCATGAGACTCAACATCCTAGTCCCTGCTCGTCCTTACTTGTGCTTTAGTGTCCTGAGAAAACATGCAAATAAAGTAAACACAAAGGTTGGTGCACACACAGGTTTGAATAATCACAAATGTTTGAACAACTGTTTGAAATGTAATATTTGCAGATAACATAATCACACATGCATAGTCATGATAGCTAGTCATTGTACTATTTACATAAGCGGTCGACACCGAAGCTGACTATTAGAATGTTAGTTGCCTTTCCACTATTGTCTAACACAAACAATAGTAATGTTTGAATTGGCTAGTTAAACACCTACATAGACCTACAATCTACCAAGTGACGTTTGTCAAACCCAATAGATCTATCTTCAACTACCACGCTTTGCACTATGGCAAACTAAATGGTTCGATATGTAAGGACTTCAAATGCTATGTTCACACTTATTGTAAATAGCTAACTCATGCAAGTGATATGTATCTAAAATGTTTGATTGCACATGTTTTCTCCCCCAAAACAGTAAAATGTAAAAAGGGGCCGTGTACGCACCTTAGATAGCAAACAGAATGATCAAATGTCTGAAAATCGCGTAGATAATCTCCTACGAATAACCTGTGTTATAATAATAATAACGTTTCATTATTTAAGATGTTAAATCACGTTTGTAATCACAAACGTGTTAACACACGTATGTTAGAATTTTTGAAAAATACAAACAAAAGTATGTACAATTCTAAATTCGTTTGTGTAATTCGCATACGTATGTATGATTATGTTTAAACACGCGCAATTATACGTGCTTATGATTTCGGGTCGAAAGGTAAATTTTATTGTTTCATTTTTTTCAGGATTCCATTTCGGTTCCAACGCAACTTGAACGGATCGATTTGGAGTTAAAACAAACAAGTTATGAGCAAAATACTAAAAATAATGTTTTTATACAAAACCAGTGGCCCCCAGATTCGAACCGTTGACCTTCCACTCGCTAGGATATCGCAACATGTTTCCAAAATCAATTCTTTTAAACTTTCAGAGGTTGGTTCCCCCTTGTTCCCTAACCGAACCATCCAAACCCCAATTGGTTCCCCATTCGAGCTCGATAGAATCTGTAACTAGGGGGCTTTGGTTCAGCAGGTTCAGACGAGTCTACCCTTGGTTTTAATTTGAAGATCAATCAATTTAAATTAACAAAATGGTCTATCCAAGGTTCAAACGTGGTTATTAAGTTTCACAATCCAATTTAATTAAATTCGTTTATATTAGACTCAATAATTATAGGGTTTTTGTTACACAAGCTGTTTCGAACCCTTCTATACCATTTAATTCGAGTATCCCGTTCGTTATAATCAAAAACCCCAATCCATCTTAACCGACGAACCCAAAAACTTGAATTCATATAATTCGTTATGTTTTGATGGAATTAACAGAGGGTTTTTATTAGAAGGAGTATTCCAAAACTCTCTGTAATGTTTAATTTGATTTGTATGCTCATTAGAATAGAAACCCCCAAATCGTTTTAAATGACGAACCCTAGAATTCGAAATTATAGAATTCCATATCAAAACCTGAATTTAACATATGGCTTTCGATTAGTAGGTTCATGCGAAGCTGTGGGTAGGTTTAATTTGATTTTTGAACTCATTTGAATCAAAAACCCCAACTTGTATTCTAGTATGAACCCTAGAAATCAAACTCTTGCGATTCGATATTAAAACTCCGAATTATCATGGCGCTATGCTTAGTCGGACCATTTAGGTTGTGTAGGAACAAATTTTTACCCTGTTTAACTTCGAATTGATGTGGTTCAATTAAAGGCTTGAGTTCGGCCGTCCTCGATCCGATTCTTCAAACCAAATCTTTTGGAATCCAATTGATTGATGTAAAACCTTCTAAGAGTGCCGACTAGAGCTTTTGGGACTTCACTTTGGTAAAATGTGATCGAATTTTGTGAGTTTGATAGCCACTTAGTGACAGTTTCGCTTTTTGGTTCATTATTTGGTTTAATTCGATCATTAATAGGTTAATAACTAATAATAACGGTTTATAATCATTAGTGTGAGTTATTTGAGTAATTAATTCGATTCATAACTACTTTTTAACATGAAACTCGAATTTCAATTGATAAACAACTCGAATTTTGACTTTAATAGTCAAAATTGAACATTCTATATAATTTTAACATTTATTCATATAATTTAAATGTTTTATAAGCTTATTTTGTGTAAGTTTAATCCTTCTAATTTAATACGGTGCAATTTCGTATCGTTCTTAGTTTTCGGTTAACGGTGTTAACCCGGAATTGCCAGATTGTCACAATTATTGCCTAGATGATGGCTAGGAATAGTTAGAAACGAAGAACTCGATAAGTTAATGGCGAAATCCTTGTTTTGATCCGTATAATGTCTGGTTATCATGAAACCATATCATAGATTATAATGGTTTTAACCATTTGATTATAACAATGGTTGTGATTGTCTTGATCATTCCTTGAAATGCTATATCAAATCCAAGTGTTTCAAGTTAATAACAGGAAATAGGATAATCATTGGAATAATGATCTGATGTTCGTGTTAACGGTCATATTAGTGTATTGATTATGGTTATCAAACCTATTCCAATGTGGTATTCCTATGTTTCATGATACCTAAATGATTAATAACAAGGATTGACTATTTCTAAATCAGAGATCCATCGGAAACA
Organism: Mikania micrantha; assembly: GCA_009363875.1. Lineage (NCBI taxonomy): Eukaryota > Viridiplantae > Streptophyta > Magnoliopsida > Asterales > Asteraceae > Mikania > Mikania micrantha. The sequence goes on along the minus strand of CM018693.1, from coordinate 105,769,270 downwards.
GTTTCGCTAATATAATCAACAACAATACATATTTGGTTAATCTGAGGACATTCTAATAAATACAATGAGTCATCAACTTCTAAATAGGAACCTAAATCATTATAGGTTCCTATATTATCATAAATTGTATAATATTCAGCTAAAACAACTGATTAAGGATTTAATATTAGTTCGATGACTTGAATTGCAATTTCCTTGACATTGAACATTAAGGAAGATCTAATAAACAAATTAACACACAAATAACTTATAAAATCTTAACTAATGTAGAACAAACTACAAACACAAGTCTGCGTGTTAACCACTAACTTCAATACTTCAGGTGAGTTTCGTATAACCCCTTTTCTTTTTAAATGTTTTACAAACATTAGGGTTCATTAATGATACGCTTTACTATTATCTGTGTGATTTCATGTGTATCTCTATCACAACATCAAAAGGTCCCCATATGTCAAATCGTATCTAGTGAACCCATGTGGGGCCAAACAGGGAACAATTATAGTACTATCAGCTGGCAACCCATTTGCTGGGAGGATTTCATCTCCCCTGGTGTGAATGTTTGTTACCTCTTTCCAATATCAGCATAATGTATGTGATAGACATTAAGAATGATGCACCAAGATATTTACCGACAGGTAGTATCTTATCATAACGCATCAGTCCGAAAGGAGCTAGATATGGATCCTTTGGTTATCTATAACGATGTGTGTTAATAACTTTCTTATCATATCATATTGTACTGGATCATTCATTACGGACTCACCAGATTTGTGTTGACTTTTCAAACTTAAAAATTTTCTGCAGGTAGACAGTGACGATATGTGAGAACTGCACTATTAGGCCCTTGTAATTAAATAACTCAGTATGTTTAGTGTGTTTACGTTGGAGACGGTAACTTGTGGCTTGTAATGACGCTATTATCCTTGCAATGTATTATTTTTAAGTTAAAACCTTGTGTGTTGTGATACCGGATCAAGTAATTTACACATTATCACACCCCGAGCCGGCGGGCTGGATCGACTTTCCCGCCGGGCGGAAGGTTCCCGGGGCGCGATATCTTGAGTGATAATCAATTGATCAGATTGTTTGCATAGCACATGATGTATAATTGAGAAATGTAAACATGACAATGATATAGAATTACAAAGTTAAATTACAAAGTATCGTTCATAATTTAACCCCGTAAATCCATCCAAAAGAATCAATGTGTTTATATCTTGTAACTGTACAAGATCTACAAAATATGATTCAATGTTTTTATCATTTCAAAAGTAATGATCACACAAAATGCAGCTAGGTCTTCTAAAAGTCCTCTAGCTATAATCTTGAAGTCTGGTGACTAAACCTGTTCATCACCTGAGAAACATACATTTAAACAAAGTCAACACTAGGTTGGTGAGTTCATAAATTTGAATATTTAAAACCTTGAATTGTTCATGCACACAGTCACAATGTCATATTTGATACTTGCAATAATTGAATCCACTTGTTTCACCCAATGGCCTCTCCTTAGTTATATATAGAAGTAGCATTTCACTCAATCAAGTATGCTTATATATAGGGCATACGAAAGGGTCAAGCCCAGACGCCATCCCACCACATACTCAATCAAGTTCCACACTACTTGTAATACAACTAAGAATATCCATTTTCATCTCCCATATGATTGACTTGTTCGTTATATGTTCATCTGTTTACCATGTGTAGAATAATAGAGTTAGAGGGGTTTAGTCATCAAACCGAAGTATTGATACACCCTCATTTGTATTAAGGAATTAGATTTATTTAATCACATACTTATATTATTCTATAATTGTGGGGTTAACTGTTGTTTCACCTTTAAATATTAAGAGTGTTAGTTAACCACTTGAAATTTGTTCTTGAACTATAGTGCATAGAGCCTAAAAGGAATCCATTGTAATCCTCGCATAATCAGAGTACAATGTATCCGATTTACCTCTACCACTTTGTATGTACCGTGTCCTCAACAAAATCTATTACTAGTAGTGTAACATGAGAGAAGATCACTTTCTCAATCTACTAGTCAATAGGATTTCCGCTGGATTAATTACTTATCACTACAGATTAATATCACCATGTGTCGCTTTTCAGAACCTGACTTGAGGTCGCACTGTCTCTGGTCATACGTTACCGGCCAATGAATCGGTACGATCAACATACTAGCCCTACAAGCTAGAGGTTTGTCAAACCTATGGTACCACTATGCTATCGTCGGTTTAGTCACATCAAACTAACTGGTCAGCGAATTATAGGGGCTTACATGATCAACTTGAACAATTGGCACATGATTGAAGTGATATAATACAACATGTCAATAGTAACTAATTGTAATTGTGTTCATCCTTGTTGTTGTTCCCCTTGTCATATGTACTCAGTGTTATTAACAAAGTTAAATAAGAGCTTGTCTTATTATGTTATGTTAATTATCGTGTGAATGATGTTGTTATCATGAAGTTACATTATCATGATTATCATTCCTTGCTATTCCTTGTAATCACCATGTTGTCACTAAGCGGTAATAAGAACTAGTCTTATTTCCCATAGCCGACTCAGGTGGTGGATGATTCATGTACTACGTTCTCTTGTAATATGTGTTGAGTTATAAGCTAAGTGTTAAAAGTACTTGACTTATTACACTTAGTTAACTCTAGTGTAGAATGATTTTATAAAGATGAGTTACCTTCATATCATTCATATGTTTTGTTTCTTGTCATCATGCTCATCTATGTTCATCTCGATGTTTGTTCTTGTAAGAATAACCAAGTGTTGTGAGATATAGTCTTACAACTAGGTTATTCTATTGCGTTGATGAGTTATGAAATTACATTATCATATTCATCTAGGTTATCTATGTCATGTCATGATCATACAAGCATGCATACAATGATAAGCGATAATAAACAGTTAAGCATTATCTAAATCAAAGTATAAGCAATATGTTAAACATTAAACTTTTATTAACTAAAAGTTAAGCATGTTTCTCAGCCCCGAGAGTTTAAAATCAGTTAAGATTAAAGAAAAGGGGCATATGAACTCACCTTGTAGTAGTTGGGGTTGACTTAGCTTAAACGAGAAAGAATACACGCGCTCTTTGTTGTATCTGTTGTTGTTTTCACGATCCTGTGTTGATTTCACAATGGTTGTAACTTGTAAGTATGTGTTGTAAAGTTTCGTGTGTGTGTGTGTGTGTTAGTCATAGATTGACTAACACTTGTCTGTCTCGGTCATTATTCGGCCCTTGTGCACTTGTTATGGATTACACTAATACTTAAACAATTTGATTAGTAAATTTGTTATATTGTTTTAGTGTTAGCTTGACAAGATTCCATTCTCTTGATGTCATTTACATTTGAATTAGTAATTTCCCAGGTTATCACCAATTGTTAAATCACATTGTTCCCCACCACCTTTGTAGTAAAACTCATAAGTTACACGCATGATATTCTTGAGTGCTAGATTAATGTATGTGTTCTCAATTTCAAGAATGTGGGCCGAATAATGATTCTGGGCCCATCTAGAAATCCCTGGGCCAAATGTATGTGTCTTGGGCCGGAACAGGCCTTGGGTGCAGGCTGTTGGCCGAATGAAATGGCTGATGGTTCGGCCGATTGTGTGCGGATATGGCCGAATGGTAGTGCTCAATGAATGAGGGAAGGGGGTGTAGGCCGAATGAATTGGCTCGAATGGGATGTGGTTGGCCGATCGAATGAGTGCCGAAGAAGGTGGTTCGGACGACTGGAGGAGCTGGCCGGCGAATGGTTCTGACCCGATCGAATGGGTGGTCTCGAGTACGTGCCGACCGAAGCACAAAGTTTGACCGGCGAATGGAGTTCTTCGACCTTGGCCATTCGGCGAATGGTCCCATTCGGCGATCTGTGTGACAGCCGCGCAGGGTGGTTCCAACTCAGCTCACAACTGATATTAATGGAGCTTTTACATAGTGGTACAAGCAGGGGTGGTTTTCGGGAGTGTAAGACTCGAAGTAGAAAGGTGTAGAACCGGTTTTGAACAAGGTGTGAACAAGAAGGGTAGAAAACCCTAATTTCGTGATTCTTTACAGCTTATTGCCTCGTATTTCAGTGGACTAAGCTCTAGATCGGTTGTACTTTCACATAGAGGATGATGAGAGCTTCGTGTAGGTTCAAAAATGAGACGATTTGGTGAAGTATTGAGGGAGATATGGAGGTTTGAAGGTGGTGAAATGTTGGTGGGAGCTTAAACCGGGATTAGGGTTTTTGTGTGAAGAAGAAGAAGAGAAAAATGAGGGAATCACCCTCATTTAGGGTATTTATACCCTGAGGGTGTTCGGTTCGTTTTTGTTGTTCCGTTCACGTTTTCGTTACGTTTCCGGAACGTAACGCGCATGTTTACGGTTTCTAAATTAAAATGGTTTCTTTGTTTAATTTTGATGAGTTTCAAAATTGTAAAACATTAAATATTTTATTTATTAATTTAAATTTGTTCGCGTCGTATTTTCGTTTTCGTTTCGCCAGATCGCGTCACCATCGCGCGTATTCGTTCGAATCCACCCGAACGAACACAACAATGGTTTTGCTTTCCGACTTTTGTTTTCTACTTTTCAGTCATTATTCCAGAACTCCAAACTCACTGATATGTTTGTGTGAATCGTCACCCACGCAAACACACAGTCAGTTCGTTATTCTGAAATAACACTGCAATTGTGTTTGAATTGTGTTTCCTCACTGAGGGACTCAACTAAACTTCCTGTTTTCACATTGTTTTCGCTCTGATTTGTCAGCCATCTGATTCCTGTCATCTGTAGATATCAGATCGCAACCGACTTGTTATTGTCATTTACTTGAACACCGTTGTTTCTCTTGTTTCGTTGTATTATTTGTACTTAGGTTTTCACCTCAATACTAACAACTATTGTTTATAATGAGCGTTGTACTTACGGTATTTAAGTTTTCGTACAACTGTTTCTTGTATTTTGAATTCTGTTATCATAAACATTGTTCACGTACTTGTATTTACACATAGTAAATAGTGGAAGTACACATACCGTACGGTCTTGCCAGACGATCTGGTACTGAATGTCACAGTCTCCCCTTGTTAAAGAAATTTCGTCCCGAAATTTAAGCTTTAAAGTCGGGCTTTAATTCTCGAACCGGTGGGGATACTTTATCTTCATGTTGTCCTCGCATTCCCTTGTAAATTATGGTCCACGCTTGGAGTTCCATCGAACCTTTACAATAGGGATACGGCTTCGTTTCAGTCTCTTGACTTCACGTTCCATAATCTCTACAGGTTCTTCAATGAAATGTAATTGCTCATCGATTTGTATCTCTTCCAATGGTATGATCAATGTTTCATCTGCTAAGCACCTCTTGAGATTTGATACATGAAACACATCGTGTACTCCGCTGAGTTCATCAGGGAGTTTGAGTCTGTATGCCATAGGACCTATGCGTTGAGTAATCTCAAACGGTCCGACATACCTTGGTGCTAGCTTGCCCTTAGCCCCAAAACGAACTACGCCTTTCCATGGGGACACTTTCAACATAACTCGGTCACCCACATTGAATTCCAAAGGCTTGCGCCGTTTGTCTGCGTAACTCTTTTGGCGACTACATGTTGCTTGTAATCTCTGTTGTATCTGGGCAATCTTATCAGTAGTCTCCTGAATAAGTTCAGGCCCAGTGATTCTGTTATCTCCCACTTCGGTCCAACAAATTGAAGACCGACATTTTCTACCATAGAGTGCTTCAAACGGAGCACATCCAATGCTGCTGTGGTAGCTATTGTTGTAGGAGAACTCAATGAGTGGTAAATGAGTATCCCAACTTCCACTGAAGTCTAGGATGCATGTTCTCAACATATCCTCTAGGGTTTGAATGGTGCGCTCGCTTTGTCCATCCATTTGTGGATGATAAGCAGTGCTCAAGTTAACACTTGTCCCTAGGGATTGTTGTAATGATTGCCAGAACCGCGAAGTAAATCGACTGTCCCGGTCTGAAATACTAGACAATGGCACCCCATGTCTAACTACTATTTCATCAATGTATAGTCTCGCTAGTTTCTCCATCTTGTATGTCTCTCTGATCGGCAAGAAGTATGCGGACTTGGTCAATCTATCAATGATGACCCAAATCGAATCGTGTCCGCTGGAAGTGCGGGGTAGCTTGGTAATGAAATCCATAGCTATATGTTCCCACTTCCATTGTGGTATCTCAGGTTGTTCCAGCAAACCCGAGGGTTGCTGGTGTTCGGCTTTGACTTTGGCACATGTGATGCATTTGCCAACATAAGTGGCAACATCTTTCTTCATCCCCGGCCACCAATAAAACGGCCTAAGATCTCGGTACATCTTATCGGCACCAGGATGAACTGAATAACGTGTCTTGTGTGCCTCGTCGAGTATAAGTGTTCGAAGTTCATCTACTGCTGGAATCCAAACACGATCCAGATAATAGCTAACTCCATCTTGTTTTGTCTTGAAATGTTCCTCGGCTCCACAATCGAGCTCGCGTTTCAGATTGTCTCTTGCCACTGACTCTTGTTGTGCTTGTAGAATGTGATCTCTCAAACTTATTTGCACAGTCATTCCCATTGAGCGAACATGTAAGGGTTTGACTCTTTCCTTCCAGCTCAAAGCATCTGCCACAACATTTGCCTTGCCCGGATGGTATTTGATCACCAATCTGTCACACCCCGAGCCGGCGGGCTGGATCGACTTTCCCGCTGGGCGGAGGGTTCCCGGGGCGCGATAACTTGAGTGATAATCAATTGATCAGATTGTTTGCATAACACATGATCTATAATTGAGAAATGTAAACATGACAATGATATAGAATTACAAAGTTAAATTACAAAGTATCGTTCATAATTTAACCCCGTAAATCCATCCAAAAGAATCAATGTGTTTATATCTTGTAACTGTACAAGATCTACAAAATATGATTCAATGTTTTTGTCATTTCAAAAGTAATGATCACACAAAATGCAGCTAGGTCTTCTAAAAGTCCTCTAGCTATAATCTTGAAGTCTGCTGACTAAACCTGTTCGTCACCTGAGAAACATGCATTTAAACAAAGTCAACACTAGGTTGGTGAGTTCATAAATTTGAATATTTAAAACCTAGAATTGTTCATGCACACAGTCACAATGTCATATTTGATACTTGCAATAATTGAATCCACTTGTTTCACCTAATGGCCTCTCCTTAGTTATATATAGAAGTAGCATTTCACTCAATCAAGTATGCTTATATATAGGGCATACGAAAGGGTCAAGCCCAGACGCCATCCCACCACATACTCAATCAAGTTCCACACTACTTGTAATACAACTAAGAATATCCATTTTCATCTCCCATATGATTGACTTGTTCGTTATATGTTCATCTGTTTACCATGTGTAGAATAATAGAGTTAGAGGGGTTTAGTCATCAAACCGAAGTATTGATACACCCTCATTTGTATTAAGGAATTAGATTTATTTAATCAGATACTTGTATTATTCTATAAATGTGGGGTTAACTGTTGTTTCACCTTTAAATATTAAGAGTGTTAGTTAACCACTTGAAATTTGTTCTTGAACTATAGTGCATAGAGCCTAAAAGGAATCCATTGTAATCCTCACATAATCAGAGTACAATGCATCCGATTTACCTCTACCACTTTGTATGTACCGTGTCCTCAACGGAATCTATTACTAGTAGTGTAACATGAGAGAAGATCACTTTCTCAATCTACTAGTCAATAGGGTTTCTGCTGGATTAATTACTTATCACTGCAGATTAATATCACCATGTGTCGTTTTCCAGAACCTGACTTGAGGTCGCCCTGTCACCGGTCATACGTTACCGGCCAATGAATCGGTACAATCAACATACTAGCCCTACAAGCTAGAGGTTTGTCAAACCTATGGTACCACTATGCTATTGTCGGTTTAGTCACATCAAACTAACTGGTCAGCGAATTATAGGGGCTTACATGATCAACTTGAACAATTGGCACATGATTCAAGTGATATAATACAACAGGTCAATAGTAACTAATTGTAATTGTGTTCATCCTTGTTGTTGTTCCCCTTGTCATATGTACTCAGTGTTATTAACAAAGTTAAATAAGAGCTTGTCTTATTATGTTATGTTAATTATCGTGTGAATGATGTTGTTATCATGAAGTTACATTATCATGATTATCATTCCTTGCTATTCCTTGTAATCACCATGTTGTCACTAAGCGGTAATAAGAACTAGTCTTATTTCCCATAGCCGACTCAGGTGGTGGATGATTCATGTACTACGTTCTCTTGTAATATGTGTTGAGTTATAAGCTAAGTGTTAAAAGTACTTGACTTATTACACTTAGTTAACTCTAGTGTAGAATGATTTTATAAAGATGAGTTACCTTCATATCATTCATATGTTTTGTTTCTTGTCATCATGCTCATCTATGTTCATCTCGATGTTTGTTCTTGTAAGAATAACCAAGTGTTGTGAGATATAGTCTTACAACTAGGTTATTCTATTGCGTTGATGAGTTATGAAATTACATTATCATATTCATCTAGGTTATCTATGTCATGTCATGATCATACAAGCATGCATACAATGATAAGCGATAATAAACAGTTAAGCATTATCTAAATCAAAGTATAAGCAATATGTTAAACATTAAACTTTTATTAACTAAAAGTTAAGCATGTTTCTCAGCCCCGAGAGTTTAAAATCAGTTAAGATTAAAGAAAAGGGGCATATGAACTCACCTTGTAGTAGTTGGGGTTGACTTAGCTTAAACGAGAAAGAATACACGCGCTCTTTGTTGTATCTGTTGTTGTTTTCACGATCCTGTGTTGATTTCACAATGGTTGTAACTTGTAAGTATGTGTTGTAAAGTTTCGTGTGTGTGTGTGTGTGTTAGTCATAGATTGACTAACACTTGTCTGTCTCGGTCATTATTCGGCCCTTGTGCACTTGTTATGGATTACACTAATACTTAAACAATTTGATTAGTAAATTTGTTATATTGTTTTAGTGTTAGCTTGACAAGATTCCATTCTCTTGATGTCATTTACATTTGAATTAGTAATTTCCCAGGTTATCACCAATTGTTAAATCACATTGTTCCCCACCACCTTTGTAGTAAAACTCATAAGTTACACGCATGATATTCTTGAGTGCTAGATTAATGTATGTGTTCTCAATTTCAAGAATGTGGGCCGAATAATGATTCTGGGCCCATCTAGAAATCCCTGGGCCAAATGTATGTGTCTTGGGCCGGAACAGGCCTTGGGTGCAGGCTGTTGGCCAAATGAAATGGCTGATGGTTCGGCCGATTGTGTGCGGATATGGCCGAATGGTAGTGCTCAATGAATGAGGGAAGGGGGTGTAGGCCGAATGAATTGGCTCGAATGGGATGTGGTTGGCCGATCGAATGAGTGCCGAAGAAGGTGGTTCGGACGACTGGAGGAGCTGGCCGGCGAATGGTTCTGACCCGATCGAATGGGTGGTCTCGAGTACGTGCCGACCGAAGCACAAAGTTTGACCGGCGAATGGAGTTCTTCGACCTTGGCCATTCGGCGAATGGTCCCATTCGGCGATCTGTGTGACAGCCGCGCAGGGTGGTTCCAACTCAGCTCACAACTGATATTAATGGAGCTTTTACATAGTGGTACAAGCAGGGGTGGTTTTCGGGAGTGTAAGACTCGAAGTAGAAAGGTGTAGAACCGGTTTTGAACAAGGTGTGAACAAGAAGGGTAGAAAACCCTAATTTCGTGATTCTTTACAGCTTATTGCCTCGTATTTCAGTGGACTAAGCTCTAGATCGGTTGTACTTTCACATAGAGGATGATGAGAGCTTCGTGTAGGTTCAAAAATGAGACGATTTGGTGAAGTATTGAGGGAGATATGGAGGTTTGAAGGTGGTGAAATGTTGGTGGGAGCTTAAACCGGGATTAGGGTTTTTGTGTGAAGAAGAAGAAGAGAAAAATGAGGGAATCACCCTCATTTAGGGTATTTATACCCTGAGGGTGTTCGGTTCGTTTTTGTTGTTCCGTTCACGTTTTCGTTACGTTTCCGGAACGTAACGCGCATGTTTACGGTTTCTAAATTAAAATGGTTTCTTTGTTTAATTTTGATGAGTTTCAAAATTGTAAAACATTAAATATTTTATTTATTAATTTAAATTTGTTCGCGTCGTATTTTCGTTTTCGTTTCGCCAGATCGCGTCACCATCGCGCGTATTCGTTCGAATCCACCCGAACGAACACAACAATGGTTTTGCTTTCCGACTTTTGTTTTCTACTTTTCAGTCATTATTCCAGAACTCCAAACTCACTGATATGTTTGTGTGAATCGTCACCCACGCAAACACACAGTCAGTTCGTTATTCTGAAATAACACTGCAATTGTGTTTGAATTGTGTTTCCTCACTGAGGGACTCAACTAAACTTCCTGTTTTCACATTGTTTTCGCTCTGATTTGTCAGCCATCTGATTCCTGTCATCTGTAGATATCAGATCGCAACCGACTTGTTATTGTCATTTACTTGAACACCGTTGTTTCTCTTGTTTCGTTGTATTATTTGTACTTAGGTTTTCACCTCAATACTAACAACTATTGTTTATAATGAGCGTTGTACTTACGGTATTTAAGTTTTCGTACAACTGTTTCTTGTATTTTGAATTCTGTTATCATAAACATTGTTCACGTACTTGTATTTACACATAGTAAATAGTGGAAGTACACATACCGTACGGTCTTGCCAGACGATCTGGTACTGAATGTCACAGTCTCCCCTTGTTAAAGAAATTTCGTCCCGAAATTTAAGCTTTAAAGTCGGGCTTTAATTCTCGAACCGGTGGGGATACTTTATCTTCATGTTGTCCTCGCATTCCCTTGTAAATTATGGTCCACGCTTGGAGTTCCATCGAACCTTTACAATAGGGATACGGCTTCGTTTCAGTCTCTTGACTTCACGTTCCATAATCTCTACAGGTTCTTCAATGAAATGTAATTGCTCATCGATTTGTATCTCTTCCAATGGTATGATCAATGTTTCATCTGCTAAGCACCTCTTGAGATTTGATACATGAAACACATCGTGTACTCCGCTGAGTTCATCAGGGAGTTTGAGTCTGTATGCCATAGGACCTATGCGTTGAGTAATCTCAAACGGTCCGACATACCTTGGTGCTAGCTTGCCCTTAGCCCCAAAACGAACTACGCCTTTCCATGGGGACACTTTCAACATAACTCGGTCACCCACATTGAATTCCAAAGGCTTGCGCCGTTTGTCTGCGTAACTCTTTTGGCGACTACATGTTGCTTGTAATCTCTGTTGTATCTGGGCAATCTTATCAGTAGTCTCCTGAATAAGTTCAGGCCCAGTGATTCTGTTATCTCCCACTTCGGTCCAACAAATTGAAGACCGACATTTTCTACCATAGAGTGCTTCAAACGGAGCACATCCAATGCTGCTGTGGTAGCTATTGTTGTAGGAGAACTCAATGAGTGGTAAATGAGTATCCCAACTTCCACTGAAGTCTAGGATGCATGTTCTCAACATATCCTCTAGGGTTTGAATGGTGCGCTCGCTTTGTCCATCCATTTGTGGATGATAAGCAGTGCTCAAGTTAACACTTGTCCCTAGGGATTGTTGTAATGATTGCCAGAACCGCGAAGTAAATCGACTGTCCCGGTCTGAAATACTAGACAATGGCACCCCATGTCTAACTACTATTTCATCAATGTATAGTCTCGCTAGTTTCTCCATCTTGTATGTCTCTCTGATCGGCAAGAAGTATGCGGACTTGGTCAATCTATCAATGATGACCCAAATCGAATCGTGTCCGCTGGAAGTGCGGGGTAGCTTGGTAATGAAATCCATAGCTATATGTTCCCACTTCCATTGTGGTATCTCAGGTTGTTCCAGCAAACCCGAGGGTTGCTGGTGTTCGGCTTTGACTTTGGCACATGTGATGCATTTGCCAACATAAGTGGCAACATCTTTCTTCATCCCCGGCCACCAATAAAACGGCCTAAGATCTCGGTACATCTTATCGGCACCAGGATGAACTGAATAACGTGTCTTGTGTGCCTCGTCGAGTATAAGTGTTCGAAGTTCATCTACTGCTGGAATCCAAACACGATCCAGATAATAGCTAACTCCATCTTGTTTTGTCTTGAAATGTTCCTCGGCTCCACAATCGAGCTCGCGTTTCAGATTGTCTCTTGCCACTGACTCTTGTTGTGCTTGTAGAATGTGATCTCTCAAACTTATTTGCACAGTCATTCCCATTGAGCGAACATGTAAGGGTTTGACTCTTTCCTTCCAGCTCAAAGCATCTGCCACAACATTTGCCTTGCCCGGATGGTATTTGATCACCAATCTGTCACACCCCGAGCCGGCGGGCTGGATCGACTTTCCCGCTGGGCGGAGGGTTCCCGGGGTGCGATAACTTGAGTGATAATCAATTGATCAGATTGTTTGCATAACACATGATCTATAATTGAGAAATGTAAACATGACAATGATATAGAATTACAAAGTTAAATTACAAAGTATCGTTCATAATTTAACCCCGTAAATCCATCCAAAAGAATCAATGTGTTTATATCTTGTAACTGTACAAGATCTACAAAATATGATTCAATGTTTTTGTCATTTCAAAAGTAATGATCACACAAAATGCAGCTAGGTCTTCTAAAAGTCCTCTAGCTATAATCTTGAAGTCTGCTGACTAAACCTGTTCGTCACCTGAGAAACATGCATTTAAACAAAGTCAACACTAGGTTGGTGAGTTCATAAATTTGAATATTTAAAACCTAGAATTGTTCATGCACACAGTCACAATGTCATATTTGATACTTGCAATAATTGAATCCACTTGTTTCACCTAATGGCCTCTCCTTAGTTATATATAGAAGTAGCATTTCACTCAATCAAGTATGCTTATATATAGGGCATACGAAAGGGTCAAGCCCAGACGCCATCCCACCACATACTCAATCAAGTTCCACACTACTTGTAATACAACTAAGAATATCCATTTTCATCTCCCATATGATTGACTTGTTCGTTATATGTTCATCTGTTTACCATGTGTAGAATAATAGAGTTAGAGGGGTTTAGTCATCAAACCGAAGTATTGATACACCCTCATTTGTATTAAGGAATTAGATTTATTTAATCAGATACTTGTATTATTCTATAAATGTGGGGTTAACTGTTGTTTCACCTTTAAATATTAAGAGTGTTAGTTACCACTTGAAATTTGTTCTTGAACTATAGTGCATAGAGCCTAAAAGGAATCCATTGTAATCCTCACATAATCAGAGTACAATGCATCCGATTTACCTCTACCACTTTGTATGTACCGTGTCCTCAACGGAATCTATTACTAGTAGTGTAACATGAGAGAAGATCACTTCTCAATCTACTAGTCAATAGGGTTTCTGCTGGATTAATTACTTATCACTGCAGATTAATATCACCATGTGTCGTTTTCCAGAACCTGACTTGAGGTCGCCCTGTCACCGTCATACGTTACCGGCCAATGAATCGGTACAATCAACATACTAGCCCTACAAGCTAGAGGTTTGTCAAACCTATGGTACCACTATGCTATTGTCGGTTTAGTCACATCAAACTAACTGGTCAGCGAATTATAGGGGCTTACATGATCAACTTGAACAATTGGCACATGATTCAAGTGATATAATACAACAGGTCAATAGTAACTAATTGTAATTGTGTTCATCCTTGTTGTTGTTCCCCTTGTCATATGTACTCAGTGTTATTAACAAAGTTAAATAAGAGCTTGTCTTATTATGTTATGTTAATTATCGTGTGAATGATGTTGTTATCATGAAGTTACATTATCATGATTATCATTCCTTGTTATTCCTTGTAATCACCATGTTGTCACTAAGCGGTAATAAGAACTAGTCTTATTTCCCATAGCCGACTCAGGTGGTGGATGATTCTTGTACTATGTTCTCTTGTAATATGTGTTGAGTTATAAGCTAAGTGTTAAAAGTACTTGACTTATTACACTTAGTTAACTCTAGTGTAGAATGATTTTATAAAGATGAGTTACCTTCATATCATTCATATGTTTTGTTTCTTGTCATCATGCTCATCTATGTTCATCTCGATGTTTGTTCTTGTAAGAATAACCAAGTGTTGTGAGATATAATCTTACAACTAGGTTATTCTATTGCGTTGATGAGTTATGAAATTACATTATCATATTCATCTAGGTTATCTATGTCATGTCATGATCATACAAGCATGCATACAATGATAAGCGATAATAAACAATTAAGCATTATCTAAATCAAAGTATAAGCAATATGTTAAACATTAAACTTTTATTAATTAAAAGTTAAGCATGTTTCACAGCCCCGAGAGTTTAAAATCACTTAAGATTAAAGAAAATGGGCATATGAACTCACCTTGTAGTAGTTGGGGTTGATTTAGCTTAAACGAGAAAGAATACACGCGCTCTTTGTTGTATCTGTTGTTGTTTTCACGATCCTGTGTTGATTTCACAATGGTTGTAACTTGTAAGTATGTGTTGTAAAGTTTCGTGTGAGTGTATGTGTTAGTCTTAGATTGACTAACACTTGTCGGTCTCGGTCATTATTCGGCCCTTGTGCACTTGTTATGGATTACACTAATACTTAAACAATTTGATTAGTAAATTTGTTATATTGTTTTAGTGTTAGCTTGACAAGATTCCATTCTCTTGATGTCATTTACATTTGAATTAGTAATTTCTCAGGTTATAACCAATTGTTAAATCACATTGTTCCCCACCACCTTTGTAGTAAAATTCATAAGTTACACGCATGATATTCTTGAGTGCTAGATTAATGTATGTGTTCTCAATTTCAAGAATGTGGGCCGAATAATGATTCTGCGCCCATCTAGAAATCCCTGGGTCGAATGTATGTGTCTTGGGCCGGAACAGGCCTTGGGTGCAGGCTGTTGGCCGAATGAAATGGCTGATGGTTCGGCCGAATGTATGGGGATATGGCCGAATGGTGGTGCTCAACGAATGAGGGAAGGGGGTGTAGGACGAATGAATTGGCTCGAATGGGAGGTGGTTGGCCGATCGAATGAGTGCCGAAGAAGGTGGTTTGGGCAACTGGAGGAGCTGGCCAGCGAATGTTTCTGACCCGATCGAATGGATGGTCTCGAATAGGTGCCGACCGAAGCACAAAGTTTGACCGGCGAATGGAGTTCTTCGACCTTAGCCATTCGGCGATCTGTGTGACAGTCGCACAGGGTGGTTCCAACTCAGCTCACAACCGAGATTAATGGAGGTTTTACATAGTGGTACAAGCAGGGGTGGTTTTCGGGAGTGTAAGACTCGAAGTAGAAAGGTGTAGAACCGGTTTTGAGCAAGGTGTGAACAAGAAGGGTAGAAAACCCTAATTTCGTGATTCTTTACAGCTTATTACCTCGTATTTCAGTGGACTAAGCTCTAGATCGGTTGTACTTTCACATAGAGGATGATGAGAGCTTCGTGTAGGTTCAAAAATGACACGATTTGGTGAAGTATTGAGGGAGATATGGAGGTTTGAAGGTGGTGAAATGGTGGTGGGAGCTTAAACCGGGATTAGGGTTTTTGTGTGAAGAAGAAGAAGAGAAAAATGAGGGAATCACCCTCATTTAGGGTATTTATACCCCGAGGGTGTTCGGTTCGTTTCTGTTGTTCGGTTCGCGTTTTCGTTACGTTTCCGGAACGTAACGCGCATGTTTGCGGTTTTTAAATTAAAATGGTTTCTTTGTTTAATTTTGATGAGTTTCAAAATTGTAAAACATTAAATATTTTATTTTATTAATTTAAATTCGTTCGCGTCGTATTTTCGTTTTCGTTTCGCCAGATCGCGTCACCATCGCGCGTATTCGTTCGAATCGCCACCCGAACGAACACAACAATGGTTTTGCTTTCCGACTTTTGTTTTCTACATTTCAGTCATTATTCCAGAACTCCAAACTCACAGATATGTTTGTGTGAATCGTCACCACGCAAACACACTGTCAGTTCGTTATTCTGAAATGACACTGCAATTGTGTTTGAATTGTGTTTCCTCACTGACGGACTCAACTAAACTTCCTGTTTTCTCATTGTTTTCGTTCTGATTTGTCAGCCATCTGATTCTCGTCATATGTGGATATCAGATCGCAACCGACTTGTTATTGTCGTTTACTTGAGCACCGTTGTTTCTCTTGTTTCGTTGTATTATTTGTACTTAGGTTTTCACCTAAATACTAACAACTATTGTTTATAATGAGTGTTGTGCTTACGGTATTTAATTTTTCACTTAAATACGTACAACTGTTTCTTGTATTTTGAATTCTGTTATCACAAACACTGTTCACGTACATGTATTTACACCTGGAAATTATTTTATGGGGGAGGGGGCTGGCTTTTTTTGGATAATTATTTGTTGTTAAATATTTTATTTTTTAATAAATTCGAATGAGGTTGGGTCAGATCACCCATAAAATGATAAAACTATATTAAATCACAAATTGATAATAAGAGCACCAAATTATCATTTGATTGATTAGGATAATATGATAAAATTGATTTTCTTTAGATAGTTCGAAAGAATAATATATGAATCAATAAATTCAAGATTCATAGAAGGTGAAGGTTCAAAGTTTCTTTTGAATTTTTTTCATATTACCTTAATATACAAATTGTACACAATTTAATTTAGTTTCTCATCGCAATGTTAATAAGTTTCAACTTTTGAAGTTGTACAATAATCACTTAATCTATAAATTATGGTTATTATGATGTGGAGGACAACGGTATATATTATTAAGTTATTGCTCGATTATATTTTTTAGGAGACAACTACGTAAGAATTGAATCGACAAATTCAATCACTCAATATACAAATTGGGTCTTATTACTTTTTTTAAGTAGACTATATTAACAAGGTCTTGATTAAAATTATTAATTACTAATTGGGATTCATCACATGTAATGCGTATTGCGATATTTGGGTATTATTTTATTATTTTTAAATTAAAATGGTTTTGAATTGGCTTCATCAGGTCCGTCAAATTTTCATGGGGTTCGATGAAAAAATTTATTGTGGT
Organism: Mikania micrantha; assembly: GCA_009363875.1. Lineage (NCBI taxonomy): Eukaryota > Viridiplantae > Streptophyta > Magnoliopsida > Asterales > Asteraceae > Mikania > Mikania micrantha. The sequence goes on along the minus strand of CM018693.1, from coordinate 105,752,156 downwards.
TAGTCGAAGATCAGATTGTATATATAACATTGAAAATAGAAAATCATGGGGGTTGGTCGACCCCCATTCCCACACAGTGAGTCCACCAATGCTCACGTCTCGATGCATTCTGTCGTCGGTTTGAGTGTGACATATTGGTACCAGATTCATGGTTGTAGGGATCTATGTTATTAGAAAGTGGTGTCCTAGACTATAACTAAGATAACCCAAATATAACTTATCCCTGTTACTTTTATATGTTCATTATGTGCTTACGTGATATGCATTATATATTGTATATTAAATTATCACAATAGAGGAAAACCATAAATATAATATGTCATATGCCTATGGATAGTTTAGAAATGCCTTTGTATAAGATGACACTAAATCATGTTCCCTAATTAGTTTAGTAATGCCTTAGAATTTCCTTAATAAAACTCTATTTCAAACTCACGTACACGCAAACGATCCTTGATGACAGGACTCAAACTAGTTAGTCTAAATGCCTAATAATATTACTTAGACTATATAGGTAATTTCCAATATTAATTTTATAATCTTGTTATAAGAAACAATCTTCGACTTACCATCATGAACGAGGCACACAAGTCTCGTTATTCCATTCATCCCAGTGCAAATAACATGTATCAAGATCTTCAAGTCCATTATTGGTGGCCCAACATGAAGAAAGGCATTGTTGAGTATGTGGTAAAGTGTTTGACTTGTTCCAAAGTCAAATCTGAACGCCATCAACCTTCAAGTTTGCTTGCTTAACCCGATATTCCTATGTGGAAATGGGAAAACATCTCTATAGACTTCATCACTAAACTACCAAGAACATCTAGTGGTCATAACAGTATATGGGTGATCATTGGCTGTTTGAAAAAATCAGCTCATTTCTTACTGATCCACAAGAACTATCCCGTGTGAAAGTTAACTCGCATATATGTTGATGAAATTGTAAGCCGACATGGTGTACCTTTTAGCATCATCTCTCATTGTGATGCTTGTTTCGCAGCTCGTTTTTAGGAATCGCTTCAAGAATCGTTTTGTACTCATTTGGACCTTAGCACGGCTTATCATCCACAAATAGATGGTCAAACCAAGCGCATTATTCAAACTCTTGAATATATGCTTAGAGCCTGTGACATTGACTTTGATGGCATTGGGATCATCGTTTACTACTAGTCGAGTTTTCGTATAACAATAGTTATCCTGCGAGTATTGGCATGGCGCCTTTAGAAGCTCTATACGCTCGTAATTTTCAATCGCCTATTTCTTGGACTGAGATTGGTGAAATGCAAATCACTGGCCCTGAATTGATTCAAGAAACGATCGACAAGATCCATCTGATTTGCGACAACTATTAGATGTTCAAAGCCGAAAAAAGAGTTACGCTGATAAACGTCATAAGCCCTTGGAATTCCAAGTCAGTGACATGGTACTCGTTATAGTTTTGCCCTAGAAAGGAGTAGTTTGATTTGGGAAAAACGGTAAACTTGCTCCACGGTACGTTGGCCCTTTTAAAATTCTCGAAAGAATAGGAAAATTGGCCAACAAACTTGATTTAGCAACGTCCATCCAACCTTTCATGTGTCGAACTTAAAGAAATGCTTGACCGAAGAGAATCTACAAGTACCTCTCGATGAAGTTCACATTGATGCTTCGATGCATATTATTGAGAAACCAATCGAGATCATGGATCAACACGTCAAGCAACTCAAACAAAGCCGAATTCCAATTGTTAAAGTACATTGAGAGTCAAAGCATGGTCACGAGTTCACTTGAGAACGCAAAGACAAAATGCAGGCGAAGTATCCACATCCGTTCACCACAGTTTCTTTTTAATTTCGAGACGAAATTCTTAAAAGTGGGGTAGACTGTAACACTTCGTCAATTCATTTAATAAATGTTAATATCAATGAAAAGTTATGTCATTATTTCGAAATTGGATTTACAAACTCTATAAATATGAACTAACATTTTAAACATAGTTATATATATATATATACACATATACATACATATATATATAGTGAATGTGTATATGTTTGTATGGGTAATTACTAGAATTATACAAGTTAAAGAAATAAAAAAAATTAATTTCTATAAACTAAGTTATAAAAACTTAGAAATTATTTATGAAAATATGTAAATAAATTAGACAAATAATCTAGAGTTAATTATTTGATTTTAGAATAAATAATAAATAAGTAAATAATAATGACAAAACATTCATAAAAATATAAATATCCTATTTATAAAACTTAATCTCATTATACAACTTTTATAAGAATTACTAAAAATATAAAAATTTATAAACATAAAAGGGTTAAAGTTGACAAAAGCTGAAATATAATCACCTAAAGAAACTATGAGGGACTATTTGTGCCAATTGCCCAAACTACCTTTCTCCTTCACCCGTGTTCCTTCCAGCCGACCCAAACCCATTATTTTGACCCAGATTGTTCGATCAATGAGATTTCGTGATTACAGCTCAATCCCATGCGGATATAGAAAACTAGAGATGGCGAGAATCATTCCAAACAAACCTTCAATCGATTTAATAATCAAAATTCTTTCCTAAAACGTGATCTAAAACGCGTTATTTAAACTAGGTTAAAATGAGCATAAAACTCGAATTAATCGAGCACACAAGTCTTTTTTTAGCATTTCGAAACATTCTATGCACTCAAAACCAACTTTCACACACAATTACTCTCAAATTAAGCCGCGCAAAGCTTCGGCCGTTCAACTCCTCTCCTCTGACTCGAAACTTACTCAATCGCAATCCAAGGTAGGTGATTTATACACATTCTCTTCGTTATTGAACCATAAACAAAAACCTTATGTTTTCCTGAACAATCGGATTCATAAACAATCGAATTTGAATGAGAAAGGGCCTAGGGTTCTCAGTTCAAAAGGGAATAGGGGATTTAGAATATGGGTTATGTTAAAACTGATTAGAACCTGATACCTTCATTCTCAGGGCTTTAGGCCGACTGCTTAAAGCTTGTGATTTCGGGTATTAGGTCGCGGGTTTGAACCTTCAAGCCGAGTAATAACCGGTTTTGGACCTTATATCTTTATATCTTTTGATTTAAAAATCATTTTTAAATTCTAATTTCTCAAAAATTATTTTAAACAAAAATACTATCATTTTGCTGAAAAAATAAGATAAAATAAAATAAAAAATTATTCTATTAATAAAATTTTGTATTAAAAAAATGTTCTTATAGATTTAATAAAATATATGCTAATGTTTTTATAATACACACACAAATATATAACTAAGTTTGAATTATAACATACTGTATATATATCTCATATTTTATTTAAAACATGTTACAAATGATATACAAATATTTTAATCACTAACTAAAATTACTTTAAAAAAAACTAATTACAACTATTTGAGATGAATTCATGTATTAAAATTATTATTCATAAATTTTTTATTTAATGTTAATTGTGATTTATTTATTCCATTGGAACTACAAAACAAGTATTTAATATTTTGTTTAAAGAAATTTAAATTATTTTAGTTATAAAACTTTTAATTAATATGTTATGTCAACATGAGTAATTTAAACTTTATAGACCTAATTACTTTTTTCATTTAACAAATGGATCATAATAAATTGTAAGTTTTAATAATTCAAAACAAATCGAACCTGTTGATCTATTTAAAATTTAGATAAATCCATAGAAAGGCATACTTATGTTAACATTATGCCTATTGAAATATTTAGGTGAACATAGAACTTGTTAGACATACTTGTGAGCAATACTTTGATATACATTACAAAAGACTAGCTCACACATTAAGGTGACTCTTCATAGCCTCTATTATATTTGTTTTAATGTTTTAGAGGTATAACATGTTATTTTGAACTTACCTCAACTTTAAATAAACTTAGCTTAAATGACCTTAGTTGTAGTGAACTTAGCTTTTGATTGATCATAACATATCTAAACAATTGAACCACATATACTTTTTGAGATAGATTACCAAAAACAGCTCATTTCACTTTAAATTATGAATTTAACTTGAATCCATGAAAAATAATTGTATAAATGATAGCCATGCACAGGGTAATAATAATTACATGCATCGTTGAGCAGCACATTTACGTGGAATTTAAGCTATCAATTGTAACCAAAAGCGCACTCTAGTCTAAATAATCCAGGTCATATATATATATATATATATATATATATATATATATATATATATATAGGGGATGGAATTTTTAATAACCCTCATCTTTTGCTACAACCCATTAACCATCATCCAATGGTTACTTGAAAAAGGTAAGTGTGTAGGATCGTGCCACGTGTCAATTCTTTTGTCTTTAGTGTGAAGGGCATTTAGGACATTTATCATTTATGTAAAGTTTACCCCCTTTTTTTTAAACATTCATAACTTTTTTATACTATATTATTTTTTAAAAAAAATTGCACCATTATACTCGTCTCATTTTTCTCTTTAATTTCGTTATAGTCTCGACTAGTTTTTTTTTATTTTTTTGATGTCATGTATTTACATCATTGTAACGAGCTTAACGATAGCAAATTAATTAGAAATTTTTCTAACAATGGTAAATTACAGTAATGTAACTCAAAATGAAGTAATATAACACAAAATGAAGTAATTTACAATGACATAATTAACGGTGACGTAACACATTATTTACAGTGATGTAATTTTCTCTTTAATTTCTGTTATAACGTTGACTAGTTTTTTTAATTTTTTTTCTCATTGTCCATTATTAAACATCGATATAACGAACATAAATATAACACATTATTTTGAATTTTTTTCTAACAATTAGAAATTACAGTGATGTAATATAAAACATTATTTTATTTTTTCTCTAACAATGATAATTACAATGATAAATTACAATGTTGTAATACAACACATTATTTTGATTTTTTTTCTCTAACAATAATGAATATAGTGATGTAATTTATCATTGTTCGAAAAAAATTCAAACTAATTTGTTGTATTTAGGCTCGTTATAAATTAGGGATGAGCAAAAAGCCAAAAAAACCGAACCGAAACCGAATTAACCGAAAAAACGGAACCGGAACCAAATTAACCGAAAAAACCGAAACCGAATTTTACGTCAATGTAAATTACATCACGATAAATTACGTCAATGTAAATTACATTACTGTAATTTATCATTTTTAAAAAATTTCGAATAAATTTGTTATATCTAAGTTCGTTACAATGATGTAAATATAGGGCATCTAAAAAAAGTAAAAAAAATTAGTCGAGACTATAACGGAATTAAAGAGAAAAATGAGACGAATATAATGATGCAATTTTTTATAAAAACTAATATATTATAAAAAAGTTATTAATGTTTAAAAAAGAGGGGGAAAAACTTATAAAGGTAAAATGACTATAATGCCCTTTTTAATATTTTAATGAAATGCTTATGTGTAAGTTTATGATTGGTTGAAATGGGTTATGTAGTTGTAGCAAAAGATGAGGGTTATATATATATATAGAGCAAGGTATAAAAAATAACCCTCATCTTTTGCTACAACTACATAACTCATTTCAACCAATCATAAACTTACACAATCATTTCATTAAAATATTAAAAAGGGCATCATAGTCATTTTACCTTTATAAGTTTATCCCCCCCTCTTTTTTAAACATTAATAAGTTTTTTATAATATATTATTTTTTATAAAAAATTGCATCATTATATTCGTCTCATTTTTCTTTTTAATTCCGTTATACTATCGACTAATTTTTTTTCCTTTTTTTAAATGCCATATATTTACATCATTGTAAAGAGCTTAAATATAACAAATTTATTTGAAATTTGTTTAAAAATGATAAATTACAGTGATGTAATTTACATTGACGTAAAATTCGGTTTCGGTTTTTTTCGGTGAATTTGGTTCCGGTTCCGTTTTTTCGGTTAATTCGGTTTCGGTTCGTTTTTTTTTTTTGCTTTTTGCTCATCCCTAATTTGTAACGAGCCTAAATACAACAAATTAGTTTGAATTTTTTTCGAACAATGATAAATTACCTCACTATAATCATCATTGTTACAGAAAAAAATCAAAATAATGTGTTATATTACATCATTGTAATTATCATTGTTAGAGAAAAAATAAAATAATGTGTTATATTACATCACTGTAATATATAACTGTTAGAAAAAAATTCAAAATAATGTGTTATATTTATGCTCGTTATATCAATGTTTAATAACGGACAATGAGAAAAAAATTAAAAAAACTAATCAAAATTATAACGGGAATTAAAGAGAAAATTACATCACTGTAAATAATGTGTTACGTCACCGGTAATTATGTCATTGTAAATTACTTCATTTTGTGTTACATTACTTCATTTTGAGTTACATTACTGTAATTTACCATTGTTAGAAAAAAAATTCTAATTAATTTGTTATCGTTAAGTTCGTTACAATGATGTAAATACATGACATCAAAAAAATTAAAAAAAAAAAAACTAGTCGAGACTATAACGAAATTAAAGAGAAAAATGAGACGAGTCTAATGGTGCAATTTTTTTTAGAAAATAATATAGTATAAAAAAGTTATGAATGTTTAAAAAAGGGGGTAAACTTTACATAAATGACAAATGTCCTAAATGCCCTTCACACTAAAGACAAAAGAATTGACACGTGGCACGATCCTACACACTTACCTTTTTCAAGTAACCATCGGATGATGGTTAATGGATTGTAGCAAAAGATGAGGGTTATTAAAAATTTCATCCCCTATATATATATATATATATATATATATATATATATATATATATATATATATATATATATATATATATATATATAGGATTGGGATCAAATGCTAACCCACTCTTAGAGCGATAACCCATTAACTTTGCCAAAACAAAGTCGAATCTTGAATTTTTTTTTGAACATCATTGTAACACAATTAGAACACTATGTTCTTTTATGAGTTTGGGTTAATTCATTGTCGTTTAAAAAATATCATCGTTGTAAGTTTTGTGCTACAGTACTGTAAGTTTTAAATATTTAAAACCTACAGTACTGTAAGAGCCCAAACGTTGATGAATTAGCCCAAACTCATAAAAGAACATGGTGTTCAAATTGTGTTACAATGATGTTAAAAAAAATTCAAGATTCGGCTTCGTTTTGGCAAAGTTAATGGGTTATCGCTCTAAGAGTGGGTTTGCATTAAAACACTTCCCTATATTTATATAGGGGATGGAATTTTTAATAACCCTCATCTTTTATTACAACCCATTAACCATCATCCAATTGTTAGTTGAAAAAGGTAAGTGTGTAGGATCGTGTCATTGTCAATTCCTTTGTCTTTAGTATGAAGGGCATTTAAGACATTTTTCATTTATGTAAAGTTTACCCCCTTTTTTAAGCATTCATAACTTTTTTATACTATATTATTTTTTTAAAAAAATTGCACCATTATACTCGTCTCATTTTTTTTTAATTTCGTTATAGTCTCGACTAGTTTTTTTTTTTTGATGTCATGTATTTACATCATTGTAACGAGCTTAACGATAGCAAATTAATTAGAAATTTTTCTAACAATGGTAAATTACAGTAATGTAACTCAAAATGAAGTAATGTAACACAAAATGAAGTAATTTACAATGACAAAATTAACGGTGACGTAACACATTATTTACAGTGATATAATTTTCTCTTTAATTTCTGTTATAACGTTGACTAGTTTTTATAATTTTTTTTTCTCATTGTCCATTATTAAACATCGATATAACGAGCATAAATATAACACATTATTTTGAAGTTTTTTTTCTAACAATGATAAATTACAGTGATGTAATATAACACATTATTTTATTTTTTTCTCTAACAATGATAATTACAATGATAAATTACAATGATGTAATATAACACATTATTTTGATTTTTTTCTCTAACAATGATGATTATAGTGATGTAATTTATCATTGTTCGAAAAAAATTCAAACTAATTTGTTGTATTTAGGCTCGTTACAAATTAGGGATGAGCAAAAAGACAAAAAAAAACCGAACCGAAACCGAATTAACCGAAAAAACCGAACCGGAACCAAATTAACCAAAAAAAACCGAAACCGAATTTTACGTCAATGTAAATTACATCACGATAAATTACGTCAATGTAAATAACATCACTGTAATTTATCATTTTTAAAAAAATTTCAAATAAATTTGTTATATTTAAGCTCGTTACAATGATGTAAATATAGGGCATCTAAAAAAAGTAAAAAAAAAAAAAATTAATCGAGACTATAACGGAATTAAAGAGAAAAATGAGACAAATATAATGGTGCAATTTTTTTTAAAAATAATATGTTATAAAAAAATTATTAACGTTTAAAAAATAGGGGGGAGAAAACTTATAAAGGTAAAATGACTATGATATTCTTTTTAATATTTTAATGAAATGCTTATGTGTAAGTTTATGATTGGTTGAAATGAGTTATGTAGTTGTAGCAAAAGATGAGGGTTATTTTTTATATCTTGCCCTATATATATATATATATATATATGTATATATATATAGGATTGAGATCATATAATAACTCACCTTAATTGTGCTAACCCATTAACCCTGACAAAATTAACTCAAATCTTTGAAAAAAAATTTCATTGTCTTTATTATACATAAATAGGGTTTTTTTTGTTTTTGCTAATTCATCGCCGTTTATTATTTTACGTCAGTATAAGTGACATAAAATAAATATGTACTTGCAGTGTAAAGCAAACTTACCCTTGTTTTAATTTCTAAACGCTTATGAATTAGCAAAAACACAAAAAAGGAACCCCTATTTATGTATAATAAATGCCATGAAAAAAAAATTCAAAAATTTTGGTTGATTTTGTCAGAGTTAACGGGTTACCGCATTTAAGGTGGGTTAACAAATTATCCTTACCCTATATATATAGGGAAAGGTTACAATGATAACCCACTCCAAGTGTGATAACCTATTAACTCATTTTCATTGGTTGTTAAAATAAAGCCTTTTGAAATGTGTGGTCCATATTTATTCTGGAAAAAAGTCAAAAAAACATATGGATGAGATTTGTTTAAGGGTATTTTAGAGATTTAGTGGGGTGTACTTAATTTCATTTAAAAAAAAATGTTTACCCCCCAATTTTTTAAACATTCATAACTTTTATATACATTATTATTTTTTTATAAAAATTGCACCATTAAACTTGTCACTTTTTTATCTTTAATTCAAGTATAATTTTGTCAATTTTTTTTAAATTTTCGTAATTTGCATTGATGCAGTGACGTTTTACACTGATGCAACGACGTTTTACACTGACGTAACGAAATGCATTTTTTTACACTGATTTGACATTTGCTGAGGTGTACTTGATTCCTTTTTTAAAAAAAGTTTACCCCCAATTTTTTAAACACTCATAACTTTTATATACATTATTATTTTTTATAAAAACTTCACCGTTAAATTTGTCACTTTTTTATCTTTAATTCAAGTATACTTTTGTCAAATTTTTTTAAAATTTTCGTAATTTGCACTGATGCAACTACGTTTTACACTGATGCAATGACGTTTTACACTAATGTAAGGAGCTGGATTTTTTCAAAGTGTTCTTAATTTTTTAAAATATTAATGAACTAATTTTTGTAATAAAAAATAATTTGTAACAAGATTGAAAAATTGTACGTTGGTGTAATTGCAAATGCTCGAAAAAATGAGAGAAAATTACGAACGCTCAAAATAATTTGTAAAACATTTTAAAAATGAAAAGATTTTGAAAAAACGAGAGAAAATTATTGTATTTATTTTTCGTAATAGTCATGCCAATTTTTTTTTAAATTTTTTGAAAAAACGAGAGAAAACAAATTTTTGTAATAAAAAATAATTTGTAACAAGATGGAAAGATTTTACGTTGGTGTAATTGCAAACGCTCGAAAAAATTTGTAACATCTGTGCATGTAATCATGGTAGTCATAAACAGTGATAGTACAATATGTGTTTAATTCAGTGTTTTCAATGTGATTCAAGTGTTCATGATTGTGTTTGTGTGTGATAGGATCTTATTAAATAGGAACAAGTATATATTATTTATTTACAGTCGATTTCGCTAGGCAAGAACCGTATCGTATTATATCGAAACAGTGGTGGGATGGCGTCAGATAAGGCAGGTAGCTGGACTCTGGGTTATGCCCTATACATATACTACGTTCGGTGTAATGGGATAGTGTTAGTGCGTAGTGTTTAGACGAATATTATGACAAACGAATTAATTAAACAAGATCGTAATGCGTAAGCTAGACTGAGTATAGTTATGGGTGACGATCCATAAAGATACGAATGTTGAACTTATAATTACGAGTAAACAACAATAAATAAATAATACGATCGAAAAACGTACGCGATTGCGGGTATACACGTAATTGTATTAGTTTAACGATCTGACAACGAACGAAGAGTAAAAATAAATGAAATAATTTATTTTACATTTTTACAATTTTGAAACTCATCAAAATGATGAGAATAATAACTATTTTATCTAAAACGCGTAAAATGCGCGTTACGTTCCGAAACCGACACCGAGCGAGACCGAATACGCGGGGAATCAACCGGGGCATAAAAGCCCTTAATTCTCTTCATTCCTTTCATTTATTGCAGCCAACCCTTCTCTCTAAACCCAAATTCGCGAACCTATTCCCTCACTAGAAATCCAATCTTCAAACGCACGTATCTTGCTCGTTTCTTGACGGATTTGAGTGTTTTTGGTGCCCACGCGAAGCTCTTGATCTCCTCTACAAGGAAGTACAACTGATCTGAGCTTTCATCCGGCCAAAAACGAGGTATTGAGGCTTGAATAATCCGAATAATAGGGTTTTCACTTGAGTTCTTGGAACACACACACTTAGTCGGTTCTCTCCTTTTCATTTCGAACCATATACACTCAATTGTTGTTCTGGGTTGTTCGTGTGTTGTATACTGACCTAAGACCTTGATGCGCGATGGAGATGATGATGGTGAAGTTAACAGGTTCGGGCGAACCTGTGCGAAGCAAACATCCAAGGCCGAACCTTCTGGGCGCAGCTACTGGCCGAACCTGCATGGTTCTCGGCCGAACCCTAGACGAACCATTATAACCAGGCAAACCTATACGTCTGGGCGAACCTTCATGCATCCGGCGAACCCTTCCAACTAGACGAACCCATGCACAAATTGCATGGGCGAATCTATGACCGAACCTATGCAGAATCACCAAGAGCCGAACCTTCCCGAGCAACGAACCCTATTACGAACCATTGCTGCCGAACCTTTTATCTCTAACCGAACCTTGGCCTGAGTTATCTCCCACCAACCTAGGACCACCGAACCCAACCTCGGCGAACCTTGTTTCTACTCGAACCCCTAGAGTCACGAACCTAGGGGGTTGCCGAACCTGTGTACACGAAATCACCACTGAACCTAGCCCATAGAACCTAAAAGGTTCGCTGGTCTAAATCAGTCCAACGTCACTATTCCAGCCCATTACATATTACTCGGCCCAACAAGGATAATCCAGGCCCAATACTCACATTTAGTTCAATTTCCAATCTATATTGATTAAACATTTGGTCCAATGAGCCAAATTGGGCCAAGGAATATTAGCCCAAAGAGTTTCGGCCCAATTGATGGGCCCTAGGCTTCGGTTTAGTTTCCTTTGTCTGGCCCAACTTTGGCCTCGTTGGCCCAATAAATACGGATTGGATTACTTAACTTATATGACTCACTTGGAATGAGGGTCTAAAACATTTTAACATATCCTTAAATTACATGTTAAACAATGTTTTTCAAAATCATCAACACATGTCATTTTATGCATACAAGTTGTGCATAAAAGAACACTTCTTTTTCCTGAATCAATTATCAATCAAGTGACTAAAACCATGATACTCAAATTCACACAACATTCTTAAACATGAGAACAAGTGTTCAAGAGTTAATCAAGTTCAAGATAACGCAAGTCAATCAATGAATCAAAGTCTATACAATCATAAATTTTATACTCTATGTATGATTACAATGATATAGGAACCAGTTAGAAGTCTTGTTTGCTACTTGCTACTTGTTATAGCTCAGAGTCTACTGCAGGCAGGTGAGAACTTTAGCCCCTCTTTTACTGTTTTACAACTGTTTTGGGGTGGAACACGTGACCAATTACTCTTATTACAATCATATTTCAATATTCAAGATTTATGCTATTATGCAAACATTACAGATTCACTGTACAAATTCAACGGATTCATCAACTGTTTTAAAGGATTTATCAATGGTCTTAAAAGAATTTATCAACTGATTAAACATTTTCTACTAAGAAGGTTTTATAAAGTTTCTTTAAACTGTTTTAAATCAATTCTATACAAATAGTTTTATAAATGTTAAACACTTTTAAAGAATAAGTTTTATAAACTCTTTTACTAAAATCTTGTGTTTTTGATAAAACGATATTTATAAACCTTGTTATTATACAAGGATACTATTCGCTGTATTAAATCAACGGTTTCAAAACAATGTTCAAATCAATAGTTTTCATGGTGGGATTCAAACAAAGGATTTCAATTCATGGTATTCAAACAAGTTATTCAATCATTAGTATTCATGGTATTCACGGAAAGTTTTCAAATCATGGAAATCAAATAAGGCATTAAATCAAAGGGTTTAAATTCAATTTTTCAAAAGCATGGTGTTCATCGTTGTGAACAAACTTATACATACATCAAGTTACATATTCATTTAGCGTTAGTACTGGGTGATCACAACAAGGGAAAGCGGACACATTTGGGTAGACCAAAGATGGAGTTAGCTTTTAAATTTGTTTTAAAAGCTAACTGCAGAATTGGTTACGTTATGGTTATATCAATGTTGCTGACTAATTTTCTGACTCCAAACGTAGTTTGGGACTTGATTATATGTTGGTTTTCTAGCAAACAGTCTGATGACTGTTTGGACACATTTTACAGACTTGATGTTAGTTTGGGTTGCAACCATCCATGTATTTTTATTCACTGTTTATCACATATGCCTTACAATGTAGATTCTTATTTACAACTGTTAAACCTATTGTTCTCACCAACTACTTTTGTAGTTGACAGTTACCTTTCACGTGTTTCAGGTAATCAGGTTTAAGACATTCTAAGGGACAACTAAGGAGACCGTTTTAAGATAGAACAAGATGAAGAAACAAGCTAGGATGGATTAGAGACACACTAAATCCTGATTGTTTAATTGTCTTGTTTGAAGTCTTATTTTGTAAACTATATTTTGGGTCTGTAGTTGTTATTCTTTTGATAGATAGATAAAATGTCTGTAATTAAACAATGGTCTAAACATTTTGAAACCTAGCAATGCATTGTGGTTGTTCTTATTCAATACTTGTGCATGATTCAACCATATCGTCACCGCGCCGTGGATTCCGCACGCGGCGCAGGGGGTGTGACAGGTTGGTATCAGAGCCAAGGTTGTAGAGAATTAGGAAAAACCCAATAATTAATGACCTAGACTATAACCTAAGCTACCCCATAGGACTAAGTGCTATAGGCTTGAGGATACTTAGGATTTAAGTAAACTTAAGTGAGCATTAAGTCTACATCTGTCACACCCCGAGCCGGCGGGGTAGGATCGGAGTCCCCGTCGGGCGGAAGGTTCCCGGGGCGCGATATCGTGAGTGATAATCGGAAGTGATCAGATTGTTTACATTGCACATGATATAAATGAGAAATGCTAAAATAATAGAATTACAAAGTTAAATTACATCAGTATCGTTTATAATTTAACAATGTAAATCTATTGTAAACATCATAAAATGACTATCTTGTATTTACACAAGATATACAAAATAAATTGTATAAAGATGTCTTCAAAAGTATGCAGGTCCAAAATACTAAGTCTTCTATCTGAAGTCCTAGTCCAAAAGAAATGACTTCTTAATTAACCTGTTCGTCACCTGAGAAGTCATGCAAAAAGATCAAGTCAACACATGGTTAGTGAGTTCATATAGTTTAGAGTTTGAAAATGATTTGTAAACCTCATCCGGTAAAGACCTTAACCTCATTAACTCCACATGTAATATCCGGATCGGTATGCTTATATATAGGGCATATGTAGGGTCGAACTTACCGCCCGCCCAGCCACCGTCCCACCACATACTAATCCGTATATGACACTGTTATTAATGATAGTTAAGCATTTTTACCCTACTCATTAAACCCAAAATCCTTATGTTCCTTTGTCCCTGTAATTACAATCATTTGAAATCCATATTGATTTCATAAGTTCATCACATAATATGATCAACCATAGCAATTGTATAACAGTCATAAATGTTTAAGTAAATAAATAGATAAACATTTAATAAAATCTAAGTCCTAATGATTGGGCCTTGGTCAACTCGAGTAGACTAGTCTGTCAATCTAGGTACTTAGTAGTTAGGGAATCTGTAAATATCCTTAAACATATGACCTACAAATCAAACGGTCTAGCTAGGACTTCTTGAAATGTAGGGTTTTTGTTTCGTCTGTTTTGGCATATGTTATCTCTGATATTTCCCAGGTTTTCCCTTGAAAATGATTTATTGATTCGTCTGATTCTGTTACAAGATGTACTTGATTCGTTGATCGTAGAATACTAGATTCATTGATCAAAATGTACACTTGATTCATTGTTCAACAAACACTTGATTTGTAGAACATTGAATATCGTCTTTGCAAAGATTGTTTCGTTTGATTTGTTGAAGTCCCACACTTGTTTCGCCAAAATGTTTCGTTTGATTCATTGAATTCACCCATTTGGTTCGTCAAAATGTTTAGTTTGATTCCTTGAACTCCCACACTTGTTTTGTCAAAATGTTTGATGTGATTCTTTTGAAATGTTTTGATCTGTTGAAATCTTTTAGTTTAATCTGATTATTCACTTAATTTATAAGTAAATCAGTTAGTAAACCTGCATAAAATCTTCCTAGACATGGTCTAGGATAACATTTATATATGTAAACATATAAAATTAAAAGCATTTAAGTAAACAATTTAATAAACAGTTTACGCATGCTTCTTAGCCCCGCGTTTTAAAACAAAAATGTTAGAAAAGGGGCAATGAACTCACCTGTGCTGCTATGTAAATGATCTACACAAAATGCGCGCTCTTGTTTGTAGCTAGGTTTCTTCAATTCCTGAGTTATTTTAATAGAATTCGAATACAATAAGAACGCGTAGTAGTCGTCGTGCCTAAGGTCTGGTCTTGTCGTGTGTGCAACTAAGTGTCCTAGTACTAAGTGCATCTAGAATTTAAGCTAACTTAGTTACCCTCTTTAATGATCCCGAATCCCATGATTAGTTATAATAACTTAATTTTATATTTTAGAAAATTTCGGCAGAGTTTCCTTTGTTTTCTGTTTAAAATCCAGACAATTATATTGTCTATTTTAACAGTCAATCCCAGTCAATTTAAATCACAATAAGTCTTTAAACAACATCACAATAAATTTTCATTATAAATATAATATTAAATCAAAATCATTTAATGAATTCTAATAAGTTACAAATAAGTTCCTTCCAGTAAAATCTCAAAATTTTCTTATTCCAATTAAACCTTTGTGCTTGTTGGGCCTTAGTTGGCCCAATGAGTCCATACCGATTCGTTTACTGGTCTTTGATCTTCAATGATTTCCCTTGACATATGGAGTTAACCAATTAAATGTCAATCATTCTCAATAGTTCGTTAGGGTATTTTTACTAACACCCATTTTCAACCTACGCCTTAAGTTCATTATTCAAGTTGAATCATCATGATCTAGGTAGCAATTTATTAAATAAACTCCCACCTATAACCCATGCACACACACATAATTAAATTAATCCATGCATGCACTTTATCGTTCAACTCCCATGAAAAGGTTAGGTTTATAGTCATACAACTATTTCCTAAGTTATAAACACCAGTTCTAACAATCTTAGATCCATACTAATCGAATCTGGCAACTCATTAGGTTTGGAATCTGATTGGGGCAGCGAACCTATTCTAAGGCAGCTAAGGGTTCGGCCCTAATGAAGTTGGACGAACCTTTACGTTTCGGTCCATCAGGGTTCGCTGCATCTGGACTTCCATAAAGGTTCGGTCAAGGTCTAGGATTCGTGGTCTATAAGGTTCGTTCAAGGGATAGTTCGTCTAGCTCCTATGGTTCGGTGCTGATTCAACACCCGCATGACAAGGTTCGGGAGTTAAAGGTTCGTGACATGGGTTGTAAGGTTCGGTTGGTAGGTTGATGGCCACAGGTTCGGCACACAGGAGCTACAGGGTTCGTTGCAGGTATACTTAGGATGAAGCAGGGTTCGTTGCAGGCATCAAGGTTCGGCTGTAGGTCAATAGGTTCGCCAGGGTTCGTGTAGTCTTAGGGAAGGTTCGGCTGGGCTTAGTGGGTTCGGCCGGCTGCTGATGAAGGTTCGGCCGACTGCTGGTCCTTCACGAACCTGCATTTTCGTGTTCTCCTCGATCCAATCTGTTACAGATTAGTTCATAGAGCATTCCTAGTGATCTACCATGGTTTATTCACGTGTTCCTAAGTGCCTAGTGATGATTTAAACAACATCAATCGCAAGGATCATTATCTACACCAAAACCGAACCAAAAGCTAACATTTACCTTAAAATCGGTGGGTAACCTCGTGAAATTCTTGTACTTCCTTAATCCTGGTAGTGTGGTGATCGTTTTGACACCAAATAAGCTTGAATCCAACACGAGATGACCACAATCTTGTAAAGAGAAGTTGGGAGAGAAACCTTTTAGAGAGAGAGTGTGAAAAACGAAAATGTGAGCAAGAATGGGAGTGTTGGTGGTAGGTGGTGGCATAAATGTTTCATTTAATGTGGGTTATAATACCCACTCGTTCGGTCTCGATCGGTTTCGCGTAAAACGTCGGTTCGCGTAGTTTTCGCGACTAAACGACAAAAATTTTTAAAATAGAAATCATTTAATTATTCTAGGTTGTGATTCCTAATAAATTAACTAATATCTTTCATTTATTTTAATTTAAAATATTAATTTAATGTTTAGATCGAAATGTACGGTCGTCGCGCGTATTCGTTCGAATCGTCACGCGTACGAACACGGTGATAACTATACTTTTCAATCTTGTTTTCTAATTATAGAATATCATTCAGAACGTTAAACTTTCAGATATATTCGTACAGATCGTCACCTATACGAATAACCCGTCGATTTAGTATTCACATAACGATATTCATGTGTTTTGTTCTATAAGACCTCACATACGTTTATACATAATAACTCCTAACAAATAATCACATGATGGTTCTGTATTGTCAGATAATTATCTGATTCAAGAACCATTGTTTCTGAACTGTGTTTCTGTTAAATGTTTCTGAATTTGTTCCATGACCACACAAAATGATAATGATAAATGGTATGAATGTGAAACTTACTGAAATGTATAAGATTCGTACATGTTTTACTGTTCATGTACTGTAGAGATCACTGTTTCGGTGAGGGTTCCGGCACTGATGTTACAACATCAAGCTTGAAAGATCTTAGGGATACACTTCTAAGATTAAGTATCGAGTCAAGAAATTTGGATCGGGATTCTATAATTTTAGAAACCGAATTAAATTTCTCAACACATAGTCATCAAAGGAATTCAGAGGCAAGGATCTGTATTCTTAGTATCCTTGATCTGAAATTTTCAATCAGAGTTCATTAAAGAATTTCAGAGGCAAGGATTTGGTTATATAGGATTTGGTTCAAATACGAACCCACCATATTTGTGGTAACCTATTAACCCATTTAAGTCAATCAGATTCACCCACATCATAGATTCCCTTTTACTTTAATGAGGGCATTATGGACTTTTTATTAACCTATTTAACCCAATCAGATTCACCCACATCATAAAAATATATCCATTTTCCTTTTTTTAAATCAAAATTTCCCCCTTGATTTTTATACACTTATAACTTTTTTATACTATGTTATTTTTTTATAAAAATTACATCATTAAACTCGTTATATTTTTCTCGTTAATTCCATAATAGTCATCCCAATTTTTTTTAAAATTTTTTTTCGAGCGTTCGTAACTACACCAATGTAACGAACAATAAATACAATAATTTTCTCTAGTTTTTTTCAAAATCTTTCCATCTTTAAAATGTTTTACAAATTATTTTGAGCGTTCGTAATTTTCTCTCATTTTTTCGAGCGTTTGCAATTACACCAACGTAAAATCTTTCCATCTTGTTACAAATTATTTTTTATTACAAAAATTAGTTCCTTAATATTTTAAAAAATTAAGAACACTTTGAAAAAATCCAGCTCCTTACATCAGTGTAAAACGTCGTTGCATCAGTGTAAAACGTGTTTGCATCAGTGCAAATTACGAAAATTTTAAAAAAAATTGACAAAATTATACTTGAATTAAAGATAAAAAAGTGACAAATTTAACAGTGAAGTTTTTATAAAAAATAATAATGTGTATAAAAGTTATGAGTGTTTAAAAAATTGGGGGTAAACTTTTTAAAAAAGAAATCAAGTACACCCCCACCAAATGTCAAATCAGTGTAAAAAAAATGCATTTCGTTACGTCAGTGTAAAACGTCGTTGCATCATTGTAAAACGTCGCTGCATCAGTGTAAAACGTCGCTGCATCAGTGCAAATTACAAAAATTTTTAAAAAATTGACAAAATTATACTTGAATTAAAGATAAAAAAGTGACAAGTTTAATGGTGCAATTTTTATAAAAAATAATAATGTATATAAAAGTTATGAAGGTTTAAAAAATTGGGGGTAAACTTTTTTTTTAAAATGTTTTTGACAAATCTCTAAAATACCCTTAAACAAATCTCATCCACATGTTTTTTGACTTTTTTCCAGAATAAATATGAACCACACATTTTAAAAGGCTTCATTTTAACAACCAATGAAAATGAGTTAATAGGTTACCACACTTGGAGTGGGTTACCATTGGAACCTTTCCCTATATATATATATATATATATATATATATATATATATATATATATATATATATATATATATATATATATATATATAGGGAAGAGATATTCTAAAAAGGACAAAAACTCTAAAAAGCCTAAAAAGGATCTTAAAACGCTAATAACCGGCTCCTACGAACTCCAATTTGACTCGTTCAAATTGCGTTAGAGCCGTCTTATCGAATCCAATCTAACCTCTCACCCTCACCTCTGCCCCCAAAATCCTAAACCACCCACCCACCACCACCCCCTTCCCCAAAAGCCTAAACCCTCCACCCATCCCAAAAACCTAAACCACCACCCCCACCCCCAAAAACCTAACCCCCACCCTCCCACACCCACCCCCCAAAACCTAAACCTCCCCACTCCCCCCAAAAGAACGAGCTTAATTTCTAAAAGTATACCGTAAAAGCTAAACCCTAAGGATAAAAAACTAAACCCTAAAATCTAAACCTTAAAAGCTAAACTATAAAATCTAAGAACGTAGAGTTTGATGAGACGGTTCTAACGCCACCGGAATGGGTCAAATCGGAGTTCGTATTAGCCGGTTATGAGCGTTTTAAGATCCTTTTTACACTTTTTACACTTTTTGTCTTTTTTGGCCAAACCCAACACTATATATATATATACACGTTTATCAAGTAAAAAGATCTTTTCTGTTTGGGTGTACATTAAAGTTGATCTAATGATGTAGGTTTTTTCTTCTTTTATTAATTAACGTAAAAAGTGAATATTAGTTTGGAGCCCACGTTAAAAAGAAAAAACATGCACCCTTAAATCAACTTTAATGTGAGTCCTAAAATAACAAAATATGGTTATCCGGTTAACGTGTTAAGATAAGGTTAACAATTGAATTATTCACTATATATATGAAATGATTTAAGACTATTAGTTCTATAATTAATGATTGAGATCAATTGTACAAAAATATTTAGTAGAGTGTCACCTTAGTCATGCTCACGTATGTTGATTTTTATTATGTTTCTCTACTTTTTTTAAACGATTATAATATATAATATTATTTTTTTTAAAAATTATAGCAAAAAACCATTTTTTTTGTCTCTACAACGAGTATGGTATTTTTATGCAAAAAAATAAATAAAAAAATTCACGTTTTCCAGCACCTTTTATTTCTAATATGTCATTGAGTCCTGCTCCGTCATTGAGTCTTTTTGCTCATTATTACGAGTTACTATATTTTCTAAAATATTAACAACATAATAGGAAACAACACAATACAAAAACTACATAATTGGCTGCGGATAAGGCTTGATAAATATATAAGAATTAGAACGAAAGTAGGGTAATTACATAACTTTATTGTGCATCATACTTAAAGCAGATGATACACGTGGTTCTCATAATTTGTTTCTTTAAATATTGTTTTGCATTATAGTTTGTGTGTTTAAATGTTTTTTTTTTTTTTTTTATAAAAGTTTCATTTTAATTATATGAGTGCATTTGAGCTAGGGCCTTGGGTAATTGATCAAGACCACTCATAGTGTGTGGGTCATGTTGTATTGGGCACACATGTGACATGATGATGACCATTCATGATGTGTGGCCCATCTTTTATTGGATACACATGTGACTTGAGAGACATCATCACCCTATTATTGATCCAAAACAATCACCATACACCATGTCACAATACTCAAAAAACCATTTTGTGAGACAATTTTAAGATTGTATTGTCATCTTCTACTTTAATAAAAAAAGGTTATTTTCATAAATCTTATATAATAAAGATTGTATGAAGGTACTTCAAGCTAAGTCATTATCATACACATGAAGAAAAAGATAGGTACAACTTTCATTATTGGGTGTTTAAAGAATTTATGGCTCTAACTTTTCAAGTGTCAAAGAGTCTTAGTCTAGGAAGCATGAAACGCGTTGCATGTGTCAAGTGACATACGCATCGACTGTTTGGTTGTGTCGTTTAAAATAAACAAATCTTAGGGTTACTAATACAACTATCAAAGTTAAATAAAATTCTAATTTGTTGTATGATTATTTGTAGGGTATAAAGAGGATAAGATATAGACATACCTTACATTTAACTATGTAGAAAGACAGACTATTTACATAGATACTCTGGACTCAACATTGTAGGGTATACTAATAATATTACAAAATCTTGTAACATATTATTGATAATAACAATTAATACTTTTTTCTTAAGGACATGGCCAACTCAAGTGTGAGTAATTTCTATTTGATGCAAGGAAGTCACCTTTCATATGTTTGAAATTTAGCACCACTATACTCACACAAAAATAAGTTCATATTATTTACAAGTAATTTATAAAATATTTAATCAATCATATTTTAATAAACTGCTCTTTTCTAATTATATTAATTAACATTTATGTACGATATTTTGGAACACATAAAATAATCAAGTTGATGTAGAAACATACCCACCTTAGGTATTAGTTTGGCTACTGTTGGTGGGCGATTAAAAAAATTAAAGCAGTTCGCTTGCTTTAACCATAATTAACATAATAATACTTTTATGTGTCACATAAAACTTAGAATAACCTTAATTTATAACTAGTTTTTGAAAGGTGTAGATTAGTTTGAGAGGTCTGACCTAATAAATCAGGCACATATGAATTAGTAGGTTTTGAGTAAACAAATCAACAGTAACGAAACCTAGTGAAACCTGAAAATATTTGCATTTACACTTTACTTCATCATCAAGACATGTTATAAGAGCCAAATGTGACACGCGAATGTGGTTTCATGTATGAGCTCTCTCTGGTGTAATTCTACTGGATGCGCGACCCTGATGTCACGTAGGTACTACTTACATAAATAATTAATCTCTTAATATGAAGGATTATTGTTTTCTTATTTCTTCTAAATATTATCCTAGGCAATAAATTAATGGCTAGACATTATTAATGAATAAAGGCAAGTGTGTGCACAGTGCATACAGAAATTATAAATTGCTTAGTCCAGTACCTTCCCTTAAAGCTCTCACCACCATTTGTTATATATTCTGTCCATAGCTAAAATCTTAGGCACAATGAGTGTCTTCTTGGTGAAATAACTCAATTTCACTATCTTTTCTTGAAGACCCACAAAAGAAATATACTTTTTTTTTCTACAAAACACACATTTTTTTTTGTTTTCTTGAAAAAAAAGTTGATTGCATAATGGTGGTGAAGAAGCCAAGAATAGTGATAATTGGGGCAGGAATGGCAGGTTTAACAGCTGCAAACAAGCTTTACAAAACCATTGGTGCAAAAGGTGGAATTGAGCTGTGTGTCATTGAAGGTGGGAATAGAATTGGAGGGAGGATTAACACCTCAGAGTTTGGTGGTGATAGAGTTGAAATGGGGGCTACCTGGATCCATGGAATTGGGGGGAGCCCAGTTCATAAAATAGCTCAGGAAATCAATTCCATGGAATCAGATGAACCATGGGAGTGCATGGATGGGTTTCTTGATGATTCAATAACCATTGCTGAAAATGGGTATGTGTTAAATCCATCTTTAGTTGACCCTGTGTCAATTCTATTCAAGAATCTTATGGATTTTGCCCAAGGAAAAATAAAGTCAATTGGGAATGGGAATGGGAATGAGAATGAGTACAGGAGTGTTGGGTCTTTCCTTAAAAAGGGTCTTGAAGATTACTGGGGAATGGAATCAAGAAAGGAAAGAAACGAGGTGATTGGGAATGGGAATTGGAATAGAAAGTTGTTAGAAGAAGCAATCTTTGCAATGCATGAAAACACTCAGAGGACTTATACATCTGCTAATGATTTGTTTAATCTTGATTATAATGCAGAGAGTGAGTATGTTATGTGCCCTGGTGAAGAAATCACCATTGCTAAAGGATACTCAAGCATTATAGGATCATTAGCATCAATTTTACCAAGTGGGGTCATTCAATTAGGCAAAAAAGTTTGTAAAATTGAGTGGCATCCTAACCCTGAAACAGAAAGTCATGATGGTACAAGACCAGTGAAGCTACACTTTCTTGATGGCACAACTCTGTCAGCAGACCATGTTATTGTTACAGTGTCATTAGGTGTACTCAAAGCCGGAATCCGAGATTCCAACGATTCGGGTATGCTTAAATTCAACCCACCACTTCCTGATCACAAGATTGAAGCCATTTCAAGACTTGGGTATGGCGTTGTCAACAAACTTTTTATGCAATTAAGTCAAGAATCAGCCTGTTTCAATCCATTTCCGTTTCTACAATTGGTGTTTCATCAAGGTGATTCTGGAGTTAAGAACCCAAAGATCCCATGGTGGATTAGGAGGACGGCTTCGGTGTCACCAATTTATAGAAAATCAAGAGTGTTATTATCTTGGTTTGCAGGTGAAGAAGCACTTGAGCTAGAAACACTTACTGATGAAATGATTCTTGAACAAGTCTCCACAACTTTATCCACTTTTTTGTCGAATTCGGCTGATTCCCATGAACAACGGAACGGGAATGTGGTCAAGAACTCATCAAAATTGAATCTTGTTAAGGTTTCAAAGAGTAAATGGGGTAGTGATCCTCTATTTTTGGGTTCATATAGTTATGTTGCGGTTGGGTCAAGTGGGTGTGACATTGACAAATTGGCTGAGCCATTGACCACAAGTGGTTCCAACCCACTTCAAATCCTGTTTGCAGGGGAAGCAACACATAGGACTCATTACTCTACAACTCATGGTGCTTATTTTAGTGGGATTAGAGAAGCCAATAGGCTTCTTGAACATTATCAATGTATGGATTAGAATTATTATTATAATACTTTATAGAAGGGTTATTTTTGTAATTTACTTGTTACTTTTTTTTAATTTTTATTTTTGAAATTGCCCTCTTTTTTCTTATAAAAGCCTCCTTTATAGTTTTCTATTGATGTTTGATCTTCTTAATTTCTTATTATGTGTCTTGTTAAAAAAGTCAAAATACACTCTTTGAACTTGTACTCCACGCAAGAACACTTGTGTGCCACTCGCTTTTCATTTCATTTCAACAAGTTATATCGGAATATTTGAACTCCCTCCACGATTTTCTAACAATAGTCGAGTCGAAATTGATGTATCATAAGAGATCTGTCTTTCCTTTTAATTTCAAATAATTAGATTGTATTCTTTTAAAATTAGCATTGTGTTGTGAGATCTAATAACGATAATAACAGTTCTTCTGAATAAGTTTGATAACGGATTACAGAGTAAGTATACAAATTTAAAAGTTTCACATAGCTTTAGACTAATAAATAAACATAAAATACACACATGTTACATATATTAAGCAGCTTCTTTTTAATTTTCTCGTTTTTCTTTCATATTATATATATATATATATATATATATTAAATAATAAGAATGATGCTACTTATATTATTAATAAATTTTTAAATTAAAAAATATATTTCATAATATATTAAAATTTATTTTTTGTATTTGTTAAAGAATAAATTACGGTTTTGACTCATGTTGTTTAAAGGTTTTAACTATTTCAACCCAATATAGAATTTTCTATCAATGCATCTCCTATGGTTTAAGCAACTAACGGTTGTGGCCCCCAGCCATAACTATTTTAACGGAATCACAAGAGAGGGTTGGGGCCAAAACCGTTAGCATATTTATGGTTGAGGACAAAAGATGTTATTTGTTAAAAGTACAGGGGCTGAATTGACAGAAAAATATATTTTGGGTTGAAATATTTAAAACACTTAATAGGTGTGTAAACTAATAAATTCATTTATTTTAAAAATTTGTATATTTTATTAATAAACTAATAAATTCATTTATTTTATATATAAAAATTTAAATAGTGCTTTAATTTTAATTTTCCCAGATTATATTAATTTAAATTTCTAGTTATATTTCACCTAAATTTTGATTTTAAAAAGTTTAACTTTTTAGTTAATTAAAATATAAAAATTTCAAATATACTTTAGTTCAATTCTTATTTATTAATTAAAATATGAATGTTGTTAACCGAAGCAACTTCATCTAAATTAATAAAAATGATTTTAATAATCAAATCCAAAATTTGTTATATGCAACTAAAAATCAAATCGAACAATAATTGGAATATAGTTAACCAAACTACTTCATTCAAATTCAATCTGGTTAGGTTTTGGTTATAACTGAACAAACTGAATTCAAATAAATAAACCGATTAAAACCAAATAAACTGATTAAAAACCAAATAAACAGATTAGTCTAACCTAATAAATCAAATTCAATCGAACTGAACCGAATTGTGTGGCCACTTGTGAATTTATTCAGCTAGGTTTAGTTCAGTTGAATTCAGTTTATTTGGTTATATTTAATCGGCGCATTTGATTTTTAACTTTTTTTTGCTTAATCGATTGAATTTGATTTATAACCAAAACCGAACCGAATTTAATTTGTATAAATTTGGTTTCATTAAAAATCTTTCGATTTGATTCGATTCGATTTTGGTTATTGAAAAAAGAAAATTTTGAAACCGATCACAGAAAATCTAATAAACTGAATAAACTGATAACATGACTGGTAAACACCGATAATATTAACTTAATATAGCACAAAGGAATTTTGTTAATAAAAATGTAAAAATAAAGCGTAAATTATAAGTGGGATATTTAAATATATGTGTTAAAATATAACTGGAAATTTAAAAAAAAATAATCAAAACAAATAAAAATAATATAAACTATTATATATAAAATTAATTAATTTCTTAGTTAATTAATAAATTATAAAAATTTATAAATAAAAAATGCTAAAGTTAAAAGAAAAGAAATAAAAATTAAAAAAATAGTAAATCACATTATATGTCATTTACCTACATAATAGTTTCATGTTTCATCCTTTTATAATAAGGGCAAAATGGTCATTTTTTCAAAATTTAACAAGAAAGTTAACTCTATTAAACGAAAAGGACCTTATTGTTATAAAACATGAAAATAAAGGACGTCTGATGTAATTACTGAAGTTTAAGGACGAAATGTGTTATTTGTAAGATACGTAAAGGATGATATCTGTAATTTACTCTAAAATTAATTATTTATATATATAAAATTACGATAAATATCTTTAAATAAAATATTTTATGTAAAATTTAGAAAATATAATTATAAATATAATTAAATTAGTAATTAAATTACATAAATTAATTAGATAAGTCTGCAGATTAATAATACTCATTTTAGTTCTATACAGTAATCATCGCAGCGAAATACAGTCATTAAATCAATTATTCAAATTAAGACCCCTATTAATCATACTATGACACAAATTTAAAACTCAAGTTAGGATCAATTAACAAGTAAGCCCTTTAACGAATGATTTGTATTACTTGTGTCTATATGTCATTAGGTAGGCCTGTAAACGAACTGAACGAACACGAACACAGGCGTGTTCGTGTTCGTTCATTTAAACTTAACCGAACATGACACGAACACGAACACCTTAACGAACATGAATTTTGTGTTCGTGTTCGTTTATTAAGAAAATGAATATGTTCGTGTTCGTTTGTGTTCGTTCATTAATAAATTAAACGAACTGTTCATGAACACAAACGAACTAAAATAAATGAACAAACATTAATGGACATTTTTTAACACCATTGAACAATCATAAACGAACATGAACACTATTAAACAAACATAAACGAACACAATTGAACAACTATAAACGAGCACAAACGACAAGTCTCTTAAATGTAAATACATATCATTCGTAAATTAGTCAGTTAACCGAAAAAAACTAACATTACATAGTTAACGAACATTAACGAACACAAATAAACGAACGTAAATAAACGAACATAACCGAACTGTTCATGAACATAAATAAACGAACACAAGGTGTGTTCATGTTCGTTCATTTAATTAAACGAACTCAAATTTTATGTTCGTGTGCGTTCATTTATTAAATAAATGAACATACACGAACTTTTTACCGAACAGTTCATGAACTGTTCGGTTCGTTTACAGGCCTATCATTAGGCATGCGTAAACATATATTTAGAGACAAACAAATCAAACAAGTGAGGAAATTTTATCAATCGTAAATCAGTACATTATGCAATAAGGTCTTTACATAAGCTCATATTCGAATATTTTAGGTGGGAGACCTTTAGTCATGGGATCCGCAAACATAACTTTAGTACTTATACACTGAATACAAAGGTTATTTTCCTCAACTTGGAACGAACAAATACTTTGTATCAAGATATAAACCTACATCGGTCAAAATGTTACTGTTCAGGAAGTTAACGATAGCTGAGTTGTCATAGTAAAGCTTCAATTGTCTAGAGATAGAGTTAACGATTTTTGAGTCCAACGATAAGATTTCTCAACAATATTCCATGACAGGTTGTATTGTACACTGCAAGATATTCAGCCATCATAGTTGAGGTTGTTGTCAGCTACTACTTATGACTCTTCTATGAGACCGATCAGCCTTCTAACATAAAGATGTACCCCAAAGTGGATTTCTTGTCATATTTGCATTTAGCAAAATCAGAATAACCAACCACTGCTAACTTATCACTTATTCTGTAAGTCAGTTTGAAGTCTTTTGTCCCTTGAGGGTTATGAATTCTAAAGGTTATGAATTCGTGATTGATGTTGGCATTAGTCATGAATTAAAGCGTTTATCTCCTTATATACACCATGTAACATTTGAGAAAATTCTGATGATGGATTTCGACACGCAATTTTGACACATCCCAAAATCAGAATAACTACGTGAAATTATTCTCAATCTAACTATGCTACGACTCATATATATATTTATATGTACATTTTATTAAAAAATGAATATAATATTTATTTAATTGAAATTAATTAAGTTCTATAAAATTCAAGGTTATAAATGTTAAAAATAAAGTGTATAAGTTTTTATAAATTGTTTTAACTTAAATAGTTAAACTACAAACTTTAACGGGCCAATCATACAATTTAGAGACTTAAACGTAAAGGATCTTTGCATTAGAAATGAGAGAAAGCCATAACCACATTGACTAATCCTACAAAATTTCATCTTCCTTTCTCCTTCTCATTCGGTCTCTGGTTCATCTATCTTGAACCAACTATTCATCTCTCAAGGTATATAGGTTGATCAAAATCGTTGGAGACTTGTGAACACACCTAAAACTTATATACTGACCATCTTATAATTCAACTTACATTATATACATATCCTAAGATATGACATTGTGTTTCGTAAGGCTTATATGTAAAGGATATAAATTAAGAAGCTCAACATGTTGGATTCTTAGTTTTGACACAAGATAACTTTCGGGTGACTATTTAGCCAACATTTCCCCATCCTCGAACTAACATTCTGGACCACCCAAATCTTCTAGATATATTAGTATACTAAGGAGCAACTAGGTCCAAATGGCGCATAAAACCGAGCCCAAACGAAGCAAGAATGACAAACAAAAGTTTGAGAACGTAAACCTTGACTCACACCAAGATCAAAAGTCTAAACCCAATTCTCAACACCATGAATGTTGGATTACTCTCTTCCATGTGATAGTACTATGAAAACTATGAACGTAGGCGAAAACCGTACGCGAAACGGAGTTATACCGAAGCGGGAATCGCGAAAACAAGTTTGATTTTTGTTGATGACTTGAAAGTGGCGACCACCCTACTTAAACTCGCCCCACATTGCTCAAAAACCAATCTTTTGCCCCTTTAAACACCTATAAATATCATTGTTTGGTCCCTTATAGCTTGCAACTCCTATTTGAATATAAACATATGGAATAACCAAATTTTGGTGGTTCTACAAGTGCAACACCCTTTGGTATCTTGAATTTAATAGTTTTTTTTTATGGTTTTGACAATGAGGTGCTTCCCTTCGAGATCGTCTCGTCTCTAAAGCTTCTTTGAGGTAATTTTCTCTGTCTCTTTCTTCTCTTCATTATTCATTTATTTATTGTTTTCCTAGTCTAAGTAGTTGAGCTTAGTTTCTTAGTTAAGGGGCATTAGTCTCGTTTAGGTTGCCTTGTTTAGGCTGCCTTTAGAGTTGATGTAGCCTTGTAGAGGCTCGTTAGGGCCAACTAGTCCGGCCTAGATGTCCATCCATTTAGTTATGCCCAGCATAATGTTTACACATCCTCTTTGCATTCGTTTGACTAGGTTGAACCACGTTTGTATTCGGATTGTATAGTTGTTCCTTTGAGCTGCTGTCACGCCACACTCATTCAAACCTTAGGGCATCCGGTCTGATACAACTGTTAATCTTGATTCTTCTTCATTATACTAGTTTTCTTGAGCAACATAGATGTGAGTTAATTCTTACTCCCTTTTTACATTTTGCAACTTTTTGGGATGTTACATACGTCTTATACAAAAACATATACATATAGTCAAAAACATATGCATGATGCAAACTCTTAAGCTTAGTAGACATGATTTAGATGCTATGTGAACTTATGTGCTAATTGATATGTGGGAATTAGGTTAGAAGACGTTTCATACATCAAACATATACTAGCACATAGTAGCCTAAGAATGTTGCTACATTCTTCGCAATGGCTTATGTCTTGTGTCAAAAAAGTGAAATGTACACAAACATAAACATAAACATTATGATTTACATTGTTTAAGTCAAAGGCCTAGCTAGTCTTGATTTCAGCTTTGTAATATCATTTGTTTGTATTCTTGCTTTATGCTACTTGAAAGTTACATACGCTTTATATCTTGCTCTATTTAGTTTAATAGTTTTGCATCTTTTATACGTATTATAGTAAATTGTTTTGAATCGCTCACTAACTATGAAAATAGTTGACCATTTTATTTTACATATGTAACAGGTTAAGATGAAGACATATGACGAAAACATAGATTAGGTTTAGAGGACCTGGTAAGTTAAAAAAAATTTTAATGTTTCATTTGTAAATTTTTATGAATTGTTGTATGTTATTGAATATTATTGAATGTTTTGTATGAATAAATTAATATGGATGCTTTAAACATTAAAACTTTTACATAGCACCATGAGCTTTTAAGCATTTACAGTCGCGCCCGACGTATTCCGCTGTCGGTCGGGGTTGACACACCAAGGGAAAACCCTAATTAGGATACTAGGGATAATTACGTACATCATATAATTACCTATCTTGTAAGGATAATTACGTCATTGATCAATTAGATAAATAATAATGAGGGCCATATAGTAAGTATAATTTAATCTTACAATATGAAAATCAATCAAGTGTTTAACAAATAAAATTTCTAATTAAAATTGTTAAAAGTTTTGGACTTGTTATTAAAAATTGCTAAACATATGAAGACATGTTTATGGAGATTACTGTCTAGATATGACGAAATTTTATTAACACATTTGCTGATATTAATTTGGGGGATTTTGATATTAATTTGGGGGGCTTGTAAAATAAATTTGGATGGGCTTGATTTGATCGAAAGTTAAAGGGTTGTGTTATTCACACACCTATCCCACCTACCCCACACCCCTTATACGTCTTGTATATGTCTATACGAGGCATATAGGGGGACAATTATTGGGTGTAAGAATTTGTCAGTGCCAATGATTAAACTTCTATACGAGGCGTATAGACCTATACACGTTGTATAGGTCCTATATGCGGCTCTGTACATGACCAATCATTAGGTGTCAATTCCAATGATTGGACTCCTATACGAGGAGCATAGACCTATACGCGGGGCTATATGTCGCATATAGACCTATACGAGGCACATTAGGTCGGTGAGGGTGTTGATTTAAAATGAGGGGTGTGTGAATAACCAATCCCAAGTTAAAATATTTCACTTCAAAAAACAAAATCTTTTAGGTTTGGATGAAACCAATCATATGTTATATATATATATATATATATATATATATATATATATATATATATGTATATGTATGTATATGTATGTATATGGGAAGGATAAATTGGAAACCATTTTAAGTTGAGAAAACCTTGAAAACCCTATGTAAAAAAAGTTTTTTTTTATAGTTTTGTAACATTATTAGGGTCATATTTATAGAAAAAAATATAAAAAACGTGTCGACCAAATGTCACTACTAGAAAATAGATTTTATGCAACCTTTTAGAAGCAACATTTTTTAAAGTCGTTGCGTTTGATTCTAATGCAACTTTATTATACATAAAGGTTGCAATAAAAGATCCAATGCAACTTTTTCTATAAAAAGTTGCAAAATTTTATTGAATTTGCAACTTTTTGTATTTAAAAGTTGCTAATTTTCTAAAAATGCAACTTTTATCTTCAAAAGTTGCATTGTGAAAATTTTAAATACAACTTTTATTATAAAAGGCTGCATTGTTAAAAAATAAATGCAACTTTTAGTTTTAAATGTTGCATCCAAATGTACAAGATTCAATGTCAAAATGTAATTAACAACCTGTTTTAATTTATTTACGAATAAATCTTTTATGTCAAAATTTTTACTCTAAACATTATTTAACTACGATATTTGATTAGTGAGATAGTTAGTAAATAGTTAATTAGTTAATAAATCTAGTTAAGTTGTCATAGAATAGTAGAAGGGTTAAATTGTCAAGTTGAAAAACTAATTTTTAAAGAGTATAGGTTTATTGACTTTGGTCAAAATCCTCCATTTTGGTCTTGTACGTATACACACGTGAACAAGAGAGAAACATCAAGTTCGAATTTGGGGCTTAATCGTCATCAAATCAAGTATTGATCTTGAATACAACAATAAATTGTAGTTCTCCTTGTGTTACTCTATCTAGGTAAGTGATTTATTGTATTTTGGTGTAGAATTTCGTGGGTTATGGATGGGTTTGGTAAAAACCCGAAAATTGTCTCTTGATGGGTATTAAATGTTAATGGGTTTAATGTATATCATGTACACTTATAACTTGAAATCCCCACTTTGAATTTGTATGATGATGAATGGTGGTTATTTAGTATATTTTAGGATGTGTTAAAAGTTATATGCACACCAAGTGTTTGTTAAAAAGCTTGAACGATAAGCTAGATTTAGTGCTGATTGGAATTATTTCAATTGTTGCATTGTTTTTGAAAAATCATATAAAATCAACCGATAATCGGTTTGAGACGTATAATAAGTCGTTGGAAAGCTTATTGAGTCTACTTTCTACATATTTTTAGAAATAGAAAAGATAAATATGACAGGTACACGAAAATTACATTTCAAAATAGCTTCTCAAGTTGTGTAAAAGCTGAATTTTTGGTAAAATGATGAATCTGTCATGTTCTTTGAAAAATCATATAAAATCATATAAAAATCTGGAGAAAATGTGTCTTATATGGTTGGAAAGCTCTTTGAGTCTACTACAATCCATATTTGAATATCAAAGGTTGAATAAAATTTTAAAGTGATCCAATTAGACAATTATAGCAGCAACTCATAAATTTGTTGAATTGAAACTTTTTTAGAAAGTGATCAATATGTATATTTATGACATAATTTGATATTATTTTCAGAATACGATAGACATGAGGAATGTTAGAGAGTGGATGTATTTACCTATATGGTTACCTGAATTTGAAGACGGAGTAATTGAATTTCTTAATGCTTCATTTGGTAAGACGGCAAAAGGATCTCAAATATGTTGTCCTTGCAAACGGTGTAAGAACCGTTATTGACATCAAAGAGATGAAGTATTTGATCATTTAAAAGGGCATGGATTTGTTGATGACTATTATGTACGGGTCTTTCATGGAGAAACCACCTCACAAACAAGACATAATAAAGATGGTATGCATGATAATTTGATGAATTAATGCATGCTAGATTTAGAGAAACTATGGAGGAAACAAGTACAAAAAATGGAGGTTTACATGAAGATTGATTCTAATTATGTTATAAAACAGTAAAAAAAATTTAAAAAAAAAATTAACTTTGTTTACATTGATTTTTCAAAGTTTTCTCAACTAAAGAGTTTTCAGAATATCCATCATATACATACATATATATATATATATAGGGCATTGTTCGAATGTTAACTCATCCTTATTTCGATAACCGAATAACTACATCTTATTACTTTGGGCCTCACAATAAAGTAAATCTAAAGGTGTAGGTTTTTCTTATTTTTTTATTAATGTAAGTAGACCCTACATTAATTAAAAAACAGAAAAACCTATACCTTTAGATTTACTTTAGTGTGGGTCCTAAAATAATAAGATGTAGTTATTCGGTTAACGCAATAAAATAGGTTAACATTTGATCATCTCCCTCTCTCTCTCTCTCTCTATATATATATATATATATATACATATAGGGAATGGAATTATTAATAACCCATAAAATTTGCTACAATCCACTAACTATCATCCAATTGTTAATTTCAAAAGTAAGTACTTAGGATCGTGACACGTGTCACTATTATTTTTTTTTTTTAATATGGGAGGGCATTTTAGACATTTTGTTACCACTCAAAAAGCAGAAATTAATATGGTAGTGACAAATGTCACCATCTAAGATATTTTAATAAATCTAATTTTTAATATAAAGTTTACCCCCCTCTTTTTTAAACATTAATAACTTTTTTATGATATATTATTTTTTTAAAAAAATTGCACCATTATATTCGTCTCATTTTTCTCTTTAATTCCGTTATAGTCTCGACTTTTTTTTTTTTACTTTTTTTAGATGTCGTCAATGTTGTAAAAATCGGCCTAGGCCGGCGCCTAGGCGCTAGGCGCCCATCTACTGTCTAATTTTTGGCCTAGGCGGTGCCTAGGTGGCCCGATCAGATTTTTTTTTTCACTTTTTTGACTTTTTTATGGTAAAAAGGGACCAATTTCATGATTATTTAGACATTTCTCAATTAAAAATCTTTAATATGTCTATGAAACATCGTATCCAGGCAGTTAACATCGAAATTTATCTGTAAACTTTGAACTCAGTGTTTAAGTTTGCACTTTAAAGTACTTTTTTTAGTATATTTAAGTATATTTTTTAAAATTATTTGAAGTATTATATTAAATTATTGATATTGATGTGTGTATATAATATATATTTGTAAAATTACATATAAAAATTCCAATCCGCCTAGCGCCGATTAATCTGATTAATCCCTAGGCGGTACCTCGCCTCCCGACTAGTGCCTAGCGACTTCTACAACCATGGATGTCGTATATTTACATCATTGTAACGAACTTAAAGATAACAAATTTATTTGAAATTTTTTCTAACAATGATAAATTACAGTGATGTAACTTCTTGATTTATATTGATTTGTATTAAAAAAATTGCACCATTATATGCGTCTCATTTTTCTCTTTAATTCCGTTATAGTCTCGACTATTTTTTTTCCTTTTTTTAAATGCCCTATATTTACATCATTGTAACGAGTTTAAAGATAACAAATTTTTTTGAAATTTTTTCTAACAATGATAAATTACAGTGATGTAGTTTACATTGACGTAATTTACAGTGATGTAAATTATTATTTTACATTATTTACAGTGATGTAACACATTATTTACAGTGATGACTTTAATTTACCGTTGTTAGAAAAAAATAAAATAATTTGTTATGTTTATGTTCGTTATATTGATGTAAAAAAGATATTTGAAAACAAAATTAAAAACTAGTCTAGATTAAAACGGAATAAAAGATAAAAATTACATCACTGTAAATAATAAGTTACATCTATGTAAATAATGTGTTACATCACTGTAAATTACATCAATGTAATTTACCATTGTTAGAAAAAATTTCAAATAAATTTGTTATCTTTAACCTCGTTACAATGATGTAAATATAGGGCATCTAAAAAAGTAAAAAATAATCGTTGATACTATAACGGAATTAAAGAGAAAAAAATGAGACGAATATAATTATGCAATTTTTTTTAAAAAGAATAATATAACATAAAAAAGTTATCAGTGTTTAAAAAAGAGAGGGGTAAACTTTATATTAAAAATTAGATTTACTAAAATATCTAAGATGGTGGCACTTGTCACTACCATATTAATTTCAACTTTTTGAGTGGTAACAAAATGCCTAAAATGCCCTTGCATATTAAAAAAACAATAATGACACGTGTCACGATCATATGCTGTCGCACCCCGAGAAATCCCGTCCCTTCCGGGGCGCGAGCGGCGGCAGATTGTCAGGATCGCAGTCTCCGGTCACACAACATGCGAGACCTATATGTCTGATTTCGTACGTACATCCAATAACTTGGATAAAATAGTTTAGTAATATCAGAGTTGCGGAAGTAAAATATAAGTTATCAAAACAGTTTAACATTCATAGGTGGCGGAAGCATTAACTTAAAACAGTTTTCAAAACAACACAAGTTTAATGTTTGCGGAAGCAATTAAAGATGATTTGATAATACAAAAGTAACACGATCAATGTTTAAATATTATCAAATGGCCTAAGACACTACAGTAGATGCATGGACTCCATCCTAGCATCCTAGTCCTTGTGCGCGTGCCTTAGTTACCTGAGAAAACATGCGAGTAAAGAGTCAACACAAAGGTTGCTGAGAGCACAGGTTTGTAATCAGCAGTAAACATTCAAATGTTTAAAGTAAGTGTAAGTAGGTCTACTTTTCAATACAATGCAATATCAATTGATAGCTAGTCAATATGTGTTATATCATATGCGGGTTCGCAACCGAAGCTAACATGCTGCCTCCCGCCATATTCATCCAAGATATGGCAAATGTTGTTTGGTCAATTATGCACTGTTCCGACCTCTAGTCGGGGTGGCCATACGGGTCGCAATAGTGGGGCTTGTCAGGCCCAAATAGTACTATTCAGAATTACCACGCTAAGCGCCACGCGCTACTAACGGTTCGAGGTGTGTTTAATGAGGACTTATCAGTTTGTGGATGAATGCCACACATATGCATATACGATATTAGCATGTACAAAAGAAACCAAAAATGTTTAAGTTGTTCAAAAGTAGTTTGTATGCAATGTTTTCTCACCCAAAGGTAGAAAATGTAAAAAGGGGCCGTGAACTCACCTGTTACAGCAGTCCCTGTGTGTATGTGTTCGCGTCTGCGAATGCTAGCACCTGCTAGTATGCACCTATAACCATATAGGTGTAAGTATGTGTTTTGTGGTGTGTTGTATCCCATACAACTCCAAGTGTCGGTGTGCTCAACCGAGTGTGTGTGTTGACTTGTGTTGTCTCGATGAATCGTTGGTGACACGATTGTTGTGTTTACGTGCCTCAATGCACATAAGACACCAAAATGCATCCTATGACTCTAATCACCTAAGTTACCATTTTTAGAAAGTTTCCAATTTAGGAAAGTGTGGTTATGAAATCCCATTTCATAAAACTAATAAATTCCAATATGTTTATAAAATCATGTTTTATCATTTAAAACGCATCGTCGGCGCATAAATCATCATATACGCCGTTTTGCCCAAATAAAGTTTCCTTATTTGGAAAGTATTCGTTTAAAAGCTCGTTTTCACAAAACGAAGTTTCCAATATGTTTAGAAATCAATTTTAAACATATTTCAACAATCAAAGTTCATCAAATCTTTCAAAAACATCAAAAGCCCTCTTTTGATTTTTAAAAGTTTCCATTTATAGCAAGTTTCTATAAAACCATGATTTTGACAAAATCAAATGTCCCAATGTGTTTCTAAACACTCCAATATAATTTTAACAACATCTAGACATGTCTAACATGTCTAGATCATCACAAATCCAAGACTTGCTACATAAAAGTTTCCTTTTATGGCAAGTGCACCAAATCATTACCAAATCAAACCTAACTTAACCAAAACTCGATTCTAACA
Source organism: Mikania micrantha (assembly GCA_009363875.1). Lineage (NCBI taxonomy): Eukaryota > Viridiplantae > Streptophyta > Magnoliopsida > Asterales > Asteraceae > Mikania > Mikania micrantha. The sequence goes on along the minus strand of CM018693.1, from coordinate 105,715,416 downwards.
TTACTAAACACTACAATCAGTAAATCCATGACAATAACACATCAAATCACCAACAATATCGTGTACATTAACCGTATGGAGTTGCATGTGGGTTTTAACCCATTGCATGTACGATCTAACTATAAGAAATCATGTAAAACTACCTTAGATGCAAGATTTCAGTGGTGATGGCTATTGATGATGGAGTTCCAGTGGGTTGATGGTTGCTCCAAGCTTCTTGATGGCTTCAAATACCTCCTACAAGCTCCAATGGCTCCAAATAGTCCACCAATGTAAGGAAAAGCTCAAAGGATGGTACCAGGGGGATTGGAGGCTGATATCAGTGGGTTTTGGTCGCAAATGGATGTGAGAGTTCGAGTGAATTGCAAGGGAGCCGGATAGAAATGAGATGGGGTTGATTATAAAGAAATTTTGATCTGCATGGCCTTCGCGTACCGTGGAGGCCGATCAAAAGTTTTCATCGCGTACCGCGATGAGATTCGGGAGTCTCGACTCCCGGTTTTCGTTGCGTATCGCGGAGCCTTTCGCGATGGGGTTGTCGCGTACCGCGACGGGTCCCATTTCTTGATGTTCGATTTCGTTGATACGATTTCGCTCATACTCGATTTCTAACGCTTATTCTAAACATCTAATACATGTTTAACATATAATCACAAAGTAGCACATAAGTTTGATTGATCACCAACGTTCGTGAGACTCGTGCGTGTGTTTTGATAATTCATCGAATTATCTTTGATAGTTTGTGTTGGTGTGTAACGAAGTGTTTGCACGCTTGATTAATCCTAATCAACGTGTAATGCACAATTCAATAACTCCTCGAATTATTGTCTTGTGTTAGTGTTGTGTTTGCCACACTTGGTTTCCAAAACCAATGTGCAATGTACGATTCGATAGTTCCTCGAACTACCGTTTCGTAGTTGTTTGTGTTCAACATAGTTAAATGAAATGCAACAAGTATGAATGTGAAATGTAAAGAAAGTAAGAGTTGCAATTTACCTGAAATTGCCGGGTGTCACATCATCCCCTTGTTGAAAGAAATTTCGTCCCGAAATTTGGTTGTTGTTGGTAGTGTTTGAGAAACAAAAATTTTCTGGTTGTCACATCATCCCCTTGTTGAAAGGAATTTCGTCCTGAAATTTATTTGTTGGTGTCGGCGTTCGATGTTGTTTGCTTGAAGAGATGGGGATATTTGCGCATCATCTGATCCTCACGTTCCCACGTGAATTCAGGTCCGCGTTTCGAGTTCCATCGAACTTTGACAATAGGAATCTTACTCTGTTTGAGTTGTTTGACCTCGCGGTCCATGATCTCTACCGGTTCTTCCACGAACCGTAGTTGCTCATCCACCTGGATTTCATCCAGTGGAACTATAAGTGTCTCATCTGATAAGCACTTCTTCAGATTCGAGACATGAAATACATTGTGAACTCCGTCGAGTTCGGCTGGTAAGTTGAGTTGGTATGCCACTGGACCAATCCTTTTCAGGATCACGAAAGGTCCAATATATCGTGGGTTCAGTTTGCCTCGTTTACCAAAACAAATGACGCTTTTCCATGGCGAAACTTTTAGAAGGACTTTGTCTCCTACCTGAAATTCCAAAGGCTTTCGGCGTTTGTCGGCATAGCTCTTTTGACGATCACGAGCTGCTGCCATGCGATTTCTGATTTGCACCATTTTCTTCGTCGTTTCGTGTACAAGTTCGGGGTCAGTGAGCTGACTGTCGCCCACTTCCGCCCAGCAGATGGGTGATCGGCATTTCCTGCCATAGAGTGCCTCAAAAGGCGCTGCCTTGATACTGGTGTGGTAGCTGTTGTTGTAGGAAAACTCCACCAACGGCAGGTGAGTTTCCCAGCTGTTACCAAAGTCTACTACGCACGCTCGTAGCATATCTTCAAGAGTTTGTATCGTGCATTCGCTCTGGCCATCAGTTTGTGGGTGGTATGCTGTACTCATATCCAATCGTGTGCCACGCGATTTTGGTAATGATTTCCAGAAGTTAGAAGTGAATCTGGCGTCTCGATCTGAAATAATGGAGATTGGCACTCCATGTCGCGAGACTACTTCTTTGACATAGATTCTGGCTAGCTTTTCCATTTTGTCATTCTCTTTGATCGCAAGGAAGTGTGCTGACTTAGTCAGTCGGTCCACAATTACCCAGATAGTGTCACATCCACTAGGAGTACGGGGTAATTTGGTGATGAAATCCATGGATATCTGTTCCCATTTCCACATGGGGATCTCGAGTTGTGTGAGTAATCCAGAAGGTTTCTGGTACTCGGTCTTGACTTTGGCACAAGTCAAACATTTTCCTATGTAGGTGGTGATGTCGGCTTTCATGTATGGCCACCAGTAAAGTACCTTCAGATCGTGATACATCTTATCAGATCCTGGGTGAATGGAATACCGGGATTTGTGAGCCTCGTCCATCACAAGGTCTCGTAGGTTTCCGTAACGTGGAACCCAGATGCGTTCCATGAAATAAAGTAAGCCATCGGCTTTTTCCGTAAGTTGTTGTTCCATTCCCCTTAGTGATTCAGCCGCTAAGTTTTCAGGTTTAAGTGCCTCCACCTGGGCATTACGTATCTGTTCAGGGAGATTGGGAAGGATTGTGAGCTGTAAAGCTCGTACCCTCTTGGGTTTCGAAGTTTTTTTCCGGCTTAGAGCATCGGCCACCACATTGGCCTTCCCCGGGTGATACTTGATAGCACACTCATAGTCGTTTAGGAGTTCGAGCCAGCGACGTTGTCGCATGTTCAGTTCCTTCTGCTCGAATATGTGTTGGAGACTCTTATGATCAGTGTATATCGTACACTTTGTACCATACAGGTAGTGTCTCCAGATCTTGAGTGCAAATACCACGGCTCCAAGTTCCAAGTCGTGGGTGGTGTTGTTCTTCTCGTGGGCTTTCAGTTGTCTAGAAGCATATGCGATCACCTTTTCTCGCTGCATTAGCACGCAGCCGAGCCCTTGTATTGAGGCATCGCAATATACAACGAAATTGTCCGTTCCATCAGGAAGTGATAGGATAGGTGCACTACAGAGCTTCTGTTTGAGAAGTTGGAATGCAGCTTCTTGTTTGTCAGTCCAGAGATACTTCTTGTCCTTATGGGTTAAGGCTGTGAGTGGTTGGGCTATCTTTGAAAATCCTTCGATAAATCGCCGATAGTAGCCTGCCAAGCCTAGGAATTGTCGCACCTCCGTTGGGGTCTTTGGTGCTTCCCAGTTCTTCATCGCCTCTATCTTAGATTTATCAACATGAATCCCTTGTTCATTGACAACATGACCTAAGAATTGGACTTCTCGAATCCAGAAGTCGCATTTGGAGAGTTTAGCGTACAGCTTCTCTTTCCGGAGTAGTTCAAGAGCCAATTGCAGATGCTCTTTGTGTTCCTCATGGGTTTTGGAGTAGATGAGAATATCATCTATGAAGACAATGATGAACTTGTCGAGGTATGGTTTGCACACTCTATTCATGAGGTCCATGAATACTGCGGGTGCGTTTGTCAGCCCAAACGGCATAACCAAAAACTCGTAATGGCCATACCGAGTGCGAAATGCAGTTTTGGGGATATCTTCCTCCTGAATCCTCAACTGATGGTACCCAGATCGCAGATCGATCTTAGAATAATAACTCGATCCTTGAAGTTGATCGAACAAATCGTCAATGCGGGGTAATGGGTAACGGTTCTTGATTGTTACTTTGTTCAATTCCCGATAGTCAATGCACATACGGAAGGTGCCATCCTTCTTCTTTACGAACAAGACCGGAGCTCCCCAGGGTGAGAAGCTTGGTCTAATGAAACCCTTGTCCAGCAACTCTTGCAGTTGATTGGACAGTTCCTGCATCTCCGAAGGCGCAAGTCGATATGGTGCTCGTGCAATAGGTGCTGCTCCTGGCACAAGGTCTATGCGGAACTCCACTTGTCGAGGTGGTGGTAGTCCTGGTAGATCCTCAGGGAATACGTCGGGATAGTCGCATACGACTGGGATGTCTTCTATTTTCTTCTCCTCTTCAGTCTTGTCGGTGATAAGCACCAGAATGGCTGTGTATCCCTTTCGTAAGCATTTGTGAGCTTTCATGCACGAGATGATGTTCAGAGGAGTGTCACTCCTTTCACACTTGATATCTAAAGTTTCTCCGTCAGGGAGGGTATGCGCACAACCTTGTCGTGGCAAATGATTTCAGCCTAGTTTTCGGACAACCAATCCATGCACACTACAACATCAAAACTGCCAAGTGTAACCGGCATGAGGTCGATCTTAAATTTATGGCATGTTAGCTCTAAAGTGCATTTTTTAAGAATGTGCTTAGTCACAATCAATTTACCATCGGCTAGCTCTACTGTATATTCAACATCTAAGGGTGTTGGGGTAATAGTAAGTATCTCACTAAAATCCTTAGATATAAAGCTTTTCTCAGCTCCAGTATCAAACAACACAGATGCATAATTATCGTTTAAGAGATACGTACCAGTTGCAAGGTTGGGATCCCTTCTGGCCTCCTTAGCTCCAATTACGAAGGCTCGTCCCCTCGTGCCATTGTTCCCATTGTTGTTGTTTTGTTGGTGGTTGTTGTTTTTCAGGTGCGAGCAGTCCTTCTTGAAGTGCCCTGGTTTTCCACATTCGAAGCAGCCCTTTGGTGCTTCAAGTTGCTGCTGTTGTTGGGGTTGTGGGGTCTTTGCAAGTAGTTCACCCCTGCAGTCTTTAGCTGCATGTCCCCCTTTTCCACAGCGCTGGCATTGAAAGCGGACACACTGACCCTGTGCATGGTGGAAGTTGCACTTGTGGCATTTAGGGTGTTTCCCAGCGTAACCTCCTTGGTTCTGGGTGGTTGGGATGGGTGGGGCATAAGCTTGGGTTGATCCAAACTTATGTTGCTATGGTGGTGGTTGAAGATTGGAAGTCTTGTTCAGGGTGTCATCCCACTTTCGTTTGCTCTTGTCGTTAGTTGTGGTCACAGCACCACGAGGTGGTAAGAGTCCTTGTGCAGCAGCCGAGTTAGTGAGCTTGTGGGCTAGTCACACAGTTTGTTGCATTGTGATAGGATCAGCAGAAAGTACCATGCCCTGTATTTGAGGTGGCAGTCCCTCAATGTACTTCTCTATGTGTTTGAAAGGTGGGTTTGCCATTTCCGGGCACAGGTTTGCCAGCTCATAAGACCTGGCAGTGTAGGCCTCAACCTCGGAACCAATCATCTTGTGGTTCCAGAACTCAGTCTCAAGTTTCTGCACCTCACCACGAGGGCAGTATTCGCGGTTCAACATTTGTTTAAAATTATCCCAAGGCAGAGCGTTGGCTGCATCAAGCCCTAGGTTTTGAACGTTGGCATTCCACCAAGTGAGGGCAGCTCCCTCGAATGTCCCTGCAGCGAATTTGACCCTATCCTCGTTCCTGCAGTTGCTCATAGCAAAGGCTGATTCTGCCTTTTCGATCCAGCGCAACAGTCCAACGGCACCCTCTGTACCGCTGAAGGAGTGGGGTTTGCAATCCAGGAACATCTTGAACGTGCAGAGAGGTGGGTTAGGATTTGCTCATGAGATATGCAAAGAGTAGAGTTGGGTTAAGTATCGGGTAAATGTGTTGAATTGGAAACAAGTGATTGTGATGCAAGGTGAATATGAAAAGGATTCTTCACCTTGGTTTAGTAGGTTTTGGTTACGGGCAGCTTCCCGTGCAGCAAGTACCTCCTCAACCCGTTCGTTGATGAGGGCGTTCAACTCAGCTTGAGTCAGGTTGATGTTTCCACGTCCACCCGCATTCCTGCGTCCTCCACGTCTCCCAGCCATGATCTTCATAGCGAGAATACGTGTTAGTGTTTGTCCAATGACTAATGTAGTGTGTGCGGTAGGTACTGAAGAAAAACATGTAGAGCGATCGGTTTCCACCGTCATGTGTAGTCACATGTGGTGACGATGATGACGCCATTTGCTATAGTGCGCGTAATTAGTGTGTGTACAATCATGTACGCTAGTATCACAATACTAAGCTCTAAGTGTTGTGTGGAGACTAGTGGTTATAGACTAATTCACTAAATGCAAACCTAATTCGCAATAACCGGAGGGCTCTGATACCAATCTGTCGCACCCCGAGAAATCCCGTCCCTTCCGGGGCGCGAGCGGCGGCAGATTGTCAGGATCGCAGTCTCCGGTCACACAACATGCGAGACCTATATGTCTGATTTCGTACGTACATCCAATAACTTGGATAAAATAGTTTAGTAATATCAGAGTTGCGGAAGTAAAATATAAGTTATCAAAACAGTTTAACATTCATAGGTAGCGGAAGCATTAACTTAAAACAGTTTTCAAAACAACACAAGTTTAATGTTTGCGGAAGCGATAAAAGATGATTTGATAATACAAAAGTAACACGATCAATGTTTAAATATTATCAAATGACCTAAGACACTACAGTAGATGCATGGACTCCATCCTAGCATCCTAGTCCTTGTGCGCGTGCCTTAGTTACCTGAGAAAACATGCGAGTAAAGAGTCAACACAAAGGTTGCTGAGAGCACAGGTTTGTAATCAGCAGTAAACATTCAAATGTTTAAAGTAAGTGTAAGTAGGTCTACTTTTCAATACAATGCAATATCAATTGATAGCTAGTCAATATGTGTTATATCTATCATATGCGGGTTCGCAACCGAAGCTAACATGCTGCCTCCCGCCATATTCATCCAAGATATGGCAAATGTTGTTTGGTCAATTATGCACTGTTCCGACCTCTAGTCGGGGTGGCCATACGGCTCGCAATAGTGGGGCTTGTCAGGCCCAAATAGTACTATTCAGAATTACCACGCTAAGCGCCACGCGCTACTAACGGTTCGAGGTGTGTATAATGAGGACTTATCAGTTTGTGGATGAATGCCACACATATGCATATACGATATTAGCATGTACAAAAGAAACCAAAAATGTTTAAGTTGTTCAAAAGTAGTTTGTATGCAATGTTTTCTCACCCAAAGGTAGAAAATGTAAAAAGGGGCCGTGAACTCACCTGTTACAGCAGTCCCTGTGTGTATGTGTTCGCGTCTGCGAATGCTAGCACCTGCTAGTATGCACCTATAACCATATAGGTGTAAGTATGTGTTTTGTGGTGTGTTGTATCCCATACAACTCCAAGTGTCGGTGTGCTCAACCGAGTGTGTGTGTTGACTTGTGTTGTCTCGACGAATCGTTGGTGACACGATTGTTGTGTTTACGTGCCTCAATGCACATAAGACACCAAAATGCATCCTATGACTCTAATCACCTAAGTTACCATTTTTAGAAAGTTTCCAATTTAGGAAAGTGTGGTTATGAAATCCCATTTCATAAAACTAATAAATTCCAATATGTTTATAAAATCATGTTTTATCATTTAAAACGCATCGTCGGCGCATAAATCATCATATACGCCGTTTTGCCCAAATAAAGTTTCCTTATTTGGAAAGTATTCGTTTAAAAGCTCGTTTTCACAAAACGAAGTTTCCAATATGTTTAGAAATCAATTTTAAACATATTTCAACAATCAAAGTTCATCAAATCTTTCAAAAACATCAAAAGCCCTCTTTTGATTTTTAAAGTTTCCATTTATAGCAAGTTTCTATAAAACCATGATTTTGACAAAATCAAATGTCCCAATGTGTTTCTAAACACTCCAATATACTTTTAACAACATCTAGACATGTCTAACATGTCTAGATCATCACAAATACAAGACTTGCAACATAAAAGTTTCCTTTTATGGCAAGTGCACCAAATCATTACCAAATCAAACCTAACTTAACCAAAACTCGATTCTAACATTACTAAACACTACAATCAGTAAATCCATGACAATAACACATCAAATCACCAACAATATCGTGTACAATAACCGTATGGAGTTGCATGTGGGTTTTAACCCATTGCATGTACGATCTAACTATAAGAAATCATGTAAAACTACCTTAGATGCAAGATTTCAGTGGTGATGGCTATTGATGATGGAGTTCCAGTGGGTTGATGGTTGCTCCAAGCTTCTTGATGGCTTCAAATACCTCCTACAAGCTCCAATGGCTCCAAATAGTCCACCAATGTAAGGAATAGCTCAAAGGATGGTACCAGGGGGATTGGAGGCTGATATCAGTGGGTTTTGGTCGCAAATGGATGTGAGAGTTCGAGTGAATTGCAAAGGAGCCGGATAGAAATGAGATGGGGTTGATTATAAAGAAATTTTGATCTGCATGGCCTTCGCGTACCGCGGAGGCCGACCAAAAGTTTTCGTCGCGTATCGCGGAGCCTTTCGCGATGGGGTTGTCGCGTACCGCGACGGGTCCCATTTCTTGATTTTCGATTTCGTTGATACGATTTCGCTCATACTCGATTTCTAACGCTTATTCTAAACATCTAATACATGTTTAACATATAATCACAAAGTAGCACATAAGTTTGATTGATCACCAACGTTCGTGAGACTCGTGCGTGTGTTTTGATAATTCATCGAATTATCTTTGATAGTTTGTGTTGGTGTGTAACGAAGTGTTTGCACGCTTGATTAATCCTAATCAACGTGTAATGCACAATTCAATAACTCCTCGAATTATTGTCTTGTGTTAGTGTTGTGTTTGCCTCACTTGGTTTCCAAAACCAATGTGCAATGTACGATTCGATAGTTCCTCGAACTACCGTTTCGTTGTTGTTTGTGTTCAACATCGTTAAATGAAATGCAACAAGTATGAATGTGAAATGTAAAGAAAGTAAGAGTTGCAATTACCTGAAATTGCCGGGTGTCACATATGCACTTACTTTTGAAATTAACCATTGGATTATATTTATTTGGGTATAACAAATTTTATGGGTTATTTTTTGTTCCTTTATATATATATATATATATATATATATAGGGATTAAATCATATGAAAAGCCAATCTTAGAGAGAAAACTCTTAAACTTTATGTTAATTATTGATTTGAAATGTTGAAAATAAATATATGGTCCAAATTAAACCTGAATAAAAAATTGGGTTTTTATTGGATTCAATTCCTATATACATATATATATATATATATAGACACATGTTAAAAAACTATTATTGTTAAAAATATAGTCTGTGATAAAATAACATGTTAGGTTTCTAAAAATTTGAAAAATATTATATATTACATGTTTTGTAAAAGGCATCTAAAATTGTTATTAATTAAAACTGCTAATCAAAATTCTTAATAAAAATTATAGTTGTTTAAAATCATCAATTAAGTAATTTTGATTTTTAAACGGATGTAGATGCATTGTAATAACAATTAGGTTTATTCAAACAACACGTTGCGGCGGGTTATCCCGTTACACTCTTGAAAACGGGTATTATATATTATTATGCAAAAGCATAAGTTACATAGCAGAATCAAATATTTTATCACAAACTTTATACAAATTTTTTTATATATTTACAAAATCATACAAAATTATCACAAATATGTTACAAAAATAACAGAAAAAATTACTCTCAAAATCCTTTTAGCCGGAAACCAATGATTTAAATTAAAAAATATATACCAAAATCTCTAAGCAACACTATCAAATTTAATAAAAACTCAATCTCTAAACAAAGCTCTCAAATTTAATAACACTTCTTTGTTTACTACTTTTCAAGTAAAAATACTTCTAATGATCCAAGTCTAAATTATCAAAACGTCATTATACGAATGAGACACCTATGCATTACTATTTATTTTATCATGCATCATTATATATATATATATATATATATATATATATATTGTCACACCCCCACCTCTTGTCACCCAATAATGTCACTTGTTGTTGTAATGTGTTGCGAAATCTTGGTGCTGAAGTCACCGAGAGGGGGTGGGACTTTCACTATGGTTGTATCAAAACAAATACATGGCATGCTAAACATAAGTTATATTACATGATAGGTTAAAACTTCAACATTTGTGTTACATTCATCCATAGTCAAAGGTTTCCTAATGTGTGATATTGTTGTGCATCCTCACCTTCGTTTCTTTTGTTATTCACTGTTCACCTGAAATTGGTTTTGTAATGTAAAAGATCAGCAAGGATGCTGGTGAGTTCATAGATGTAATAAGCTTGATATGACATGTTTTGATATGACATGATATGATCTGCTATGATAAGTATGCATGCATACGCAAATTTATGAATATGATTCACAATGAAAAACCATAACCAACGCCTATATGACTGTAATGTAATTGGCGGCAATACCTGAAGGTAAAACCTTAGCCTCACTCTTAATGCCTATCATTGCATTAAGCTGTTATTTTGTAATGTAACGAATCGTAACAAGCATTCAAACAAGGGTAGACGCTATCTACCCGTGAATGGGGTTGTCAGCCCGATAGTACTATCGTTGTTATCATTCGGCCCATCTATGAGTTTATTGGTTACAATTGTTATGTGAGGATTTTTACGATAGCATGGCACAATTTTCATGTAATCATCAGACAATAGTTGAAATGCATAAGTAACATGCAAGCATATCATTGTAATTGAAATATGTAACCATAATGTTATTGTAATACCAACCCCGAGCTTTAGAAATCCGAAGATTTCAAAAGGGGTAATGAAATCATGTAAGTATACCACTGTAATTGAAATACGTAATCATAATGTTATTGTAATGCAAACCTCGAGTTTTAGAAATCCGAAGATTTGAAAATGGGTAATGAAATCATGTAAACACATCACTGTAATTGAAATATGTAACCATAATGTTATTGTAATAGAATCCCTGAGTTTTGGAAAACAAAACATTTAAAAGGGGGTCTATGAAACTCACCAGTATTGTTGCAATGTTACACACAACTTTAATTGAATTCTACATATCATTAAGGTTCTATAAGTTCTTTGTATCCAATTTGGATTACCAGAACATTCCTTGATATTAAATATCATGGATAATGTAACTCGATTCATCAAAATGATTCTGAATCATGTATTTATTCAGAATTAATGTAATAAGGTTATCAATTAACTTGTAATGTTAAAATCATTGATTCAGTTTAGTAATTGAGTTCTTATACTCATTTGATTATAAATTAATGATAATTGCATCCCGTTGTTAAAACTAGAATCCTAATCGACTTTTAGATCAAAAATCGGGTGTCCAGATTACGAAATTGATTGCAAAATCGAGTTCGGAATGCGAAATCGATTGAGAATATGTTTTCGTATTGAATTTCAATGATTAAATTAAGTCCTGTATTGAAACCGGAGTTTTAATCTTAAATCAGATAAAAACCATGTCACCGAATTATAAAATGGTTTGTGAAATCGAGTACGGAATGCGAAATCGATTGAGAATATGTTTTCGTATTTAATTTCAATGCTTAAATTAAGTTCTGTATTGAAACCGGAGTGTTAATCAGAAATCAGATAAAAGTGGGTCACCGGATTGTAAAATGGTTTGTGAAATCGAGTCCGGAATGCGAAATCTATTCAAAATATGTCCTTTTAATCGAAAATGGAACATCGGATTGCGAACCGGAGCGTGAAACGCAGTTCAAAACGCAAGACGGACAAAAATAGGGTTTTCTGCCTGAATATTCGTCGGAATATTCCTTTTAGCCGGAATATTTGCCGGAATATTCCACCGGTGGCAACCTTCGTCGGAGTGTACGTCGGAATTCGGCCAGAGTCCAGCGGCGAGTGGTGGTAGGTGGCGGTGGCTTGGTGGCCCAGCAGTGGTGGCTCAGTGGCCTTAGTCGGTGGCCTTGCAGCCTTGGACTTGGCCTAGCCATGGCGCAGGCTGGCCCGGCCTTGGCCTTGGCCTAGGATGGCTCGATGATGGTCGTGGGTGGCCTGGTCGCGATTTCATTTTGCTTAGCAATGGCCGGCAATGACCGATGTTCTCGGGAATGACCCTGGTCGCGATCTGCTTTGCCCGAGAATGGGGCCGCGCTGGACCGTGCTAGGGCAACGCCCGGGCAGCTGCGCCCCTCAATGTGCCATCACAAGTTTTTGTGAGCCAAATCCATTTTTTGTACTTTTTCCGGGCCAAAATTTCCAGATCTTAGTTTTTAACATATATATAGTGTTTTGTCAAGAAAAATCTCAATTTCGACCACTTTGAAAAATCCGGGTTTTGAACGAAAATGCCCTTTTTATGGGTTTTCAAGATGATGATTTTCAAACTTTACCAATGATTCAAATATGTTTATTTAAGTCATATGAAGCTATTAGAATCAAGGATTGAGTTTGAAACTTACTTGGTAAAGGGTTAGCTTGAAAAACGCCCAAAAATCCTATTTTGGAAGCTTGATTCTTGGTTTCTCTTGTTCATGAACTTGGATACCACTTGGAATTGATTAGAATTGATGTTGGAGATGTGTTTAAGGCTCCAGAAGTGAGGGGAAGAGGCCTGGTCGAAATTTGAGGGCTTGGGGAAGGAAGAATGGTGTTGAAAATGTTGACCGAAGTCAACTTTTGGCTTTATATGAAGTTTTGAATTGTTTTCCAAGTTTGGCATATTCTCTTGGCCATATTTATTTGATTTTAATCGGATAGAAAGGGATAGACATGGAACAATAGGATATGGCTGAAATTAAATCAAGGGTTTCTTTAATTTTTGCGATTTTCGCAATTGTTTGTTTGACTTTTCGCGTACAATTTCAGGAATTGCTAATAATGATCAAATATCATTGTCATGCTTCCAATTACATCCAATTATGATTCTAATGTCATTAGGAAGTTCGAGTTGTCATGAATTTGCCAATTATACATACCGAATTGCTTTTTCGCAGATTTTCGTAATTTGGCTTATTGAACTTAGGATTCTTTGATTTAGTTATGATATCACTTATTTCACTTCAATTCATCATATAATTGATATTGATTTAGTTTCGGACCCTTGAATTTGGTTTTTGGTCATTATTTTAGAAATTTCGCGTAATTTCACAATTCTGCGTAATATCATTTGTGATTTATTTCATCTTGTAAATTCCTTACATATATACACAGATTCACATGTATATACATATTCAATCATGATTTGATTACTTAAAATGTTAATTCATGAATTTAGGAAATTACCTCACAACAAAGAAACGAAATGTCACATATGTGTGTGTATTTACTATTTAATAAAAAATATATATATATATATATATTTATAATTACTATTCATTTTATGAACTTCAATTATATACACACATACATACAATGTCATTAAAAAACACCATATGAATTACAAAATAATAGAAAAAACTATACGTGATCTATGAACTATACGTCACAATTATCGAATTGAAGGTCTTCAAATGCGACATGTGTATATGTCCTCTGTACTAATGTCTATAGTATATATCAGGGGTGAAATTTAATGAGGCCAGGGTGTTGCCTCTCTTTTTCTAACAGTATTATAAATTTTTCGTTAAAAACTTTTACAATTGTTGATTTTACTTCCATTTTAAAAATTACGTCTTAGATCACTTCTCAAAAATTATTCAAGCTCTGCCTTTATATATTAAACATGTCAATAAGGTCGTTGTATAAATGTCTAGTAAGTTCATGGAAAACCTGCAACATCGGTAGATTGGAAAATATAAAGAGATTGGTTATTCAAACACATACATTTTTAATAAAACACCCTAACCGACCCTATACGACTCGTATATGAGACTAATCATTGGCATTTACATCAAATGATTGGTAACGTATAGAGTAGCGTATAGGACCTACACGACGTGTATAAGTCTATATGTCTCGTATATGAGTCCAATCATTGTCAGTAACAAATTTTAACACTCAATGATTGCTCCATATACGTCTCGTGTATACATATACAAGACGCTACAATACGTCTAAAGAATGTTAGGTGGGTGGGATGAGTACATGAATAGCAAACCCGATATAAAATGTGACCGTTATGAATAATGAAAAGACTTTTAAAAGAAAGAGGATAGATATCAATATAATATGGGTTGTGTTAAACTAACACCCCAAATTTTAAAAATACACCCTCAATACGGGCCGTACTCTGCACAGTACGTTCCGTCTTAGTCATCGGTCAGACAATCCTCTAACATCCTATGATAATGATTGGCAACAAGACGGGGCCGTATTGGTCCGTACGGCCCGTCTCATTCATCGTACACGCATTCCCTGACATCCTAGGACAATGATTTGAATCAAGACGGACCGTACTGACTTGTACGAGCCGTACTGACCTGTACGGGCCGTCTTGCCAAGATGACCTAGTTTGGCCTGGTTTGAATCAAGACGGGCCGTACTGATCTGTACGGGCCGTCTTGCCCTGACGGCTTAGGTTTGGCCGTTTCACCCCAAAACCAGGTCGTACTGGTCAAAATTTTAAATTTTTTTTTAAAAAAAACAAATAATTCAATTTTATTACATTTAAATATGTCTGGCAAAATGGACGAGTTGGGTCGGGTTGGGTAACAGGTAAGAACAAGTTCGGGTTAAGATGGGTGCGGGTCAGAACGAGTTTTAAGCAAAATCAGTTCTGGTCTAAATGAATTGTTCTTAAAAAACATAAATTTAATTTAACTTAATATGTGTTATAAGTAAACAAATAGTAATTTTTAGTGATTTTCTCATCAAATATGTTATTAATCATTCTTAAATGTTTGAATTCATTGCATTTACATAATTTTTTGGTTACCCATCTTGACCCGTATTGTGTTGAAGTGCTACTTATCTCAACCCATTCAATATTATGAAATGTACGATGTGTTAAACTAACACCCCAAAGTCATAACGTTTAACTTAAATTAACATAAGCAAACTAATTATAAAATAAAAGATTTAGTTTGAACACGTAAATAATTAATATCGTTTAAAATAATAACGTAACAAACTTATAACGTTTAAACGCCTTTATTCAAAAAGATACACTTAGTCGTCCAATTTTAAAAACACATAAACTAAAAGAGCAAGACGTTGTTAAAGATAGCTTAGTGTCCAAACATAGTACATTTGAACATTTGAGGCATAGTTCGTTTACAACTACGATCGAGAACAGTCAAAAACCCATATTTCGGCTCAGTCGTTCCACATCGGTATCAAAAGGTATGCAACCATCAAACTCGCAAACTCAAAACGAATTTGAGTTTCCATAAAACATTAAATCAGAAGGATTAAGCAATGTTTATCTCTTCGGTCGTCACATCCTTCCTATATTTCAACCTTACATGATAAACATAAAAGATGTCGAGCCAGATGGTAACTGTGGTTTTCGTTCTGTAGTCGTGGGCTTAGGATTCCGTGAAAATTAATGGGCCTTTATTCAACAACAACTCTTAAAAGAATTGGATATCCACGCAGATATGTACAGATATGTGTTTAACTCCTACGACCCAGGATCTTATGATGTACTATGTAACTCAATAAATTGGCAATAGATTGCACCTGCTCTTAGCCAACATTGGATGGTTATGCCTCACACATACTTAGTAATTCCTCAAAGATTTAGTGTAGTCGTTCACCTTATCAGCAATCGAGCTGCTCAAACCATTTTCCCTTTATGGATATCTGCGAATGGTTTAATGCGACATAACGTAGTATCCGTAGTTCATCTTGACGTCCATTTCATAATATTGAATGGGTTGAGATGTGTAACACTTAAACACAATACGGGTCAAGATGGGTAACCAAAAAATTATGTAAATGCAATGAATTCAAACAATTAAGAATGATTAATAACATATTTGATGAGAAAATCACTAAAAAGTATCCAAATAAACTATTAGTTTACTTATAGCACATCTTAAGTTAAATTAAATTTATTTTTTTTAAGACAATTCATTTAGACCAGAACTGATTTTGCTTAAAAATCGTTCTGACCCGCATCCATCTTAACCCGAACTCGTTCTGGCCCGTTACGCAACTCGACCCAACTCGCCCATTTTGCCAGACATATTTAAATGTAATAAAATTGAATTATTTGTTTTTTTAAAAAAAATTAAAATTTTGACCAGTACAGCCTGGTTTTGGGGTGAGACGGCCTGGTTTTGTGTGAGACGGACAAATATTAAGTTAATTTTTATACAGCCCGTACTGCCCTGTACGGGCCGTATAGAGTTACTCCACATCGATTGAGACCCAAATTGGCTTGTAAAATATAAGTCAAGACCAAGACGGCCCGTACTGACATATACGGCCCGTCCCACAGAATCTTCACTGAATCCAAGAAATTCCTCTGGAATGTTTGTCTGTATCCTATACAGGCCATACTGACCAGTACTGGTCGTATAAATTTGCTGGGGTGTTAAAATAAAAAAGTGAGGTGTCCAAATAAAATCCCCCTATAATATAATATAATATGATGGTATTTTTTTTTGAACGGCTTGAGTGGCAATAGAGTGGGCAATGGCATTCCCATCGTAGCCACCCCAGCCACACCAGATAAGCGGAAACCGGCACACTGTCGTAAACTCTCTCTCCTGCTCAGGTTCGAACCCCTGACCTCTATGAGGTGCAGCTTCTCCCCTTCATTGCATGTGATTGAAAGTGTCACTCGGATGATTCGAACTCAGGACCTCCACATTGGGAGGCCTGAGCTCTTACCAACTGAGCTCCACCAACAACCACTAATATGATGGTATTTAATAGTAAGATACCGTTCCTATGCAACGAAGGCCCACAATAGTACAATGTTTCAGCATAGATTTAGCACAGATGTTGATGACCAATGGGATGGATGATCTGATGTTTGTTTTGACAGAATGTCCCTTTAATAATTGATGAAGACAAGCATACATGGTTATAGCCATCCGATCCACTTGATCTGGTACCCACTAGTACCCTTGGCCTTTGCATAGGGTGGAATCAATTTTGTTCTCCCCAAATATACCCCAAATACCCCACAATGAAGGGAAATTAATCCTCATAATAAACAATTAAAAAAAATGAAAAATAAACACTAAATCACAATCATTTATGAACAAGGTTTTAAAAAATAATAAATCTTGCCAAACAAGAGCATATTATTGGCTTCTCGTATACAATGTCTTGAGTTAAAAAAGAAAAGGATACATCATCATACTTTTTGAATTAAAAAACATTATTTTTAATAAACATTCTTGCATATATATATTTTTTTATATTTTACATACACATGATGCTTGAATTTTTTCTTTTTTTTGAACATTGAAGGTTTCAATTGTGCGAAACCACTGTTTCCAAGCCATGTTAACAAGGTATAGCTACCTGTATCTCTCATTAGCCGCAACAACCACGTGATGCTTGAATCTACCTATAGGTTGTTTAATTTAAACAAATATCAAGTAACATCAACAATTAAGATAAGACAATAATGACCTTATGATGGGACCTTAATTAATGTCCTTTAACAGGGAAATCTTGGCGTCTGATTTCGCCCGGTTTAACTTTGCAAATGCACAAGTATGGTCCTCGTGTTTTTAGTCATTAACAATTTACATTTAAAACATAATCAGCCTATAATAGAGTTCATGTCTAATTTACATAGTATTGCGAGGATTTTTATTTATTTATTTATTTTTGTTTATACATGACTTTTATGAATTCTTAACTAATTTACCTTAATAACAATTTAGTTAATTTAACTTGTTATTATTAATTTAGGTATATATAATAATAGGTTTACAAAACTTTTCATATATTTTTATTCGTAACTATTTACATGACATTATATATATATATATACATGTAGGGACGGATGATAGAAGGGGACGGGGATGCCCCGGCCCTCCCTGTTTTCTCACTTAGAAGGGTGGATATAATAGTATTCCATCGGAAAATCATTTGGTTCCCTTCGTTTTCTTCCTAAAAATCATTCGGCCCCTTCCGTTTTCATCCTAAAAATCATTCGGTCCCATTCGTTTTCTTCTAAAAAATCCTTTGGGCCCCCTCCGAGCTTTTTTTTCAAGCTCCGTCACGGTATACATGTATATATATGTGTATGCATGTATGTATTTGTATATGTATAAACTTGCATGAAAATAATAACAAATGTTTTGTTTTGTTAAATAAATCAAATCTTAATAACATGTTATGTTATAACTTATGTATTTTGAAGTATGGAATATGTACTTAAGAAATTTAAAGACTTTTGTTTATTTCAAATTTGATACCATTTCAGTTTAAAATTATATCGAATATCCTAAAGGTTATAGTCTTCTATACTTCTAAAAAGCTTCGTCCTGAAATTTCTTGAAAGACTAGTGAATAGATATGGATGCTTGATTTTCATGTGATCCTCGTATTCTCAAGTAAATTCTAGGCCTCGATTGAAATCCCATTTGATCAGAATATCAAAATTCATTTGTTTTTAAGCTTCTTGATTTCTCCATCTAATATTTTTACATGTCTCTTTATAAATTGCGTTGTTTCATAAATACTCACTTCATCAAAAGGAGTATGAATGTTTGAAAGTTATTGAGGCAATTCGAATCGATAGGTCACCTTATCAATCCTTTTCAAGATCTAAAAAGGACCTACATATCGAGAAAATAGATTACATTTCTTGCCAAAACGAACAATCCCTTTTCAAGGCAATACCTTGAAAGAACCATGTCGTTGGCTTGGAATTTCAACAACTTTTGCCATTTATAAGCATAGATTTTTTGCCTATTTCTTGAAATTGTGAGTATCTCACGAATTTGAATGATTTTGTTTGTTGTTTCTTGAACAAATACAGAGTTAGTGATTGGATCTTCACACAACTCTTTCCAATAGACTAACGATCGACATTCACGCACATAAAGCGCCTAGAACAGATCCATATTGATATTATTATAATAAATGTTATTGTATGAGAATTCAATTAACGGTAAATGGATCTCCCAATATCTATACATAATCTCATTGATGTAGCTTTAAACTAATTTATTCACTCGATAGTTTTCATGTATTAATAGGTTGTGAGAAACCTTTGTCAGACGATCAAGAATCACTCAAATGTTGTCACAATCTTTGGAAATTTGTAAGAGTTTATTTATAAACTCCATAAATATTCATTCCCACATCCAAATGGTTATTTCAGATCATTTGAGTCGTACTGACCAGATTTTGAGGCTCGACTTTCACTTTAGAACAAATTAAGCACTTGGATACAAAAAGAATCACATTGTTTATCATACCCAACCACACTACTGAATTCAATGATCGTTGTACTTTTATCGCCAACAAGATTGTTAGAATATCAAGATTTATATGTTTCATTATAAATAAATTATCATAGATTGTTTCAATTTGGAATCCACAAATGGTTTTTGGAAGTGTAGCAATCATTTGCTTTGAACTTCAACATTACTAGGTATTTCCTAACGGAATTTACCTTTGGTTACTAATCATTGTTGTGCTTCCAAAACTTTAGAGTAATTACGACCGCACTAATTCCATGTTCAAGAGTCGTATGGTTATTCTTAATCTTTGGTTTCACAATGTGAACAAGGAAAAACCAAATAATGTTTATGTAAGCATTTTTGGGTTTGAGCACAAATCATGATTTGAAGAACCTTTAAAGCATTATCCCAATAAACTCATACTTCTTGACGTTTATTCATCAAGATACTAATGCATTTCTTCAACCGAACAATTTCTACATGATGTTTTGACAACAAGTCCATATCTACTATAATGCCAAAACTTTCCAAATTTTATAGGAATAAAATCAAGAGAGAATTCGTGATTCTTAAGACTCCATGTGTTATTAGGGATAAAGGAATAAAACTTAATTGAGTTACCACCAACTATTAAAGGATTTTTCTAACATAGTTCTAAGGATAACAAGTAAAGGTGCAAGCTGTTAGTAATATAATATATATCTACCCACGTATCAAATAATTTAGATGCATAAAGTCAATTTACGTATCGTTCACCACGTCGTTGTTATTTTGAGCCTGGTTAGCATTGACATTATAAACTCTTTCCTTGTTATTTTGAACCATAGATTGTGTCCAAAAAAGTATCCATACTAACTGTTAACTCATGTATGGCCATACTATAAATTAATATTTGTATTTCAACAAGTTTGCTAAGTGTACTTTTCACCTTTTTCACACAATGACAAAAGCCATTGCGAAGATGGTATCTAACACATCTTAGGGTACTAAGTACTAGCTTGCTTGACTGGCAACACACATAGAATCACATATATAATCAACACATTGTATAAGCTTAGCATTTAACTCATAAAGCTAAGTAGGTCTAAGGCTTGCATCATAGATTGAATGAATAATAGAATGAATAAAGTTTGAATAAAACATGTGTAACATCCCAAAAATAAAGAATGAAAAAGGTAGTGTGAAGAAACTCACATGATCAAATGTTTAGCTATTTCCAACACCTTGAACAATTATTGAAGAGCAAGATATCTACTCACCTTAAAGTTTGAGTAACAAGTCTTAGCATTTTATAGTTTAAGACTCTAAAACTATGTTATTCTAATGGAAGTCCTATTTTGAATGAATCTATGTTTGAATGGATAACTTGGAATATAATATTGAATAATAAATAAAATAGAATATAAAACATTCTTTTTATTTATTTTTCAATATAGGTGTATGAATAACTAGAGTAATATTTTTTTTGAGAATGTATAATAATATTCTTGTAATAATAAAATATAATATTGAATATTCTTTTTATTTATTATTTCGTATTTGAATTTCTAGGAATAATGTTTTTCCCAATTCATTTCTTTTATAAATGTTGTAAAAAAACATCTGTATGTAAAATTTATGATTGTTTCGTTTAATAACTTAGGATATTTATTTTATTTAAAAATCGTTTTGAAACTTCGTAAATGAAACATGATCTGTTTGAATAGTCATTTGTTTTTAAATAACCTTTTGTTTTCAAAATGTTATTTAGTCTAAAAATAATTCTTATACTTCAAAATTATTTTAGATTACCCTTTTTGAAAAACAATAATAATCTTATTTAAAAACAAAATAACATTTTTAAGATTTTAGGTTTTTAAAATACAAAACTATATGTTTTTGTAAGTTTTGAAATTGTTATTATTATATTATTTTCAAAAATAATTTCTATGTAAAAAAAATAATAACATTAACACTTTGATATTTACTAAATATGTATTAGAAAGCTTGCAATATGTTTTATAATATTCTTAAACATATAACATGATTTCTATATCATAAATATGTTTTTAAATTAGTTTAATAAAAGTAATTAATTAAAAACCTTTTTGGAATTTAATTTAACAGATTGTAGAAAAATGATTTTTGAGATTTTTAATATATATTTTTTTATGAAAAGAAATTGAATTGCAATGAGAGTAAAACACAAAACCTGGATTAGGTGTACCCGGCAGGTGTAGAACCCGGGTCTATCCCGGACATCCCTTGCAAGTTACCGGTTGATCTAGAACCCCAATTGTGTTAAGTTTCAGTGTATTTGAAATTATTCCACCAAATCAGTTTCAATAATATTGTCACACCCCGGGCCGGATCGGAGACTCGTCGGGCGGAAGGTCCCGAGGCGTGATTGTAATTGTAGTGATCAGATTGTTACATTGCACATGATGGTATGAGAAATACTAAAATACAATGATAAAATTAAAGTAAATTACACCTATTTTATAATTTAATTCTATTACAACTTGACTTACGCATCTGGGGTGGGGCACAAATGTCTCACAAAAATTGCTTGCAAATGTGCAAGTCTTGAATCTTGTAGCCGTTGTGGCCTGGGAGATTCTATGCATGATTTGTAGGTCCCTTTAAAGGATCATATCTTTCTCTCTCTAAAAGTCATCTTGCTTTTACCTGTTCTTCACCAGAGAACATGTAAAATCTGTCAACACTAGGTTGGTGAGTTCATACAAGTTTTAAAAATAAGAGGTTTTGTAAAAGGTTTGATGAAAAACTCTTTCCATTTACACTGGTTTTGAAATTGATGTGTAAATGGTTTTGAAAACACGAAAGAATTACACAAGCATGTCAGTCTGAACCTCATTACTGACACCATCCCAAATCATCGAAGGTAGTTTATGTATAGGGCATATTTAGAGCCAAAGCTCGGTCGCCAGCCCGCCACCCTTTCTATGATCCACGAGGATGTCCTTAATGGAAATCAGACCTCATCACTTATGTACCTCTATTCGACACGACACGACGGATGTAAAAGAAATGTCTTGAGAAAGAAGTTTATGCCCTGTCTTGTGATATAGGAAAATTTTTTTGTTTTGTTTAATTGATATCACAAAGTTTACACTCTTTTCTTGTAGTTAAACATTGTTTGTTGTGTACTCATTTGAAAATCATTCAAGACCAGGTCTTGAACATTTGTTTGGTTTGAAAACTCATGTTATTGTTTGTGTGTTATGTTCGTAATATCACCCATGTGATCATTTACCAAACCTAAATGATATGCCCTTGTAGATTAGTTCCTTTGGAACTAATCCGAGTTGTTGTTTCACGTTGTATGAGTGTAACGTACCAGCCTCGGCGCTGGAGGTTGGTTAGACCTATTGTATCATCTACGTTACCGTCGGTTGACCTGTGTCAACTAATGGTAAATGACTCTAAAGGGACTTACTTGAGAATTCCTTAGCGAATTCTTGATGTGTTTGTTGTGTGGACTCATGCTCTAGTGAATTACCCTAGACAGATACCATGCAAAGTTTGTTGTTTGTTGATGGGGGATTCCCGTGAAAATGATTTTATTTGATTGTGCACTACACAATTCCCCGGGTCGAGTCCGTTCACCTCTTGGTTGGGCATAAAGCCTCGAACTGTTGTGATCAACGGACATCTCCACGCCGATTTGTGTTTGAACCCTCGAAACTCTTTGTTGTTGTTGAATTGGAAAAGTTGAATACAACGATGAAAGCTTAGTAAAATAATTGAAAATGCACTTAATCGAAAAACATTCGAATAAGAGGTTGAGAGTTGATCTTTTTATCGAAATTATTTGAAAATAACTCTTATTCGCTGATCATTCGAATAAGAGAGTTCATGTTCTCAGCCCCAAATGATTTAGAAGGCAATAAGTTAAAGAAAAGGGGTATATGAACTCACGTGAGATTATGTGTCGTCGATGCATCACTCGGTATGTTCTCTAAGTTTGAATCCTGTGTCATAAATTAGTTAGTTAGGTGTTGGGTGGTTGTGTGTTCTGTGTTGATGTGATTTTGGAAAATGCGTTTTTATTTCTTTTTATCTTGATTAGATTTAAAATTCGGTCTAAGGTTCGGTTCTATCGATACAGATGATGTTCGATAGGACTTTCAACACATAACCATTTTTGGCTTTTCTTGGTGCGAATGGCCTTCATTCACACGAATGGAAGGATGCGAAGGCATACTCTCATTCTGATGTTCCATTTGTGCGAATGTGTTCCCACTCGCATGCTTATTCCATACGAATGAGTCCATGTCATTCATGTGATTGCTCTTTCGTCCAGCAGCTCGTTCGGGCGACTTTTCTCGGCGAATGAGGCTTCTCATTCGCACGAATGAGCCCTTCGTTTGGCTCATTCGTTTGCAGAGAACGCCATTTTTGAAATTGGTGGTTGTTTTCGGTGTTTTTACGGTTGAAATTGATGGTAAAACATTTTGGAGTGTTTCGGTGCGAAGGATCAGTGCTAATACTTACTGTGGAGCTCGTATTTGACCGTAATGGGATAAAAATGGTTGAAATCTTGATATGAAGGTGTTAGCGTTAAAATACACATGATTTGAACGCTTAAATGGTCCGATTTCGCGTGGAAATGGTTGAAAAATCAAGTGGCCGAGAGTGGGGTGCCGTTGAGAGAGTTGGATGAAAAACGGGTTTGGAAAACGGAAGTGTTGCTTTTATAGCTGTGTTGTCGCACGAATGAGTCATTCGTACGAATGACTCCCATTCAGCCTAATGACTCTGTGGCAGTAAAGCTTCACTGAATAAACCTATTCGTTCGAATGAGCGTCCATTCGTACGAATGGCTGTGCGTGTTAAAATTTTGATTGTTTATTAAATTTTTTTGTTGGAATTTTATTAAATTTGTTATTATTTTATATCAACGTTAAAAGACTCACGTTGACATCTGTATGAATCGTCAACTATAAAAAATTCGCGTTGTATTTAACTGCTGACATTGTTTAGTACTGTAAAGATATCATTTAGTGTGTCCGACCCAACAACATATCCACATGAATCGTCACCCATGCCGATATCTTGTCGGATCGGTACTCCAAATGTTATCTATTCAGATTTTGTTCCTTGTTTTCTCTCATGAGGTGTCTGTCTTTTCTTCTGATTCATGTTTGTGTGATTCAAATGATTTTCCTAACTGTCTTAGGAATAATCCTTGTTAGTAATCGATTGTTAGTAATTTCATAGGGATTTCAATCCCCATGTCAATACGAGTAGAATAACACAATATATTACCTGGTATGATGTCCATTTGATGGTGTTCGAGTGCGTGATCGGGAATGCTCAAGCTTGAATTTGTTTCGGACTTGTAATCGTTTATTTGCAATTGGTTTGTGTTCAGACACACTCAAGAGGTCCAAAGGAAACTATTCGAGTAGTTTGATTGACTATTTATACTGGTTTTAGTCGATTTTGAATTCCGGTTCGAACGTGATATATTAGGTATGGTATTAACATAAATTTACAGGTCAATCGTATTAATTGTTGATGGGAATCGAATACGCGTGATAATCCTTGTCTAATTTGCTAGAAGGTGAGCTGTAATTGTGCTGGAAATGATCGGGAGTTGAGTTTGGGTTGAAAACGGGTCGGTGGGTATCCATATGGGCGATAGGGTAAAGAGAGAAGCAAGAATGGGGGCTTTGCAAATCTGATCCCTCTACTTCTTCCTTGTTTAGTTTTTAATTAAACCTTTTCCTTTTCACAATTCAGTTTTATTAAATGCCATTTTTAGTCCCTCTGGTTAAATAACTATCTTATAATTCAAAATTTATAAAATCTTTTATTCATTTTCTATAACTTAGATTTTACAAAATAATTAATTTGTATAAGACATCAAAATTTTTATAAGAACCCTTTTATAAATTTAAATGTCGTATTATTATTATTATTTATTATATATATTATTTATATTTGCATAACTTTAATAATTGATTATTTACTAATAAAGTGTTGTTATTTTATTATAACATATTTTAACCTTTTTAGGCTTCATTAAAATTATAATTTTTATAAAATGAAATTTATAAAAGATTAGATTATGTCTTATGTAATTATTATTAGTTTTACTTTATCAATGCATTAGATCTTTATATATGAATTTATGAATACAAGTGTTTCAAAGAGCATCCAAAACTTTTATTTGTCATGAATTAAACACTATTACATTACTTGAATTTTAACTGAAAACACTAGGGATTACAGTCTCCCATACTTTAGAGAATTTCGTCCTGAAATTTATTTAATAGGAATCGTTTGCTCGAGTGTTAATTATTTCTTTTGATTTGTTTTGTTTCTTTCTAACCTTTGTTTATCGATTTTTAGGATATTAATAACTTTTGGGTATTGATTTAATGTTATTAGAATTGTTATTATTAATGGTACATGATAGTGTCTCATTGTTTAAACCACTAATTGAAAGCTTAGGATAGTTAAAGTCGCAATTGGTTTTAGAAATTGGAAATGAAAATGATCTTTAAAAAGAATATGTTTTAGTAACATACTCAAAATTTCGGATTTGTATAAGAAGCAGTTTACTTGCTAAGAGGGTTTTGAATTTAACGATAGTTGACTCAATCTCCTGGTGAGATTAACTACAAATGTACTTGTATAACTTGGCATAAAAATACTCCCCAAATATTGTTATATGAGTAATAATTTATTTGTCGATTATTCTTGACTAAAGTATAGTTCACTCGAATTGTAGATTAAATTGAATAATCCAATACTTAGTCTCTATGAATGTTTTATTGATGCTTATATATAGGGTATACTGTAGCCAACCCACCACATCACTAATACTTTGGTAGCATTTCAATTCCCTACCAAGACTAACCTAACCTTAACTATATTTGAATAGACGTTTGAATACTTGACTAACTTTGAATTCATAAGAGTTTAGAGATACTAACAATTGCATTATTGCAATAGAATCTCATAGTTGTATGGATTGCAAAATGATCACTTTTGAATATACGAATGATATAGAATACACTAATGGGTGATATTGTACAGTTGTGATAACCACTTGTCATTAACCTTTGCTATGATTTCAATGAATCACTGAGTTTTTTGTTTAAACATACCAATGTAGAATAAATCATTTAAGAATCGTTAATATGATTTATGTGATTATCAATTTCTTTGATTTGACTTGGTGTAAGAATACACACCAAGTTTTAGTAATTGAACAACAGTTGGTTTGACTAGCATAGTTTACTTGAAACTGTAGATTGAATTGACTACTTTAGCCCTTGATCAAGCTTTTGGTCCTACTATCAATATACTATTAGTGCTTATATATAGGGCATACAATAGCTAACCCACCACACCACTATTACGCTGATAACATACCAAACGCCTACCAATGCTAACTTAAACTTTAGACATGTTTGAACAGGTACGAAAGGCTTTGATTAGATTTTAAGATTTTTGTTGGTATGGAGGTTCTAAATGTTGAAATTTTGCTACAGTATCTTCTGATTGTAATGTACAAAATTGGCAAACGATTGAGTTTTGAATAAACGAATGATATTGTACACAAGTAGTTGATATAATTTAACCTTTGATAATTGTGATAACTAATTATCACTAATCTTAGCCACAATATCATAGGATTTTTGAATTGTTGTCTAAAGATATGAATATAGAATGATTTGTCTAAAAATCAATAGTATGATTTATGTGGACTTGTTTTAAAATTTTATATGAAATCACCCATACTTAAATTCATAATTCCAAATCATGTCATTCTATTATAATCTAAACAGAATACAATAAGAAATCAATATGTCTTGGTTAAAATAATAGAATCAGAAATCGTTGTGACTTGTTTAGAACATAGGAATATTTTCAGGATTGAATACCTAATGACATATTAGAATTAACTAACACCAATCTTAGGCATAATATCTTAGTGGGTTTATAGAATTATAACATAGACATCATGATTTATAATAAGAAATGTGATATATAACTTTATAGATGTATGGACAAGTCACTAATCATAAGAACCATATCATCGAATTTTCTATCTTGGATATTGAAATATGTAATATTATGACCTTTTATATCTATTGATGAATCACCATCAATAAATCTTAAGTAAAATATTTCTGGTTTTCTTGAATCAAAATATACATCATAGATCAAAGAAAGATAACACCATAATCTTTTAGATTTAGTGATGTATCACCATGACTAATCTTAGGTTTAATGTTAGTTAAATCATAACATAGGTAACATAAAAAAAAGAAAGATGGTATCATATTTTGTGAGACATAATAATGAATCACCATCACTATCCTCAAGTATGAATCATGAAGGTATTGAATCATAACATATATATTATAAATCCAAAGAAAGATAACACCATAGCCTTTAAATGTAGCAATGTATCACCATTACAATCTTAGGTATGATATTATTAACTTTCTTCAATCATAATAGATATATTATTTTGCAAAGGAAAAATGACATCTTAAGTATGATATATTGGAGTTCTTTAATCATAACATGTCATTGTCAATCCAAGAAAGAAAACATCATAACTTTTAGATGTAGTGATGTATCACCACCATGATCTTAGGTATGACATTATAAACTTTCTTGAATCATAACATATATATGGTTACTCATTAAAGGAAAATGACATCATGGCTTGTGAGATGTAGTGATGAATTACCATCACTAATCTCAAGTATGATATCATAAGGTTTGAAATTATATAAGCGATGTATTGAAACCATTTTGAATTAGAAATATTAGGGAGTAGTATCCAAGATGGACACTATTTGGCTTATTATAATTAATATTGTTTGAAACATGTAACATGCTTTGGCCTATAGGTAAGATACTGTCATTAAGAATCCCCAAGAAAACTAGATTGGTCCCTCATCAGGGGTTATGAATCGCTTTCCTAGACTAGATTTTCAACTACCGATATTCACCCTTCCAGTTACTACATGTCAATTTTAAGAAAGTTAATTCTAATGAGGTTTTAAATCAAAATAAAATGGATAATAGAATCACAAATAAGCACATTGTTTGGACTTGTTAAAAAAACGTACAGAATAGTATTCAAAATTGAATACCGGGTGACATATTAGAATCATTTAGTTTTTAAAGTGCATCAGAGGTCACTAGGAAAGCCAAACAGGTCCCATAGTATCTCGGGGATTTATACGAATAGCTTTCTTAGACAGGATTTCCAACTAACGGTATTACACTCTTCCTGTTAGTACATATCCATCTCACAAACTTAATTCTAACAGGATCTGAAAATCAATATTGGAATTCCTATTTCGTCTAAGGAATAATATTAGGCATTAATCCTAATGAGTTTTGAATTCCTATCATCTAAAGGTTGTTTGCATGTGTGTGAGTTTGTAATGGAATTTACTTAAAGAGATTTCTCAGACAAATTGCTTAGCTAAGTAATCCTCAATGTCACACCCCCAGCCGACGGGATGGATCGAGTTTCCCGTCGGGCGGAAGGTTCTCGGGGCACGATATCGTGAGTGATAATGGTGATGATCAGACTGTTTACATAGCATCAACATTGAGAATAACTAAAGCACAATAAAGCATTAAACTAGGATTACAAAGTTAAATTACAATATCAATGTTTGATAATTTAACTAAGTAAACCTATCAAAAGAATATTTTAGCATTTACGTAGTTTAGCTTTCACCAATCTCATGCATGGGTACAAGCTTTGCTCTAGCATATTTTAGCATTTACGTAGCCCACGAGAAGATACAAGCTTTACTCTAGCATAGTTTAGCCATTACGTATCTCATGAATTTGTTTAAGCTTAGCATCCGAATAGTTTAGCGTTTACGTATCTCATATATGCAGATACAAGCCTTGCTCTAGCAATGTTTGGCAATTATGTATCTCATATATAGACACAAGCTGTGCACACACATAGTTTAGCATTCACATATCTCATATATGCAGATACAAGCCTTGCTCTAGCAATGTTTGGCAATTACGTATCTCATATATAGATAAAGCTTAGCATTCGCATAGTTTAGCTTTCATGTATGTCAATGCATGGGTACAAGCTTTTGTCACACCCCGAGCCGGCGGGGTAGGATCGGGTTTCCCCGTCGGGCGGAAGGTTCTCGGGGCGCGATATCGTGAGTGATAATCGAAGTGATCAGATTGTTTACATTGCACATGATATAAATGAGAAATGCTAAATAAAATAGAATTACAAAGTTAAATTACAGCAGTAACGTTTATAGTTTAACAATGTAAATCTATTGTAAAACATCAATAAATGACTATCTTGTATTTACACAAGATATACAAAATAAATTGTATCATGATGTCTTCAAAAGTATGCAGGTCCAAAATACTAGTCTTCTATCTGAAGTCCTAGTCCAAAAGAAATGACTTCCTAATTGACCTGTTCGTCACCTGAGAAATCATGCAAAAATAAAGGTCAACACATGGTTGGTGAGTTCATATAGTTTAATGTTTGAAAATGATTTGAAAATGATTTGATAATGATTTGAAAACCTCCTTTGGTAAAGACCTTAACCTCATTAACTTCACATGTAATATCCAAATCGGTATGCTTATATATAGGGCATATGTAGGGTCGAACTTACCGCCCGCCCAGCCACCGTCCCACCACATACTAATCCGTATATGACACTGTTGTTAATGATAATTAAGCATTTTTACCCTCAACACAACCCATAAGTTCTTCTGTTTGTTGTCCCTGTAATTACAATCATTTGAAATCCATGGTGATTTCACAAGTTCACCACATAATATGACCAACCACACAATTGTATAAACAGTTATAAATGTTTAATTAAACAAGTAAATAAACATTTAATAAAATCTAAGTCCTTATGATTGGGGCCTATGGTCATACTCGAGTAGACTAGTCTGTCAATCTAGATACCTAGTAGTTAGGGAAACTGTAAATATCCTCAAACATACGACCTACAAGTCAAACGGTCTAGCTAGGACTTCTTGAAATGCAGGATTTTATGTTTCGTCAATGTTTTTGGCGTATGCTATCTCTGATATTTCCCAGATTTTCCCTTAAAAATGATTGTCTGATTTTGTCACAAGATGTACTTGATGTGTTGATCATAGAATACAAGATTCATTGATCGGTTGTACACTTGATTCATTGTTCAACAAACACTTGGTTCGTAGAACATTGATTGTTGTCTTTGCAAAGATCGTTTTGTTTGATGTCTTGAAGTCCCACACTTGTTTTGTCAAAATGTTTGCTTTGATTCCTTGAATTCACCCACTTGATTTCCCAAAATGTTTGATTTGATTCCTTTGAATTCACCCACTTGATTTCCCAAAATGTTTGATTTGATTCCTTTGAAATGTTTTGACTTATTGAAAAGTTTAGTTTAACTCGTTTATTCACTTAATATATAAGTAAATAAGCTTAGTAAAAACCTGCATAAAATCTTCCTAAACATGGTCTAGGATATCATTTATATATATGTAGAACATATAATTTAAAAGCAATAAAGTAAACAATTTAAGTAAACAGTTTACGCATGCTTCTCAGCCCCGCATTTTAGAACAAAAATGTTGGAAAAGGGGCAATGAACTCACCTGTGCTGCTATGTAATTTGATCTAACACAAAATGCGCGCTCCTGTATGTAAGCTAAGTTTCTTCGGTTCCTGAGTTATTTTATAAGAATTCGAATATAATAAGTACGCGTAGTAGTCGTTGTACCTAAGACCTTGAGTCTTGTTGTGTGTGCAACTAAGTGTCTTAATACTAAGTGTATCTAAGATCTACTCTATCTTAATTACCCTTCTTATGATCCCAATTCCCATGATTAGTTACTAACTTACCTTTAATTTTTTTTTTTTTAGAAAATTTCGGCAGAGTTTCCTTTGTTTTTAAAGCAATTCCAGACAATTATCTTGTCTATTTTTCAACAAAATCCCAATCAATTATATCACAATAAGTATTTAAATCAAAACCTTACCATTTACTTATATAACTAAATACACTTACAAGAAACAATTTATATTTCAATTTAAACAAGATTTTAGAAATTTACTAAATTAACTTTTAACTAAATTCACAATGCCTTTATTTATCAAAATATCATTTCTTGAGTTTACGTAATCATTTATTGTATGATGGGCTTAATTAAGCCCCATTGGGCCCACTTAGGCCCAATTGACAACCTTGATTTCAACTTGATTTCAAGACTTGTGTCTTTGATTCTCATGAACTTAAGACAATGTTATCCAATTGTTAAACCATCTTATGTCTCTTAACCACTCGTATTGTGTTGTCATTGTATGTTACGAATTATATTGTTATAGAACCCCTAACCCATAAATCTATGCCAAATTCTAGGTCGTTTTCTCTATACGTAGATCACGTGTGTTCCCATGCATACACCCAATGTATTCCATGCATGCATGCCCCTTATTTCCTATTATTTTGTCAAAATCTCATTTCACAAGTCTTCTATCAGCGAACCTATGGGTTCAGATAGGGTTCGGCTACATCAACCCTTCCCACGAACCTTCATGGTTCGGCCAGGCTAGCTCACAAGTCCTAGGGTTCGTCCCATGGCTCGCATCTAAGGAGGTTCGTTTCCAACTAGGTGAGGGTGCGGCCAACCTAAAGGGTTCGGCCATCATAAGGCTCGCCGAAGTCTATGAGCCAAGGTTCGGCCATGTGAAGTGCAGGGTTCGTTGGCAGGTTGTGCAGGTAACAGGGTTCGTGAGTCAGGCAGGGCAGGGTTCGTTGCAGAAGGGAGCTAGGGTTCGTTGGAGGTGCTGGTTCGGCTAAGGAGGAGAAGAGGGTTCGGCCAGCTTCTGTTTGGTTCGGCCAGTAGATCTCACGAACCTGTAAAGATTTTTGGCATTCCCATCCTCATGTTCACGAGTTAAACCTGTTACAAACTCACTCTAACAAATTCTAAACCCATGTGATAACCCAATCTACGTGTTCTAAGTGCTTCAGTGCCGATTTAAACAACAAAACCATATGTATTCAAGAAAAACCCTCTAAAACCGAATTTAAAATAGGTGTTTACCTCCAATTTCGTGGATGAAATCTCGAAATACTTGTACTTCCTTGATCTACGTCGTGTAGTGGTCGTTTTGAACCGAGAATCACTTGAATCCGATGCAAGATGGTTGAGAAATCTTAGAGAGATGTTGAATATTTGTAGAGAGAGAGAGACGAGATTGAGAGAGATATGTGAGGTTGGTGATGATGATTATGGCATTTAATTGCCATAATAAATGCTTCACCACACCCGGTTGATCGGTCTCGTTCGGTTTCGCGTATTATGCCGTGTCGCGTAGTTTACGCGACGAAACGACACGGTTATAAAATTAGAAATCTTTTAATTATTCAAGGTTGTAATTCCTAATAAATTAACTAATATCTTCTTATTTATTAAAAATTTAAAACAAAATTAACTGTTTAAATCGAAATGTACGGTCGTCGCGCGTATTCGTTCGAATCGTCACCCGTACGAACACGACGATAACAATACTTTTCAATCTTGTTTTCTAATTTAAGAACATCACTCAGAACGTTAAACTTTCAGATTTATTCGTACAGATCGTCACCTATACGAATAACCCGTAAATTTAGCATTCACATAGCAACATTCGTGTGTTTTGTTCTGTAAAGTCTCACATACGTTTATACATAATATATCTTAAGCAAATAATCACATGATGGTTCTGTATTGCCAGACAATTGTCTGACTCAAGAACCATTGTTCTGAACTGTGTTTCTGTTAAATGTTTCTGAAACTGTTCTATGACAACTCACTATGATAATGATAATTGATATGAATATGAAAAGTACTGAAATGTATATGATCCGTACCTGTTTTACTGTTCATGTACTGTAGAGATCACTGTTCCGGTGACGGTTCCGGCACTGATGTTACAGTCTCCCCTTGTTAGAGAAATTTCGTCCCGAAATTTAAGTGTTGTTATCAGGTACAGCTTCCTCTTCAAACAGTTGGGGATACTTTAACTTCATGTGATCTTCACGTTCCCAAGTGAACTCGGGCCCGCGTCTTGAATTCCATCGAACCTTTACAATAGGAATACGGCTTCGCCTCAGTTGTTTAACCTTGCGATCCATAATTTCTAAAGGTTCTTCAACGAAATGCAGCTGTTCATCAACTTGAATTTCTTCGATTGGAATGACGAGACTCTCGTCAGCAAGGCATTTCTTTAGATTTGAGACGTGAAACACATCATGCACACCACTGAGTTCATCAGGTAATCTCAGTCTATACGCCACAGGACCAATACGCTCGATGATCTCGAACGGTCCAACGTATCTTGGTGCTAACTTGCCTTTCTTTCCAAAGCGTACAACGCCTTTCCATGGGGATACCTTTAACATGACTCGGTCTCCCACTTGGAATTCCAACGGCTTGCGCCGTTTGTCGGCGTAGCTCTTTTGTCTGCTCCTTGTTGCTTGTAGTCTTCTCTGAATCTGGGCTATCTTGTCAGTGGTTTCCTGAATCAATTCAGGCCCAGTTATTCGATTGTCTCCAACTTCAGTCCAGCAGATTGGTGATCGACATTTCCGGCCATAAAGAGCCTCGAATGGTGCACATCCGATACTGCTGTGATAACTGTTATTGTAGGAGAACTCAATCAGTGGCAAATGGGAGTCCCAATTCCCACCAAAATCCAATACACAGGTTCTCAACATGTCCTCTAGGGTTTGGATAGTACGTTCGCTTTGGCCATCCGTTTGTGGGTGGTAAGCTGTACTCAGATTCAACTGTGTCCCTAGAGATTTCTGTAATGATTGCCAGAACCTTGATGTAAATCTGCTATCTCGATCAGAAATAATAGACAATGGCACACCGTGACGTACCACTATCTCGTTGATGTGTAATCTTGCCAGTTTATCCATGGTGAAGTTCTCACGCATGGGCAAGAAATGAGCAGATTTGGTTAAACGATCAATGATTACCCATATTGTATCATGACCGCTGGAAGTGCGGGGTAGCTTGGTAATGAAATCCATAGCTATTTGTTCCCACTTCCAGAGCGGAATCTCAGGCTGTTCCAGTAGACCAGACGGTCTCTGGTGTTCCGCCTTTACTTTCGCACACGTAATACACTGTCCGACATACTCGGCTATGTCTTTCTTCATTCCCGGCCACCAATAAAATCCACGCAAGTCTTGGTACATTTTATCAGCGCCTGGATGGACAGAGTATCTAGTCTTGTGTGCTTCATCAAAGATAAGTTTCCTCAATTCATCTACCGCAGGGATCCATATACGTTCCTTGTAGTAGATCATTCCATCGGACTTTGTGTCAAACTGTTTCTCTGCTCCGCAATCAAGTTCTTTCTTCAGATTATTTCGGTCAAGTGCTTCTTGCTGTGCTTGAACAATCTTGTCACTTAAACTGGTCTGCACAGTTATCCCCATTGCTCTAACACGTAGGGGTTTGACCCGTTCCTTCCGGCTTAAGGCGTCAGCTACAACGTTCGCCTTTCCCGGATGGTACTTGATCACACAGTCGTAATCATTCAGAAGTTCAACCCAACGGCGCTGTCGCATGTTGAGCTCCTTCTGATCAAAGATGTGCTGCAGACTTTTGTGATCAGTGAATATGGTACACTTGGTGCCATATAAGTAATGTATCCAAATCTTCAAGGCGAAGATTACTGCTCCCAGTTCAAGATCATGAGTAGTGTAATTCTTCTCATGAATCTTTAACTGTCTTGATGCATAGGCTATGACTTTGTCCCGTTGCATTAACACACAACCGAGTCCCTGATGGGAAGCATCACAGTATACAACAAAATCATCACAGCCTTCTGGGAGAGATAGAATCGGAGCATCACATAATTTCTGTTTCAAGGTCTGAAAAGCATCTTCTTGTTTCTGCTCCCAGACAAACGGTTCACTTTTCTGAGTTAGTTTAGTGAGAGGCAAAGCTATCTTAGAAAAGTTTGAGATAAACCTTCTGTAATAACCCGCCAATCCCAGAAAAGACCGTATCTCCGTCGGTGTCTTCGGAGTGTCCCAATTCTTTATCGCTTCAATCTTGGCAGGGTCTACATGAATTCCCTCGCTGTTGACCACATGGCCCAGAAATTGAACTTCTCTTAGCCAAAACTCACATTTAGAGAATTTGGCATAGAGTTTCTCTTCTTTCAACAGCTCCAAGATCTTTCTAAGGTGTTGCTCATGTTCTGTTTTGGTCTTGGAATAAATCAGTATGTCATCAATGAAAACAATGACAAACTGATCCAAGTACGGCTTGCACACTCGGTTCATGAGATCCATGAAAACCGCTGGTGCATTTGTCAATCCGAAGGGCATCACCATAAATTCGTAATGCCCGTATCTGGTTCGGAAGGCCGTCTTCGGTATGTCTTCATCTTGAACTCTCAACTGATGATATCCAGACCGCAAGTCAATCTTAGAGAAGTATTGAGCTCCTTGCAGTTGGTCAAACAAATCATCAATCCTCGGTAATGGATACCGATTCTTGATGGTTAGTTTGTTCAGTTCACGGTAATCTATACACATTCTGAATGATCCGTCTTTCTTCTTCACGAACAAGACCGGAGCTCCCCAAGGTGAGTAGCTCGGTCTGATGAAACCCTTGTCAAGTAGCTCCTGTAATTGATTAGACAATTCCTGCATCTCTGAAGGTGCTAACCTGTAAGGAGATTTAGCAACAGGAGTTGCTCCAGGAATTAAGTCAATACGAAATTCTACCGGTCGCGCAGGTGGCAAACCAGGTAGGTCTTCGGGGAATACTTCAGGGTATTCTTTCACTACTGGTACATCTTGAACCTTCTTCTTGTCTTTCTCTTTTTCCAACACATGAGCCAGGAATGCTATGCACCGCTTCTGTAGACACTTACGCGCCTTTATGCAAGAAATGATTTTGACACTTCGCTTTGCTTGATCCCCTTTAACTTCCAATACACAATCACTCGGCAATGGAATTCGAAGCAGCTTCTCAGAACAGATGACTTCCACTCGGTTAGATGAGAGCCAATCCATTCCAACAATGATGTCAAAACTACCCAGTTCCATCGGTATCAAATCGATGGGAAATGTAAAATCATTTAGTGTCAATGGGCAGTTCCTATAAACTGTACTAACTGTGATCTGTTTCCCGTTAGCTACTTCTATAATGTAAGGGGAGTCTAACTGTTCCTCTATGAAATCTAGTTGGCATGCAAAGTCGGTAGAGATAAAACTCTGATCCGCACCAGTATCAAATAAGACAGATGCATAAAAATCATGTAAGAGAAACGTACCAGTGACCACATTTGGGTCCTGGCGTGCAGCTGGTGCTCCGATAGCAAAGGCTCGTCCACGGGGTGCTTGAACTGCTGGTTGAGCCTTCTTTGGGCAGTTCTTCGCAAAGTGGCCTTGTTCGCCACAATTATAGCATCCACCATTGTTCTGATTTGCTGGTGGAGGAAGAGCCAAAGCAGCATTGTTGACTGCTTGGTTAGGTGTCATCCTACAGTATTGGACCCAATGGCCCTTTCTTCCACATCCCGTACAATGTTTACACGGAGTGTCAGCAGGGTGATGATACTGACACTTGGCACACAAAGGAAACGTGCCAGTGTAGGGTTTGCGGTTGGGGTTTTGTGGTGTTGCTGCCACTTGTTGCAGAGGTGTGGCCACCGTGTAGTTCTTAATGGTCTTCTGTTTCTTCTTTGGATGGTGGTGGGGTTTCTTGGAAGACTCAGCCTTGTTCTTGCTGGGTTCAGCCTCTTTCTTTAAAACTCCAGAGGCTACCATGAGGTCAGTGAGTTTCCCAGACAGTCTCACTGCAGATTCAACAGTAGTAGGGTTGGCTGAAACAACCATGCCCTGAATGCAGGCGGGAAGTCCACCCACATATCGGTCTATCCTTTTCTCCAAAGTTGGTACCATATCAGGTACCAAAGCAACTAACTCGTGGTAACGAGTAGTGTACCCCATGTGATCAGCCCCCTTCATCACATGGTTGGATAGTTCAACCTCCAATTTCTGCAGCTCGTTCTTGGGACAAAATTCTGTTCGCAGCAGTGCCTTGAAGTCTTCCCATGACATTGCCATAGCTTCCTCTCTTCCCCGGGCGTTGATCTGACCATTCCACCAGGTCAGAGCCCGTTTGTTGAATGTCCCCGCTGAGTAACGGACCTTGTGATGTTCGGGGCAGCTGCAAAGATCCAACGTTGCCTCAATCTTCTCAATCCATTGGATTAGTCCAACGGCGCCTTCAGACCCACTGAAACTGGGTGGCTTACATCCTACGAAGGACTTGTAGGAGTAGTGAGATGAATCTCCAGTGTTTCCACTGGCTTCCCCGGATGTGTTGCCAGTATTGAGGATCTCATTACGAAGACGAAGGAACATCTCCGGTATAGCTTCTTTCATCTGATTCGTCATCTGGCTACTCAGTAACGTCACCAGAGCGATAGTAGCAGGATCCATGGTCGGTACGGTGCCCGAACCAGATGCTTGAGTAATCAATGGAGGAGGGGGAGGAGGAGGTGGAGGAGGTGGTGGTGGAGAGTCATTCGGAGACGGTGTGGAGGAGTGTGGAGCCAAGTCTTGAGGTGGTAGCTGTATCAAGGGAGGTTGTCTTCGTGGAGGCATTCTGATCATAACCAATAAAGTCATCGGTTAGTGCAATGATCGAATACAGAAGACAATATGCAAATAAGTCTTAAGTCCTATGTTCTCTACATGCAGGGTCCCTAGGTTATAGTCTAGGCCAAACCATTTAAATAAGTGACCTATATTTCTCTATAACCATGGCTCTGATACCAATCTGTCACACCCCGAGCCGGCGGGGTAGGATCGGGTTTCCCCGTCGGGCGGAAGGTTCTCGGGGCGCGATATCGTGAGTGATAATCGAAGTGATCAGATTGTTTACATTGCACATGATATAAATGAGAAATGCTAAATAAAATAGAATTACAAAGTTAAATTACAGCAGTAACGTTTATAATTTAACAATGTAAATCTATTGTAAAACATCAATAAATGACTATCTTGTATTTACACAAGATATACAAAAAATTGTATCATGATGTCTTCAAAAGTATGCAGGTCCAAAATACTAGTCTTCTATCTGAAGTCCTAGTCCAAAAGAAATGACTTCCTAATTGACCTGTTCGTCACCTGAGAAATCATGCAAAAATAAAGGTCAACACATGGTTGGTGAGTTCATATAGTTTAATGTTTGAAAATGATTTGAAAATGATTTGATAATGATTTGAAAACCTCCTTTGGTAAAGACCTTAACCTCATTAACTTCACATGTAATATCCAAATCGGTATGCTTATATATAGGGCATATGTAGGGTCGAACTTACCGCCCGCCCAGCCACCGTCCCACCACATACTAATCCGTATATGACACTGTTGTTAATGATAATTAAGCATTTTTACCCTCAACACAACCCATAAGTTCTTCTGTTTGTTGTCCCTGTAATTACAATCATTTGAAATCCATGTTGATTTCACAAGTTCACCACATAATATGACCAACCACACAATTGTATAAACAGTTATAAATGTTTAATTAAACAAGTAAATAAACATTTAATAAAATCTAAGTCCTTATGATTGGGGCCTATGGTCATACTCGAGTAGACTAGTCTGTCAATCTAGATACCTAGTAGTTAGGGAAACTGTAAATATCCTCAAACATACGACCTACAAGTCAAACGGTCTAGCTAGGACTTCTTGAAATGCAGGATTTTATGTTTCGTCAATGTTTTTGGCGTATGCTATCTCTGATATTTCCCAGATTTTCCCTTAAAAATGATTGTCTGATTTTGTCACAAGATGTACTTGATGTGTTGATCATAGAATACAAGATTCATTGATCGGTTGTACACTTGATTCATTGTTCAACAAACACTTGGTTCGTAGAACATTGATTGTTGTCTTTGCAAAGATCGTTTTGTTTGATGTCTTGAAGTCCCACACTTGTTTTGTCAAAATGTTTGCTTTGATTCCTTGAATTCACCCACTTGATTTCCCAAAATGTTTGATTTGATTCCTTTGAATTCACCCACTTGATTTCCCAAAATGTTTGATTTGATTCCTTTGAAATGTTTTGACTTATTGAAAAGTTTAGTTTAACTCGTTTATTCACTTAATATATAAGTAAATAAGCTTAGTAAAACCTGCATAAAATCTTCCTAAACATGGTCTAGGATATCATTTATATATATGTAGAACATATAATTTAAAAGCAATAAAGTAAACAATTTAAGTAAACAGTTTACGCATGCTTCTCAGCCCCGCATTTTAGAACAAAAATGTTGGAAAAGGGGCAATGAACTCACCTGTGCTGCTATGTAATTTGATCTAACACAAAATGCGCGCTCCTGTATGTAAGCTAAGTTTCTTCGGTTCCTGAGTTATTTTATAAGAATTCGAATATAATAAGTACGCGTAGTAGTCGTTGTACCTAAGACCTTGAGTCTTGTTGTGTGTGCAACTAAGTGTCTTAATACTAAGTGTATCTAAGATCTACTCTATCTTAATTACCCTTCTTATGATCCCAATTCCCATGATTAGTTACTAACTTACCTTTAATTTTTTTTTTTTTAGAAAATTTCGGCAGAGTTTCCTTTGTTTTTAAAGCAATTCCAGACAATTATCTTGTCTATTTTTCAACAAAATCCCAATCAATTATATCACAATAAGTATTTAAATCAAAACCTTACCATTTACTTATATAACTAAATACACTTACAAGAAACAATTTATATTTCAATTTAAACAAGATTTTAGAAATTTACTAAATTAACTTTTAACTAAATTCACAATGCCTTTATTTATCAAAATATCATTTCTTGAGTTTACGTAATCATTTATTGTATGATGGGCTTAATTAAGCCCCATTGGGCCCACTTAGGCCCAATTGACAACCTTGATTTCAACTTGATTTCAAGACTTGTGTCTTTGATTCTCATGAACTTAAGACAATGTTATCCAATTGTTAAACCATCTTATGTCTCTTAACCACTCGTATTGTGTTGTCATTGTATGTTACGAATTATATTGTTATAGAACCCCTAACCCATAAATCTATGCCAAATTCTAGGTCGTTTTCTCTATACGTAGATCACGTGTGTTCCCATGCATACACCCAATGTATTCCATGCATGCATGCCCCTTATTTCCTATTATTTTGTCAAAATCTCATTTCACAAGTCTTCTATCAGCGAACCTATGGGTTCAGATAGGGTTCGGCTACATCAACCCTTCCCACGAACCTTCATGGTTCGGCCAGGCTAGCTCACAAGTCCTAGGGTTCGTCCCATGGCTCGCATCTAAGGAGGTTCGTTTCCAACTAGGTGAGGGTGCGGCCAACCTAAAGGGTTCGGCCATCATAAGGCTCGCCGAAGTCTATGAGCCAAGGTTCGGCCATGTGAAGTGCAGGGTTCGTTGGCAGGTTGTGCAGGTAACAGGGTTCGTGAGTCAGGCAGGGCAGGGTTCGTTGCAGAAGGGAGCTAGGGTTCGTTGGAGGTGCTGGTTCGGCTAAGGAGGAGAAGAGGGTTCGGCCAGCTTCTGTTTGGTTCGGCCAGTAGATCTCACGAACCTGTAAAGATTTTTGGCATTCCCATCCTCATGTTCACGAGTTAAACCTGTTACAAACTCACTCTAACAAATTCTAAACCCATGTGATAACCCAATCTACGTGTTCTAAGTGCTTCAGTGCCGATTTAAACAACAAAACCATATGTATTCAAGAAAAACCCTCTAAAACCGAATTTAAAATGGGTGTTTACCTCCAATTTCGTGGATGAAATCTCGAAATACTTGTACTTCCTTGATCTACGTCGTGTAGTGGTCGTTTTGAACCGAGAATCACTTGAATCCGATGCAAGATGGTTGAGAAATCTTAGAGAGATGTTGAATATTTGTAGAGAGAGAGAGAGACGAGATTGAGAGAGATATGTGAGGTTGGTGATGATGATTATGGCATTTAATTGCCATAATAAATGCTTCACCACACCCGGTTGATCGGTCTCGTTCGGTTTCGCGTATTATGCCGTGTCGCGTAGTTTACGCGACGAAACGACACGGTTATAAAATTAGAAATCTTTTAATTATTCAAGGTTGTAATTCCTAATAAATTAACTAATATCTTCTTATTTATTAAAAATTTAAAACAAAATTAACTGTTTAAATCGAAATGTACGGTCGTCGCGCGTATTCGTTCGAATCGTCACCCGTACGAACACGACGATAACTATACTTTTCAATCTTGTTTTCTAATTTAAGAACATCACTCAGAACGTTAAACTTTCAGATTTATTCGTACAGATCGTCACCTATACGAATAACCCGTAAATTTAGCATTCACATAGCAACATTCGTGTGTTTTGTTCTGTAAAGTCTCACATACGTTTATACATAATATATCTTAAGCAAATAATCACATGATGGTTCTGTATTGCCAGACAATTGTCTGACTCAAGAACCATTGTTCTGAACTGTGTTTCTGTTAAATGTTTCTGAAACTGTTCTATGACAACTCACTATGATAATGATAATTGATATGAATATGAAAAGTACTGAAATGTATATGATCCGTACCTGTTTTACTGTTCATGTACTGTAGAGATCACTGTTCCGGTGACGGTTCCGGCACTGATGTTACAGCTTTGCTCTAGCAATGTTTAGCAATTACGTATCCCATGAATAGATGCAAGCTTAGCATTTAGCATACAATCATAGCTTTGTGCATTTAGCTTCAAGGATTAGCATATAGTTTGAGCATAGAGTTTATAGCATAAGCATCGAGCATATAGTTTAAGCATAGAGTTTATAGCATAAGCATCAGGCATATAGTTTGAGCAGAGAGTTTATAGCATAATCATCGAGCATATAGTTTAAGCATTGAGTTTATAGCATAAGCATCAAGCAATATAGTTTAAGTCTTAGTCCCTAGCTTCCAGAACAAGAGTTACATGCTTAAGCATCATGAACAAGTGTAAAAGCATTTAACAGACATTTCGATAATTGTTTAAAATGTATAACATGCTTCTGAGTCCCGAGGTAAAAACAAATATGTTTGAAAAGGGACAAATGAACTCACCTTGTGTTTGAAGTGGTTGACTTATCTTAACTAGAATGCATGCGCTCGTTGTAGTGTTAAAGATCCTGTATTGATTTCATGTGGTTTGTAACTTATACGTACAAGTTGTAGTGAACTCTGTGTGTGTGTATGTGTTAGCCCTAAAGTTGGCTAACACTTGTGAGTCTCGGTCTTTATTCGGCCCTGATTTACTTGTTTCTCACTTATGTTACTATGACGTGTCTTCATGTTGTATGTTAAAGTTATCTTTTGTCATTATTAGTCTCTTAGTGGTTTGACGCTTCATAGTTGTGAATGTTAGAGTTTCAACCTTGTTTCTAAGTTCATTTACCACTTTTGTAGTAAATAAAAATTATACAAAGCATCCATTGCATGTAGTCTTTGTTTATAAGTTTAGTGTGTTGTGTGATCCTTTGATTAGGTGGGCAGAATAAGTTACATGGGCTTATTCCAATTAGAGTGTTTGGGCCGTGTAGGTGTGTGGGCCAAATAGGTGAAACATGATGTGTGGGCCAAACGGTTGGGCTAGTATTCGTCCGAAGATGAGTTGGGCCGACTTTCTACTTGGGCCGAAAGATCAAATGCCCGAATTGGCCACACAGTTTAATCAAAAGAAACTTGGGCCGGAACATTGAACTGGCCTAATTAACCCCAGTGGGTCGATTTGTGTGAGTTTCACCAGTCCTGTGCATGGCCGACTAAGGGGTGCTAGGTTCGTTTCTCATGGCTTTTGGATGGAACATGAAGGTTCGTTGGTTATGGATATTCGCCATTCATGGGTTCGGGACTCCTATGGTTCGGCAGCGTAGGTTCGCATGGGGAAAGTTCGTGACATGGTAGATCACAGGTTCGGCTATAGTTTGTTGAGCATGGGTTCGTCAATCACACAAGGTTCGTTCAGCTTTCAGGTTCAGCCATGCCCCTAGGTTCGCAGCCCATGCAAAGGTTCGGCATCAAGAGGGTTCGGGTGATGGTTCGTGCATGGGAGGTTCGTGAATCTTGAAGGTTCGTCTAGGATGAGGATGGGTTTGCCTGGTTATCCGAGGTTCGTGGCTGTCTAGGTTTTCCAGGGCAGGTTCGCGGCTGCTGATGATAGGTTAGTTTATGCAAGCAAGGTTCTCCTCCCTTAGGTTCGGTCACCTGCATATTCACGAACCCTGTTCATCCTCATCCACCTCGAACTTCCTATTGTTGCAGGGCTGCTTCTGTGTTGTTGGTGTACCAAGAACAGTTTTCGAAGATATAGGGTCGATTTACAAGTGTTCTATACCGGTTGAGTGGGTTGGGTCGAACAAGGTGCAACAAACCCTAATATTTCGAACATTTAAAATTCATTACCTCGGATTTGGCTGAAAAACTTTCAGATCGGTTGTACTTCTATGAAGAGGAGATTGAGAGCTTCGTTTGGACACCAAGAGCACTTGATTTCGTTAAGAAATGAGCAAGATATGGAACTTTGAAGGTGAAGTTCTAGTGAGAGAGAGGGAAAACGGGTGGGGGTTTTAGAGAGAGAGAGATGATAGAAATGAGAGAAAATTGCCTCATTTAGGCTTTAAATACCCCAAGGGTATTCGGGTTTGTTTCGGTTGCTCGTTTTTCATCTCCGTTGCGTTTCCAAATCGTTATGCGTATTTTTACGTATTTAAATAAAAACAACTTTATTTTAATTATTTTAAAGGTGATTATTCCTAGTAAGTCTTCTAATTTGATTTTCTTTATTTTTTTTTATTATCGTTCGAGTCGTTTTTCGTTTCGTTTCGTCAGAACGTGTCACCTTCGTTCGTATTCGTTCGAATCGTCACCCGAACGAACACGGCGTTGGTTTCACTTTCTGATTCTTGTTTTCTACTTCTCAGTCATCATTTCAGAACGTTAAACTTTCAGATTTATTCGTACAGATCGTCACCTATACGAATAATTCGTCGATTTAGCATTCCGTAACAACAACCGTCATGGTTTTGTTTTGTTTAACCTCGCATTCGTTTATACATAATAGCATTAAATCAAGCATTTGTGTGTCAGTTCAGTGTTTTCTGATGTGTTTCTGACTGTTAAACCATAAGGTTTATGTCAGATTTCAGAACAATAGCATAATAGTTTAGTGTCAAGCATTAAGGGTCAATAGCATATACATAGTTTCACGTAGTGTGTACCTGAGTTACTGTGCAAGTTACTGTAGAGATCATTGTTCCGGCAACGCGTCCGACACTTATGTTACACTCAATATGAAGCAATCTTAGTCTAAGGCAT
Source organism: Mikania micrantha (assembly GCA_009363875.1). NCBI lineage: Eukaryota > Viridiplantae > Streptophyta > Magnoliopsida > Asterales > Asteraceae > Mikania > Mikania micrantha. The sequence goes on along the minus strand of CM018693.1, from coordinate 105,670,958 downwards.
TCCTAGTTAAGCGTAAGCAAGGCATTTTAATAATTATGGCTTTTCCTCTGTGGTAATTATCAACTAAGGCATTCCTGTATGGTAACACGTATATAACACAAACAATAAGTATTGTATAGCACATAAGCAAGATTAGTTATAGTCTAGGCCACCATTTACTAATAACCTAAACCCCCATAACCATGTATCTAATACCAATCTGTCACAACTCAACCGATGGAGGAATTCGTCGGGACTCGAGTTTGACTGTTTGTTAGCTCATGGTGCTATTAAATCGTTTCAATATTTAATGCATCATTAAATAAAAAAAACACAACATTCATTGAATCATAAACAACCATTACATGAATTGAATATTCAAAGTATTACAGTTGAAGTATCGAAACAATATTTACAATTTAACTATGTCTACTAATGCTTATCCTATGTCTTCATCATGCCTTCCTTAGCTTGTTACACACGTAAAATGGTGTTTGTCAACTATTTGCATAGTTGGTGAGATCACATACATAGTTTGAATTATACATATAAAATGGATGCAAACTATAGCATAACTAGAATATGTATCATAAGCATAGCATGAATACAAGTTTGAATAAATAGAATGAATGAATAACCATAGCTTGTGTCCAAACAAATATCCACACAAACTGTTAACTCAAGTATGGCCATACTATAAATTAACATTTATAGTTTGACATGTTTGCTAGGTGTACTTTTCATCTTTTTCACACAATGACAAAATCCATTGCGAAGATGGTATCTAACACATATTAGGCTACTAAGTACTAGCTTGCTTAACTGACAACACACAAATAATCACACATAGAATCAACACATTGTATAAGCTTTTATGTAGAGCCCATCAAGACGACAAAGACTGACAAAATCAACTCAAGACAAAGATGAAGACCAAGTTTTGTTTATTTTCGTGTACTTTAGATTTCTTGTATTTAGATTTTGGTGTACATAGGAATTTGGTACTCCTAGACCAATATAAAAAGACGTATAGTGTACTGGTCTAGGTAAGAATCCCGAGGTAGAGAGCTTCTAGGCACTTTGAAGCCGCCTTTGTAAAGTTCACGACTTTTGCAATAGAAATTAAGTTTTCTATCTTCTATATTGGATTCCGCACTTTGTATAAGAGATTCCGTTCTGATTTATTGGATAATGCTTGGATCTTGAAAAGCTTGGGACCTACAAGTGGTATCAGAGCTTTGTAGCTCTTTTCAGCAAAAAGGTAACAACTTTTCATCCCAAGTTCACGTCTTTATTGTTCTTCTTTACATTGTCTAGCTACTGTATCAATTTGGAGTTCTAGATCTTGAAGAAATTTCTTCTGGATTTGTTTAAGTGTTTTTCGAGAACTTCAAATTCGTGAACTTTAGTGTTCCTGAACTTGAGATTCGTGATCTTTGCATTCGAGTACTTCAGAGTTCGGTTACTTTTAGATTGTGCACTTCAGGGTTTGGATACTTCAGCTTCGAGTACTTTGGCATCGATTACTTGGTTTTCAGAACTTCGTCTTCGTGTACTTGGAAAGCTTCGTGTACTCTGAGATCTTCATGTACTTGGAAATCTTTGTATACTTGGTATACTTATAGTACTTGGACAACTTCGATTACCTAGGGAATTTCGAATACTTTGGAGCTTCGTGTACTTCCTGGACTTCGCATACTTCTGTGTTTTCAAGAACTTGGACTTAGATCGGAACGGACACCAAGCCTCCTAGGCTTGTTTCTGGTGACAATTTTGAAGACCGAAAATTCAGATTTCAGTCTTTCATCAAGCACACAGACCCGAAACTATGGAGATCTATTGAGGAAGGGCCATATGTGCCCATATATGAGAGTGAGCTAAATGGGTTGATCCCAAAAGATCGTAAGTTATTCACCTAGAATGACATTCTCCTCAGAGAAAAGGATGACAAGGCATAATCCTCAATCACCATTTTGTTATCCACTGAAGTTGATCATCGCTTCAAAGAGCACAAAACAACCAAGGAATTGTGGGATGCATTGGTTGAGCAGTTCGAAGGAAATGAGGATATGCGAGAGAGTCAGAAGGACATGTTAAAGCATCGGTTTAACATGTTTAATCACATCAAGGGTTAGGCACTAAAGGCCCAACTGAACAGATTCACCCATTTGATGACTGAGATCAAAAGTGTTGGGATGGAGATGACCAAATGTGAGGTCAACAAAAAGCTTCTCAATTCTCTTCCATACAATTGGAACTCCAATTGTACACTATCAAGAGGACTAAAGATATGTGCAAGACCACCCTCAGCGAGCTTATCTTCATAATCAACTCCTATGATATGGATGATAAACAAAGAGCTTTAAATCAGGCTAGCTCAATTGGCATCACACCAGCAACATAGAATGCAGCCCTTCTCTCCTCAATGACTTATCAAGCTTCTGGATCTCAGTCTGTTCCATTTGAGATTGCTTTTCTCTCTTCAGGGCAAGCTCATTTAGTGCCCAAAGTCAATGATGAAAGTGAAGAGAACCTGTTGCCGTTCAAGGGCTTTATGAACAGCTAGAATGCCTTTATTGCAGGTGAGCTGGCCCCAGCCAACTTGACACAAGACAATTTAGAGCAGATCAATCCGGTTGATATGGAAGAGACGGACATAGAATGGAAAATGGCTTTGGCAGCCTTCAGGGCCAAGAAATTCATCAAGAAGTACGGGAAGAACAACTTTGAAACAATCTGGGAAAGAAACTGGGGTATGACAAATCAAAGTTTCGATGTTATAACTGCGATCAGCTAGGTCATTTTGTTCGAGAATGCAACCTGCCAAAGAATGTGAAAGAGGCTGATAAGAAAACATATGATTCCACAGGATCTGGAAAATCAAAAGCATTGGTGAATAGGAGTCAGACGCTTATGATTGGAGCGACCAGGTGCAGGAACTGGAAATGGCTCTAAGTCACTCATTCATGGCAGAGGTGGATGAGAAACGCAATGAGGTAACTGAAAATCTTTGCTCAACCTCTTGCATTGATAAAGTTTTTAAATACAAATCATCATCAACAAGCGTCACTAGAACCTCCTCCTGATTGTTGGTATGCTTGTATTGAAGAAGATGAACCATGACATCTTCTCGTACATGGTCATGAACAAGAAAGGCAAGAAGATCTTTACAAGCGTCAGGCCATTGGAGAAGTTTGGTTGATTATTCTCTTCAATAGAAGATGAGATAATAGATCAGGCCACTTCCACAACAGTTGTTACTGAGGAACATGATCAGCATACATGAGCCACATCTGCATAGGCCGGTTCTATAGAGAAAGCCACATCATCTGACTCCTCCAACACTGAGATCGAGTTTACATTCGAGAGGAAAGAGCCTGTGGTTGTTTCTCCACCCTGTGAACTTGATACTTCAAATGAAAGGGATGCTGATTATACCCCTTCACCCGAGTCAACCCAAGAAGAAGAGGCTGAAGACGGTTTCCAGGAGGCCAAGGGACCCACGCATGAAGAAGAGAAAAACTTCTGAAGGCACATCTTCTGAAGCCACACAACCTCCACCACAAACCACCCAACAACAAACCACCCAACCATAGACCACCCAAGCCACCTCATACTACCCAAACCACCCAACCTCCTCAAACAACCCAACTACCATATACAACCCAACCATAGCTTCAAACCACCATCACAACAACCATCAAAACCACCACCACCACCACACAAATAATCCTCACCACCTCAATCTCCTACACCACTTAACTTTTCTCAACCACCATCCCCACCAAAGACAAGGGTTAACAAGGGAAAGGCTCCAATGGATACTCCATCTCCCTACGAGCCCGCATATGTGCCAGTTAACTTGGATTTCCTTTAAGAAAGAGTATTTGTGCTGGAAAAAGACTTTGCTACAAAGACTTGCTGATCGATAATCTCAGAGAGGGCATGATAAAGTTTGCTCAGCACATCAACAAGCAACAACAAGAAATCCGTTTTTTGAAGAAATAGAATGCTGAGTTGAGGAAGGAGATTGATGCTCTCAAAGGAGCTAAGCCTGATGAAAAACAGAATGATGACGATAAGGCTGAAAAGAAAGACGATGAAAATGATAAGAAAGATGATGAGGAAGAAAAGAAAGATGATGAAGAAGACAAATAAGATGATGATGAAAATGATGATGATGATAAGGGAAATGGTCAAGGCAAAGATGACAAGAAATATGACAAGCCTGATGATGACCAGCGTAGTGATGATTAAGGAAATCCCTCCTCAAGCAAGCTCGTAGACGATTATGATGATTACTTGTTTGATGATCTACCAGAAGGACTTAATTTTGAGGGTCTGGGAGAGGATCTGAAGAATGAAGGATTCAATGACATGTTCAAGGACATCTCAATGGATTTAGTGTTTGAAGCTTTTTGCGATCAAGAGCTTGGAGAGATTCCTGGATCTTCCTCAGGAGCATATAAGGAAGACGAACCAGAGAACATCATACTCAGGAACATCTCTACTGATCCGTACATAGACTAGTTGTATGCTCGCAAGTATGTCGATTCTTTGGGAAAGGAAGTGACCAATCTCGACACTGTTATATATAGTTGGTTTGATAAGAGGAGAAATTGGACACCAGCTCCCACAGATGTACAAAAGAAATGAATTGCTACAGGACATGATGATGACATGGATAATCCAGAGTATACAAACACTGCTAGCTCCAAATACTTATTTGCAGTCCGCAACAACAGATCAAGAGTCGTTTGATGGATGTATCACAAGGAGAACCAGGTGTATCTGGTGAAGAGATTCAACGGCAAGCTTGAGTACTTCAAACACCCGCAGGACTTCTCTTTACAGCCAAAGATTGATCTGAGGAACACCAGCAATACAATATTCAAGAACCCCTCAGAAGACAATCAGGCCAACCTATTTGCAAGATTTTTGAGGAGCAATGTGACAAGGACTTCCCAACTATGAAGCCAGTAAAAGGAATAAGGTTCACTTCCATATACATTCTGGATCCTATTACCATGCATCCTTGGGTCTACACATTATATCACTATTAACATGTGTCAATTTTTGGATCCTAGTGCGTTAATTCCCTTTTAGTTCATTTACCATTAAATGGCAGTGGCCAGGACCGACGATAACTAAGTAGTACCACAAGTTTGACAAACTTCTGGCGAGCTAGGTCAGTACGTTATTTGCAATGTGAATTTCATTTGGCCGATATTGTATGACAGGTAACAGGGCAACATGAGTTATGTTTGGTAAACGGCCACATGGGTGATAGTAACTTGACAGAACTTTACTATTAACTAGCCACAACTATTCTGGAGCACTAGCAATGAATTGGTTTGCTGATAATCAGCTTAAGTATTGGTTAGTGGCAGTCATTTGCGAAGACATATGTGAGAACATAATTCCAAACCAAATGGGTGTAGATTGAAAGCATAATGGTTTGACTTAGTGTTGACCATATTGATGTTCAATTGAAATACATTCATTTAATGAGTTGAGTGTCACTCCTAATTAGGGGTGAGAAACAGTAAAATCATTCATCCGAGAACAATATGAGTGCAATGTGAGAACAATGTGATAATTGAGAACATGTGTGTGTGATTGCAGGGTGAAAGCCTTAGTTTCCACTAAGGACATGATCATGTATTGTCAAGGGCGTGGTGGGATGTCGGCTGGGCTTGACCCTACGTAAGCCCTATATGTAAGTGATACTTGACAAGAGGGGGTGATGTCAGTAGTGTTGTCTAAGGTAGATGTTGTGCATGGGGTATGTCAAATTACCTTGAGACAAGAGGAATTCCTTAATGAAAATTTTGGGGGAAATTCCTATATCCATAATATCATAGTCTGAACGAGAGTTATTTAATTAGCTCAAGTTATCATTCATGATAATCTTTGTGAATATTAAAACAATTGGGAGTATATTTCTATGTGGTGTGTGTGGGAAACATATTCGAGAATTCTGAACTCTTTTGAACTGGGCAAAATGTTTTCTAAAACATTTTCAACCCAAATAAACAAATGAACTCACCAACCTAGAATTCACTTATTTTTGCATGATTCTTCTCAGGTGACGAACATGTTTAGTCATTCAAAAGCAGGAGATTAGCTAGGTTTCCTATTAGAAGGATCTAGCAGACTTTGTGCATTCTTGTGTAGGAACAACATATGATTCAGTACATTTTGCAGTACCGCTATTGTTAAAGACGGTTTTGTATAATATGGCTTTTGTTAGATTTACTAGGTTAAATTATTGAACTCGAACCGATGTAATTTAACTTTGTGATTCTGAATGCTTGTGTGTTTAGTTTGCTCAATTATATATCATGTTCTATGTATTCAATATCATCACACAGATGCGATCGCACCTGGAGACTATTCCGCAAGACGAGAAAGTCGATCCAGCCCGCCAGCTCGGGGTGTGACATTATTACTATAATTAAGCTTTGAATTTTTGGATTTATTATTTCATTTTATGATTTAATGGATTATGAATAATTAAGGTTGAATTTTTCTTAATGTATGTTTGAATTATTTACATTAACTACCCTGTGCTTATGAACAATCTACACTTCGTGAATATCCCGATGATTCCGCCACTGGTCGGGGTGTTACAAATTGATATTAGAGCCTGGGTTATAGAGAATTAGGTTATTAAGAATGAATGTCCTAGACTATAACCATAGAATGACTTAGTTGAACTCTATAGTTGCTATGTTAGGCCATGAACTTTTAAGTTCAACTCTATAGTTGCCATGTTAGGCCATGAACTTCAAGTTTGAACTACATAGTTGCCATGATAGACTATGTAACTGTTGTATGCTAGTTGAATAGTTATTTGATAGGTCAAATCTTTGAACCTAGTTTAGGATTCCTAATATTCACACACTATACATTAGGGTTCAAAACTTCTTGACCCCTTTCTTACGTCTTGCAAGAGGATCGTCAGTACGAAGAATGCTCTTTTACTTATAAGTCTAATTAAATCTTTGAATCTGCTCAATATTCTTTAGGTTCACATTAGTGAGTAAGAAACACATACAATCTAGAAGGGGGAATACCTGTACTTTGGAGAGTTTTTTTCTAGGAAATGGTTTCGTATAAATCCAAATCAACCGATGGACTTGTTATGCTTTCCTGGGAACCCTAGGAATGAGTATGAACCTATGGGATAAAGTATGTCTTTCTAAAAGTTAATTGGACTTAAACACTTTGGTATGTCGAAAGTGTTCGTTAAGGAATGCAATCCACGTATTTCTTTGTGAATGAACTTTCATTTGCACTATCCAATTCTATCTTGAACGTTCTATGTATTATTTTATAAGTTTCAGTTTTCCAACCCTTTTCATTTGAACTCTTGGATCATGCGCTGAACGTTTTCTTTTTATATGCATCACACTCGAACAACAAATCTAAGGACATAAAGACATTATGCTTATGAATTATGATATATGTACATATATCATTTTAACTAAAGTTTTATAATGTATGATAACGTTTATCTCCTTACTAAGATTATACAACTATAGGATTCTAATATATTTAAACTTATGATGGGTGAAATTCGTTATCATCTTATTCTACAGTTCTAAAATGTCTTATGTTATATTTTCGTATTTCTAAACATCATATCATGGTATTATGATATTATGAGATACAATATTTACTTATCATACTAATTTAAGTATCATAATGTCACAATGATGATCTTATTACATACAATAATACTCAAAAACACGAGATGTCGGTGCAGAATGCAAATTCTGAAATCATGATACATCTACCATTTACGAATCAGTCAAGTTTGAGTACTATATGACAGACTTCAAATACCCTTATAGGTTAAAGCTTGTTACACCAAATGTCATATGGATAGAAAGACTTTTATAAGTTATTAACAAAAGTCAACTGTGCCAAACTTACGGTTTTACAAAATGAAATTCTAAAACCTACTCGGCTAAGGACTTGTTATATAACTCGTCTTGTGTAACCCAATAACATTGACAATACTAATTTTGCATTCGATATCAACTCAATTGGGTACCACGGTCATAAAGTAGGGTAAACATGCAAGGAAAATTTTCGTTACGGATGCACACGGATCGAGAATTAACTGTACAAGTGAATACGAAACAAAGGACACAATTGTAGTAAACCTTGAATTTAAAACATAAACTTAATCAAACATATTGACCAAAAACTCAAAACGTATTTATAACAAATGTTATGTTAGTATTGGTAGCTGATTGGAACTTTCAAGGTATTGGTAGTGTGGTGGGTTAAGTGAAAGCTTGACCAATTGTAGGATTCTTAAATCAGAGATTTATCATTAAGTTGGTTAAGCGCTAGTTAAAGCTATTAGTTGAATCAATTTGTTCTCAGCTACTAAGACTAGGTATGTATACTACACCAAACCAATCAAAAGTCTTAGCTATTATTCTCATATTGAGACAACTAGACTATTGACATTCAATATTGTTGCAATGAAAACCCGAAAGATGAATACATAATCAATTTATCTTTAGTCGGAAATCCTTCAAGCATAAACTTAAATTTAACGTCAACCTATGATGCTAACTCTTCGATAGTATTTCATGACTTGGAGTTTAAAATCTAATCTCATTCTATTACAAACCCACAAATTCCCCTATCACAAGTTGTGATTTTAGAATTCGCGGCTTGCGAGCTGATTCCTAAACCGATTTAGATGTGGTATAAAGAAAATGGAAGAATGTATCATTTGACACCCTTTCAATGGATCACAAACAACAAATCATTCACAGTAACAATCAAAACCTATTCCTCGGTCACCCTCACTTTCTACTGCATTAATTCGAGACACCAAAACGAAGATAAATCCTAATTAATTGAAAGAATGCCTTTAGCGGAATAGAAAATAACCATGGGATCTGACTTGGGGAAAACTATCAAAATTGACAATGTGGTGGGTTGGTGCCTGGGTTCGCCCTACATGTGCCTTATAAATAAATATTGTCAGTAAATGGTAAAATATTCTAATCAGAAATCAGCAAAAAACAATACGTAAAGTAACCAAAATAGGGGAAAGGGTGTTGTCCTCGCCTTTCTTTTTAGGCTTACTAAATTAAACAAACACATATCTTTATAAACGTTCAAGTAAAACCGTGAACACATGATTAAACTTCAAACATTTATTACAAAACACTTGCATATTACACGATTCTCATATTTAGTCACCATTAGTCATATATTTTACAAACAATTCCTCTACGAATACGCTGGTATGAGACATTAACATTCCAAACATAGAGTTATACCCTTTTAGATAATGACTATAGTCCAGAAGCCATGAACATTATGAAACAATATTGACCAAACTTAAAAAATTTAGACTATATTCTTTGACAAGTCTTAATCACGAGGACATGTCTAATCGTAGGCTATTTTAATATCTGGTACTCATTTGGATATTAGCACAATTTGTCATCCTCCAATGGATGATCAAAAAAATGAATAATTTAAACTTTTGAAGACATTATTAGAGCTCTGCACACTAGTATAATGTGACACCCGACAATTTTAGGTAAATTGCATCCTTTACAATTATGTATTTCACATTCGTACTTCTTGCATTTCATTTAATTAGGTTTAATTAAATGAGTTACGCACAGACAACTGTGAAAAGATAGTTCGAGGAACTATCGACTCGTACATTGCACATTGATTTTGGAAATCAAGTGTGGCGAATACAAACACATTCGCAAAACTTTAATTCGAGGAATTATTGAATTGTGCATTACGCATTGATTATGTTTAATCAAGTATGCAGATATTTCTTAAATGATGAACACAAACGATCACCGATAATTCAAGGGATTATCTAAACACACAATCACGAGTCTCACGAACGTTGGTGAACAAAAACAATCAAACAATCATATGTGACACTATGTGCTTATGTGCTAAACATGAACTAGACGTTTAGAATAGACGTTACGAATCGAACGCAAACGCAATCGAAAAATTTGAAATTTGAAACCTTCGCGGTACGCAAAGACCCCTCAGCGCGAAAAGCTTCGTGTTACGCGAAGAGTGAGCGGGATTTGTAAACATATTTGGAACTTTGATTTATGAAAAGGGATCTTTAAACGGGAACTTACTATTTAAGGAAACTTTATTTGGGTAAAATGGCATAAATGGTAATTTATGCACAAAAGGATATACTTTAAGTGTTTAACATGTTTTTACAAACATACTAGAGGTATTAGTGTTATGAAATGGGATTTCATACGTACACTTTCCAAAAATAGAAATTTCTTAATATAGAAAGTTTCCTAAAGTATAAAATTTCCAAAATGGCAACTTTCCAGAAATGGAAAGTTTTACGATTTCATACATGACTTATAACTAGAGTCGTAGGATGTATGATAATGTCCTACCAGTGTGTTAAGATTAATATGGCACATAAACGAACTAAGCATAACAAACGTGTCACCAACGATTCGTCGAGTCAAAACACAAACACTCGGTTGAGAACACCGACACTTGAAGTTCTATGGGATGAAACACACCACAAAACACAAACTCATGACCTATATGATTACAGGTTCTCACTAGCAGGTGCTAGCAAATCGTTGTAACGAACCCAAACAGGAACTGCACTACAAGTGAGTTCACGACCCCTTTTTACATTTTCTACCCTTGGGGGAGAAAACACTGCATTACAAACTATTTTTGTACATCAAACTTATTTTGGATACATATGGACATGTTTTATCACTATTTGTATATGTGTGGCACATATCACAACTCAAAGTCCTCACAAACACACCTCGGACCGTTAGTAGCGTGGGGCCCCTAGCGTGGTAATCTTGGATAGTAGCATTTGGGTCTGACGAACCCCTCTGTTGCACGCTTGGTAGGCCACCCCAATTGAGAGTGGGAACAGAGCAAAATTGACCAACACATTTGCCATTGTCTTGTGTGATGGACATGGCAGGAGGCATGCAATTAGCTTCGGTTTCAAACCCACATATAATATAATTGTATTGACTAGCTATCAATCGGTATTGCATTTTGATGATATGCAGTCCTTCAACACTTACTTAAAACATTTATTGTTTAAAGCTGATACAAAACCTGTGCTCTCACCATCCTTTGTGTTGACATTTTACTTGCATGTTTTCTCAGGTAGCTAAGGCACGCTCACAAGGACTATGATGCTAGGAATGGAGTCCCATGCATCTGTTTTAGTGTCTTAGGCTATTGAAACATTTAATATTTGCATTGCTATGTAGTTCTAAACAACTTAAATAGCTTCGCAACTATAACTTGTATTGTTTTGAAAATGGTTTTAACTTAGCTTTCACAACTTAAGATTTTAAAATGTTTTGGTAACTTATACAATAAGCTTCAACAACTCTGATTTTACAAAAACTGTTTTATCAAAGAAATTGGACGTACGTATGCAACTAGACATGTAGGTCTTGCAAGTGTGACCGAAGACTGCGATCATGCAGAGATTGTGAATGGCCAGCCTCATCACGCCCACGGAAGGCCGAGAAGGCCGGGGTGCGACAAATCGGTATCATAGATCTCGGTTACTGCGAATTAGGTTTGCATTTGGTGAACTTAGTCTATAACCATTAGTCTCCACACAACACATAGTGCTTAGTATTATTATTACTTGCATACATGATCATACACACACTTATACGCGTATTTTAGATATGGCGTCACCATCATCAACACATATGTTTACATCCGACGAAGAGGAGCCGGTAGCTCCAGCACTAGGGTAGTGAGACGAATGATCCCATGGAGGATTCTGATGATGATCCGGAGGAGGATCCCGAACAGGTCCCAGGAGGACCCTGACGTGGACCCTGAGGAGGATCTCATGGAGGAGTCACCCGACAATGCATCACCCATACTAGAACCACCCGAGCCTAAGAGGCAGTGTCTTGAGTCGGATTTTATCGCCAGAATAACTCGGGATATGGCCTTGGCAGACGATCGAAATGAGTGTCTCGTAGATGAGCTGAGATATACAAATACTAGACATGAAAAACTCTGTAGTGTAGTCAAGAAGATGGGTCGGGATATGACCCAGTTGATTGCACTATTTTAGGCGGTAGAGGACCGAGCTGCCATTGCTGAGGGGATTGACCAAATGTCAACGTATAGAGGCCAATTAGTCTGTCTTATAAGGTCCTCACAACGAAAAACACTAAATGAGTTGAGGGGCTTGACCAAATGTCAACGCACGGAGGCCAATCAGTCTGTGTTACGAAGTCCAAAAGCATCTAAAATCAAGTGTCAGGTATTCCCCGTATCATGTGCACATGTATCTGTTTCTCAACCAGAATCTCATTCCTCATAGTTTAAGTTTAAAAATTTAGAGTTTGAGTATAAGTATTGAGTATAAACCTTGAATATAAATATTGAGGGTAAGTATTAAGTAATGAGTATAAATATTATGTATATGTATTGAGTATAAGTTTTGAGTATTAAGTATAAGTTTTGAGTATGAGCTGAGAGTATAATTTTTGAGTAATAATTATAAGAAAGTGTACATTTGAGAAAGTACATGTTGAGAAAGTATATAAGTATTGATTTATGAAAGAAATCCTAAAGTTTGAAACATAAACGTAATTATATTGTAAAAGCGTTCACGTATACAAGTTTATAAGTTTAAAATATTTCAAGTATATAAGAATCTCAAGAATATAGTTTCAAAAGTATTCAAGTATCGCAGAGTTTATAAGTTTAAAGCATCAAGTATCATAAGTTTTAAGTATTCAAGAATCAATAGTTTAAAGCATCTAAGTATAAGAGTATAGAGTACTAGCATTCAGTATAAGTATAAAAGTTTTAGGAAACATCTAAACTTTTATATAAAATATTTAAACATGTTTCTCAGTCCCGAAGTAAAACAAAATAGTTTGAAAAGGGACAATTGAACTCACCTGTGTTGTAGACTACTTCAATAACCTAGAAAAGCGCTCGCTCGTTTGTTGTATCGAATGTAGCTTCAACACCTGATTTCATTTGTTATAGTTTTTTTTATCATAAGTGGTTATAGTTATTGATATTATGATTTGATCCAAGTGTGTGACTAGTGTACTAGTTTTACTATGATGAGTTACTAGTGGTTTAATCCTATCTAATATTACTCAGCTTAGCATTCTAAACCCATACCCAACATAATTAAAATCTAACTTAGTTAATTAATCTTTAGGTTCAAAAGTATAATTTAAAACATTTAAGGGAATTACTTATAAAATTTACATGTTTATAAAGAAAATTAATTTATTTATAAAACTTTATTCTTTTGCAAAAGTAATTTAATATTATCTTATAAAGTTTATTTTCATAAAATTAAGTATTACATTTTGAATAAATATAAAGTTTGCAAAGTAGGGACTTAGGTTAACTTAGTCAAGTATAACCTAAGTCCTCATACCTTGACACCAATTCAACTGAATTCGATAATCCAATGTTAGTATCAATAATGGTCGTGGTAATATCGAAGGTTAGAGTTGCATGCACCACATAGTCACATACAATACTCTTAACCGAAACACCATACTATTGCATCTTGTGTTTATTGAATTCCCATTGTTCTTGTCTTTCTTTTATTCATAAAACATTTTTTTTAAGTTAGCAAGAATTATTTAGGTTTTTGTTTGATCCCAACTTAGTATTGATGAAACTCTAATTCGATTAACACCTATCAAAACCCTAATGTCACCACACCCCACATTACCAAGTTCAACTCCTTCCCACGGTCTGGTTCTTATCAACTAATTTCGAGCCTAAGCCACTTGGATAGAATTGTAAGATTAGTATCGAAAAGATTTTTGGGTAGAATCCATGGGCCTAAGAAGCTAATATTGTAAGATTAGTATCGAAAAGATTTTTAGGTTGGCAACCCCTTTGGCCATCGATACTACCAGTATCAATGGTCCCTTGACCTTAACTCTTTGGAGATCATCAAAATTAATACTCTCGACCATGGACCATTGATATTGAGCCTCCCGAACTTGCTAGTATCGATGAAAACTCCAAGGAACCAATTGTCGATTCTATATTATCGACAACGCCCATTTTCCAGCCCCAAGGCCATCGAACTTGTTAGTGTCGATGGTCATGGAAACTTCTAGCCTTGGAGGACATCAAACCTGTCTTGTTTGAAGAGTTTCAAGATCCAAGGGTTGTCGAACTTGTTAAAAGCTACTGGAACCTGGGCTGTGGAAAGATAGTTTCATCGTAACTATGGTTCTAAATATTCTTGTGTGGATATTGTCTTTTCCAAGAAAATCCACCCAACTTTGGTAGATCAAAAACTTAAATCAACATGTTCTAAGACTTCCTAATTCGTTTTAGTGTTATTCCTAACCATTTTGAAGTGATAAAAAACGCGTTTGAAGCTTACCTTGCCGCAATAGTAGAAAACCCACAAATTCCGAAGCTTCTCTCTAAAACTGCCACCAAATCAGCTTGTTTCAGCTCTGATTGTTTGTACTAATGTGTTCCTCTCATTCCTACGATTGTTTTGACTGCTAGAACGTCGAATTTGGTGGAGAAATGAGAGAGATATGGTGGTTTGAAATATAGAAAGAGTAGAGAGAGACGTGGCGGAGATTTTGGAGAGGGGAGAGGATTGGGTCTACAAAATGGGTGAAAAAAAGGAGGTTTAGGGTTTTTATAGCCCGGTTATGTTCGGGTGTTTTTGGTTTCGGTTTAACGCGTTGTTTTCGTCGATTTTCATAACATTACGTAATTTGATAAAATGGAAATTTTTAAACTGGTAATTCCTAATAAATTAACTAAATATATTTTACTTATTTTTTTTTTAAATTTCAAAAACATTTATTTTTATTGTTTAGCCGGATCTTATCGTTTTCGCGCGTATTCGTACGAATCGTCACCCGTTTGAACACGACGACCACGTTACTTTAAAATATGGTTTTCTAATTATAAGATATCGTTCAGAACGTTAAACTTACAATTATATTTATGTGAATCTTCACTCACGATTATACCATATGTTTAATATTCATTTAGCGACATCTTTTATGGTTTTAGTTTGGATTTCCTCACATACGTTTATGCATAATAAGATCTTAACTAATATTCATACATAGTATCTTGTCATAGTTTAACATGTTTAAGCATATCTGTATTGTGTCTTCCTGTTTTGTTTGTCAGTTTTCAGTTTCTGCACTGTTGACATCAATCGTTTCGTATAACATTAACTCAGAATATTATACGAATACTTTCCGTACTAGTATCTACAGTACTTTCCTACTGTTCCAAACTACTGTTCCGGAACTGATGTTACAAAAGGTAACAGATGTCTGTGTTAAGCATAAGATATTTGCTGGCAGACATTTACCCTTGAAATGGGCTAAATGAAGACCAACACCAAGTTGTTGCTACCCTGATAACATCAGCTTCAGATATTAACCTGAAGACAGTGCCTGGATTACTTGAAGTGAAGTATTATTTATATTTGTAATTTCTTGTAAAGTTTGTTTTTAGTCTTGTTTTTATTTTAGAAAGTTTGAATAAATTGTCTATGTATACTATCGATACTAATATTATCAATAGAGTTACTGTCGATATTATTAGCAATGACAGTAACGTGTTAAATTTGGAACACCATCGATACAAGCAATATCGATGGCAAGTATCGATGCCATCGATACTCGTAGTATGGATGGTATTGAACTTAGTCTTCAAATAGTCTTTGTGTCAAACTTAGAACATGAGCTTGATAGAATTTTGTATTTGTCACATCTGGGTTCACTAAAGTTCTCTCTAATTCTTGTACTTGATTCATTCCAATATCAATACACAATTACTTAAAATGAATTTAATTGTTTTGAAGTTCACATTACATATGTGTTTTTGATTCATCACTCATATATAGTAAATCGGATTCTGCACAATTTGCATTAGTTAGTTTGATATCTTTAGATGGTTATCATTCTACAACAGCTACAAATTTCAACAATAGTCTACATTAATCAACTTGGCTTTCACATTTGTAACATAACATGTAACATTGTACTCGTTAGTGTAAGCAAACTTGTTCACATCTTGTATGCATCATTACATCATGTCATTAGTATTTGGTGATCACCATAAGGGAAAGCAGGCACATTAAGACAAGGCTGGATTTAGTTTATTTTTTTAAAGCTAACTGCAGATTGGGTGCATTTATGACAATATGGAGTTGGGGATAATTAACGTTAACCGCATGGGCCACAGTGGACACATTCACATCAGGATGGGTGTTAACTAGTTTAATAGCATGGGCCATGTTGGATGCATTCATGTCAACTTTTGATCTAACTTCAAATGGAATTTAGGACTTGATCATAAGTTGGGCACGTCATCATGGATAGTCGTGGACTGACGCCATCATTATACTCGATGTTAGTTTGGGTAACATTAATCATGTTACAACTTTTATGTTATGGATTCCTCTGAGGATGTAAATCATTTACTTACTCTGTCACTTCGTTACTCTTATCAATGTTATATATGAATTAAAACCTATGTTTCTCACCAACTATTCGTAATTGACAGATTTTCTCACATATTTAAAGAAATCATGGATAAAACAGTACAGGGACAACTAAGGCGACCTAGATAAAATAGAACAAGATCAAGAAAAAGTTAGGAAGGATTAGAAACTCTTGTAATCCCTTTTGTTTAATTATCTTGCCTGTTCTTATTTTGTAAACAATATTTTTGAGGTCGATTAGTTGTGTTATTTTGGTAGATATTCTACTTTGTAATCAACTTATTGTAACATTACATATAAGTAGTAGAATGAGTCTACTTACGTGCTTGAAATATATGAATGATGTTAAATATGTGATTGAAACTATGGGAAGAGAAATCCTTTAGTTTGTGTTTGTTAAGTTTCAATGGGAAACGTATATGCAATATATTTGCATTAGAATAACCGGATGAACCGGTGATTAATTAATATGATTTTGGTGTTTATATAATGATTGTGCATAACTTTACTAATGAAACTAATGGAATTAAAAGACCTATGAGAAGGCATTATTAGTTTCAAAACGAATGTTATGCTTGAGTTGTATGCATAGTATAAATGCATTAAAATTTAGCCGGATGAGCTGGTGAAATTGATTAATTTGTAACACCCCGACCGACGGCGGAATCATCGGGATGCCACGAGGGAGGTGTAGATTGTTCAAAAGCTCATGGGCATCTAATTCAATCATCTTATATCATTTAAAGCAATCAAAATAATTACACAAAAATCATGTTCGTCATGAATCAAATACATCAGTTACACAAAAGAATTAGTTAAACTAACTAAACTCTAATCGCCAGAAATTTAGTTAATTAACTAAGTCCAAGATCCTATATGATGATGTCCAAAATAGAAGAGATCCTCTCTTCATTCCTACTTGTCTCCATCACCTGAAACATGTAAGAAAATCAAGTGTCAACTACAAAAGTAGTTGGTGAGTAATCATAAGTTTTTATACTCAAAAATGTTTTAGAAAAATGAGTTTAAAATTTGGTGTTTTAAAATAGTTTAATAAAATGCTTTGTTTAAAACGAGTGTAAGACTTATGATTTCCTTGAGAAAATCCATATGAATACCTGTATGAGATAATCCAACACACATCCATCCATTCAACAACCAAACACATACACAATCACATAATCACAAAATCAATCAGTTATAATCAATCTCAAATAATCATAATCAAACATAGATAATCAATCCACAAACAAATCAACCAATCACATCATTTATATTCTCCAATAATGTTCGTGACTATACATGATCATTTTGTAATTAACATAAGTTAAATACATGATTCATGGAGTGGTCGCTAACCACGTGACAATACATGAAGCCAAAGCGAATAACCGAAGTCAAAGGCAATGCTTCACAGATGTGGAAACCATCCACGTGACAATACACGATGTCAAAGCAATTAACCGAAGTTAAGAGCGATGATTCTCGGGATTTGTGACAATACTTGTAATCTTCGTTATTGACCTAGGTCAATGACAATGTTTACATGGATATAAAATAATAAGAGATAATCCCATAATAATGATAATTTCAAATGTGAGTATCATATTGATAAACAGGTATTAACCTTGTGTTATCAAAATAATGTTTAATTTGGTATACATGTTTCACCTCCGGGTTTTAAAACCAAAAACAGTTTAAAGAAAGGGAGGTTATGAGAACTCACCTGAAGTCCTTAGTATAAATGTTCTTGTATTGTGCGCGCTCGCGTAAGTAACTCAAGTCAAACTCAAAGATCTGTAATTTATATGTGGTTGAGCTTGTAAGTATACGTGTCTTAACTTAAATAGTCATAAGTGTTTCCTTTTTCAAACATTTATGTTTTCTTAACTTAGTTTACTTAAATCTAAGTTAAGTTGTTACCCTTAGAGTTTCATTAACATTTGTCTCAAAGTTTATCACACTTGCTACTTCGTTTATCATTATCAAGTGATGAGGATCCTTAAGTTCCTTGGTATTAACTCCTAAATAGGCACGTGTTAGGATAATGATCCAATCACACATATACTTATTCTCACATGCATAACATCATTCAAACCACCATCATAGTCCAATTTATTTTATCCACTTAGTTCAATAAAAGTATATTTAAAGTAGCTATGTACAATTTTAACTTTGTCCCAACTAATCAAATACATATTTAGTTCATAATTTTTCTTAAGAACTTTGTGTATAGAGAGAGAAAAGGTGGTGGTTTAATAATTTCATGCATGCATGTTTACGTATGTATGTATATGTATTATCTTGGTCCTTGTATACCCTTAACATGCTAGTTTAATAGATTTAGGGTTAATATCCCGTTAAACCAGCGAACCTTTAGACTTAATTAGACATAGGTTCGGCTAAAGTCACTAGGGTTCGTTTGTCATAGGGATTAGGCTAGCAACCAGGGTTCGACCACCGTATAGTTCGTGAGTCAAGGAGGAGGGTTCGCGGCTATAGGGGACAAAAGGGTTCGGCCTAAAGGAGTTAGCAGGTTCGTTATTCCATGGTTCGGCCAGATTGCAAAAGGGTTCGCTGCCTATGGACTTAGAATGGGTTCGGCTGTGGCAGGGTTCGGCCATGGATGCCACAGGGTTCGGCCATGGATGCCACAGGGTTCGCTGAAAATGTTGCAGGGTTCGTGGCACAGGGCTCGGCTGGCCCATGGTTCGGCTAAGGCAGGTGGACCAGGATAGGGTTCGGCCCCTTTGCTGCACTTAGCCCAGAAAGGTTCGGCCGCCCATATAAGTCGCGAACCACTGTTCATCGTCTTCTTCATCAACCTAAACCTGTTACAAGACAATACTCCCGCTCCTATCCCTTTTATATCACTCGTTTTAAGGTTTTATGCATGCTAAATCCGTTTATAACTACAACAAGTTTACAAGTCGTGATCCAACAAAAAAAACCGCAACTAATCATGTAGATTTACCTCGATTCGCTGCTCCAATGTGAGATTTCTTTGCACCTTCTTGTTCTCCTCGATCTCACGAACACGTAGCCGCAAGAATCTCGCGAATCCGTCAAGAAACGAGCTCACAAAGCTAGAGAGAAGTTGGTTGTGTTGTGGGTGACGAAAATGAGAGGATTTAGAGAGAGAGAGTGTTTGTGAAATGTGAGGAAGAGGATGAGGAATCCCTTCCATATATCGCGTGTCTCCTCCCCGTGTCCGGCCTCGTTTTTATCGCGATAATAATAAATAAAATGCTCGGTTTTCTAACGTAACATATTTAAAACAATAACCCGTTTTAAATAAATTGGTTTTGTTTGAATAAAATAAGTTTAAATAAATTGTTTCGTAAAAACAATTCCGTTTCGTTTTCGTTAAATAATTATTTAAATAAATTAATTTATTCGAAAACATTTTAGGTTGTGATTCCTAATAAACGTTTTTTAGTTCTAATTTATTAAATTAATATCGTTTGATATTATTTAATTATCTCGTCGAAACGCGTTACTCGCGTACGTATTCGTAAAGATCGTCACCTTTGCGAATCCGATGCTCGTATCGCATTTCGATTTGATCTAAGATTTATGGAATATCGTTTTAGAATATTATTCCTAATAATTATATTCGTGTGAATCGTCACCCACGCGAATACATTATTAAGTTAATATTTCTGAATCAAAACTCGCGTTTAAATAATGACCGTAACCTCACATCGCGTATTTATTATTCCCATTGTTTAATACATTAATATTATCATTTCCAAAACCAAAATCCCACTAAACCCTAGTCACTGACACATCCATGATAGACCGAAATATGCATATGTATAGGGCATATGTAAGGGTCAGTCGCAACTGCCCTAGCCACCGTCCCACCGCTATTTCGATAAACCATGACCATGGGTCCTTGACTACGTTTAGTAACCAGACTCCAACAAACTCCAGTTCTAACCCAAATCCATTCTCAGACCAATAATCCATCATTATCAACAGTAAGTAACTGCGATAAACTCTACGGGTCTTTTTAGTTGAATCACAACCAAGCTTCCCGTGGTTTACGCGTATCATAAATGTGCTATAACATGCATACCAGTACAGTGATAATATCAGTAATGACAATCAATAATTTATAATCATTAATAATTAATAAATCTCCGGTCGTAACAGTACATTCGTACGGATGTACGGACGTACAGACAACCGAAAGTACAGTAATGTTACAGTCTCCCCTAGTTAAAGGAATTTCGTCCCGAAATTCAACTTGGAGTGACCGTAGTAAATAAATGTGGGTACTTAAGCTTCATCTGATCTTCTCGCTCCCATGTGAATTCTGGACCCCGCTTCGATTCCCAACGTACTTTGACAATTGGAATTCTACTGCGTTTGAGCTGTTTAATCTCCCGATCCATTATCTCCACTGGTTTTTCAACAAAGTGCATGGTATCATCGATGCGGATGTCATCGAGTGGTACCTGAAGATCCTGATCAGCTAAGCACTTCCTCAGATTGGACACGTGAAACGTTGGATGCACATTACTAAGTTCAGGAGGAAGTTCCAATTTGTAGGCAACCTTCCCGATCCGTTCAAGGATCTTAAAAGGGCCAACGTATCGTGGAGCAAGCTTCCCCTTCTTCCCAAATCGAACAACGCCCTTCCAAGGCGATACTTTGAGTAATACCATATCTCCCACTTCAAACTCTAAAGGTTTTCTTCGTTTATCCGCGTAGCTCTTCTGTCGACTACGAGCAGCTAACAGATTGTCGCGGATCTGGCGGATCTTGTCAGTCGTTTCCTGAATAATTTCGGGACCAGTGGTCTGCGAATCGCCGACCTCGGTCCAACAAATAGGTGACCGACATTTCCTGGCATAAAGAGCTTCGAACGGCGCCATACCAATGCTCGCGTGATAACTATTGTTATACGAGAACTCAACCAACGGTAGATGGCTATCCCAGTTGCCACCGAAATCGATGACGCAAGCTCTCAACATATCTTCTAATGTTTGAATCGTTCGCTCCGTTTGACCATCCGTTTGAGGATGATAAGCAGTGCTAAGATCCAATCTTGTTCCAAAAGCTTCATGAAGTGATTCCCAAAATCGTGCCGTGAAACGAGCGTCACGGTCCGATATTATGCTTAAGGGATACCATGTCGGCTAATGATCTCATCAATGTAGATACGAGCTAACTTCCGCACAGGGTAAGTTTCGCGTATCGGTAAGAAATGAGCCGACTTGGTTAATCTATCGACAATCACCCAGATACTATCTTTACCGTTCGTGGTACGTGGAAGCTTAGTAATGAAATCCATGGAGATATTCTCCCACTTCCACATCGGTATCTCTGGTTGTAACAACAATCCTGAAGGTCGCTGATGTTCGGCCTTGACTTTGGCACAGTTAAGGCACTTAGACACATACTCAGCAATATCCTTCTTCATTCCAGGCCACCAGTACAAGCCCCTAAGGTCTTGATACATCTTATCAGAGCCTGGATGGATTGAGTAACGAGATTTATGAGCTTCATCCATAATCAGCATCCTAAGATCATCCCTGTTCGGTATCCACAACCGATTCAAATAATACATCAACCCGTCATCCTTAGTTTCCAATAAGATTTCAGCCCCACAAGACATCTCATTCTTCAAGTTATCTTGAGCTAATGAGCGTTGTTGGGCTGTGAGAACATCATTACGGAGATTAGTGTGCACTAGGACACTATGAATCTGAACTTGACTTTTGCGACTAAGCGCGTCTGCTACTACATTCGCTTTGCCAGGATGGTAGCGAATTTCACAGTCATAATCATTCAACAGTTCAACCCACCTCCGTTGTCTCATATTGAGCTCTTTCTGATTCAGAATATGTTGCAAACTTTTATGATCAGTAAAGACTACACACTTCGTGCCATAAAGATAATGTCTCCATATCTTCAAGGCAAACACGACTGCACCAAGTTCCAAGTCGTGGGTAGTGTAGTTCTTCTCATGAATCTTTAATTGTCTTGATGCATAAGCCACGACCTTTCCCCGTTGCATGAGAACACAACCGAGACCCAGGTTGGATGCATCACAATAAACTACAAAATCATCATTTCCATCAGGCAGTGTCAAGACAGGAGCATCACAAAGTTTCTGCTTCAGAGTCTGAAATGCCTCTTCTTGCTTTGGTCCCCACTCGTATGGCCTATTTTTCTGAGTCAAAGCAGTGAGAGGAACAGCAATTCTGGAGAAGTTCGATATGAACCGCCGATAGTAACCGGCAAGTCCAAGAAACGATCGAATCTCCGTCGGTGTCTTCGGCGTACTCCAGTTCTTCACCGCATCAATCTTTGCAGGATCCACGTGAACACCATATTCGTTGACTATGTGCCCCAAGAATTGAACTTCCTTAAGCCAAAATTCACATTTAGAGAATTTGGCATACAGTCGCTCCTCTCTTAGGATCTCCAAAATCAACTTAAGGTGTTTCTCGTGTTCCTCCTTAGTCTTTGAGTAGATCAAAATATCATCAATGAATACTATCACAAATTTATCCAAGTATGGCCTGCAGACACGGTTCATGAGATCCATGAAAACCGCAGGTGCGTTGGTAAGGCCGAAGGGCATTACCAGGAATTCATAATGGCCATATCTTGTTCTGAAAGCAGTCTTGGGAATATCATCATCATGTACGCGAAACTGATGATACCCAGACCTAAGATCGATCTTTGAAAACCATGCCGAGCCTTGGAGCTGATCGAAGAGATCATCGATGCGCGGCAGTGGATATCGATTCTTAATTGTGAGTTTGTTCAATTCGCGGTAATCGATACACATTCGGAATGACCCGTCCTTTTTCTTGACGAACAAGACCGGTGCACCCCAGGGTGAATGGCTCGGGCGAATAAATCCTTTGTCAGTCAGCTCTTGTAGCTGGCTCGCCAATTCTTGCAACTCCGAAGGCGCAAGTCTGTAGGGGGCTTTGGCGACTGGGTTCGCACCAGGTACTAAGTCGATTCGGAACTCAACTTGACGTTCTGGTGGAAGACCCGGCAAATCATCTGGGAAAACTTCTGGAAAATCTCGTATCACCGGAACATCTTCAATTCTCTTTTCTTTCTCTTTCTTCTCCACAATGTGTGCTAAGAAGGCTATACATTTCTTTCTAAGGTACTTATGTGCTTTAGTGCATGACATCAGCTTAAGACCTTTACTAGCAGTTTCTCCAAATATTCTCAAAGTTTCACCCGAAGGTAATGGAATACGAATATATTTCTCATGACAAACAATCTCCGCTCTGTGGGTGGCTAACCAATCCATGCCTATGATAACATCAAAGCTACCAAGATGCATATGTATGAGATCAATTGGGAAAACGTGATCATTTAAGTTCACCGTACATCCAACGATAATAGTGTCAATATCAATAGTGTTTCCGTCAGCCACCTCCACATTGAACGGTTTATCTAAGTATGTACGTGTTCTACCAAGCAAGCATTCAAAATCATATGAAACGAAACTCCTATCGGCACCAGAATCAAATAAGACAGATGCATAAGAGTTGTTGATCAGAAATGTACCGTTGACCACATCCTGGTTGGCTTGAGCAGCTGGAGCATTCAGTTGAAAAGCCCGGCCTCTTGCCACCCTTTGATTATTCCCGGTCAACTTTGGGCATTGATTCCTGAAGTGACCCACTTCACCACATTCATAACAGGCTCTTGCCTGTGCTTGAGGTACCTGGCGAATAGGTACAGCTGGAATAGGTTGTGCATGAGGAGCTGGCAGTGCAAGCGGTGCTTGTTGCATCCTTTGTGCTTGCGGTGCACTCCGACAAACATTAGCATAGTGCCCAAACTTGCCACAGTTGTTGCAGACGCGACACGGCAAGTTAGGGGCATGATGATATCTGCAAGTGTTACATTGGGGAGTGTTCCCAGTGTAATTTCTTGCAGCAGAATTGTTTGATGATTGTTGCGCAGACTTCGCAGCAGGTACAGTTACCATGAAGTTCCTATTCTTTCTCTTTTTGTTGCTGCTTTTGGACGAGCTAGCAGCTTCAGACTTGACTTCAGCTTTGACTTCCTTTGCAGTAGTCTTGGTGTCAGTCTTCTTGTATCCTTTCCTAGTGAGCGTTCCATTCTTCACGTGGTTATCAGTAAGAGTTGCAGATAGACGGATAGCAGCCTCCAGTGTTTTGGGATTACTCCCGTAGACCGTATCCTGAATCTGTACCGGCAGCCCGCCGATATATTTCTCAATCGCCCTTTCCAAGGGTGTCACCATGTGAGGTACCAGTAAGCTATACTCATGGAATTGAGTATTGTAGAGGACATTCTCACCACTATCTTGTTTTAGTTCCCAGAACTCAGTCTCCAGTTTCCTCATTTCGCTTCTAGGACAGAATTCAGTGGTCATCAGGTTCTTGACCTCTGTCCATGTCAGTGCTAAGGCAGCATCAACTCCCCTAGTTCGCTTTTCCCCATTCCACCAAGTTAGTGCTCTCTTTTGGAAAACACTGGTGGCATAGCGAACTTTCAGATTCTCGGGGCATTCGCTGTTGATGAAGGTGTTCTCCATACTCTCGAACCACTGCAACAGACCAGTGGCCGACTCAGCACCCGTGAATTTCAGGGGGTTGCAGGAATTGAAGTGTTTGAATGTGCAAGTTGTCTGATTTGCACCACCTCGATTCTGGTTGATGTTTTGGTTGGCCTGGGTCAACTGGTTCACCAACCCAGTGATGAGGTTAGCTAACTCTTGCATGCCAGGGTTGGCATTACCGTTAGCATCCTCAGCGTTCGTATCATCTCCGTTGTGACGGCGAGGCGGCATGTTTCTGAAGGAAATAGAAACATGTTACTACCGTTTACAACGTAAGTCATACAAACAATGTTTAAATGAGTTCATTAGACAATTAGGATTACACATAGGAACTATATTTATCTCCTATCTGTCATTAAACTCAGAATGTGCATAATTCCCTATTACTCTACTATGTGTCCTAGTTGGTCATAACTAGTGTTAACTAACTATTCCCTAGGTCCTATACATTCCTCACTCTATACTAACACTGACAACTTCCCAATGCAATGCAACAAGCTTATATATAGGGCATATGCAGAGGTAGATCGCAATCTCCCCTACACCGTCCCACCACCGTTCCATTGCACCACGATTATGCCCTTGCTAGTGTGTAGAGTGTGTCATGCATTTCACCATAAACCTCACTTCACAAACCTTATCCTTGGTAGGATAATTTTGAGTGAAGTGATCTCTAGTTCCCTTGGACAATTAGGTTTGCCTAATGTCTAAGTTCACCTGTCATGTAGGCTTGCCTATTTCTAAGTTCACCTAATGTCTAAGTTCACCTGACATTAAGTTTCCCCCAATTGTCTAAGTTCACTAAAATCCATATCAATCCCAATGTCAATAATCATCATTAAGGGTTCATATCATCACAAAGTGCTCTTATTGTCACTAAGTGTTCATATCCTCTCTATAGTTGATTCTTGTCAAGTGTCCATACCATCACTAAGTGTTAGTATCATCACTAGGCATTTATATTATCTCAAGTGTCTATATCATCACCCAAATCCTTATCATATCACTAATCGCTCATATCATTTGTTAATCCTATGCATCCTACGTGTCCAATCTGTGTATTTCATAAGTGAATTTATAATATTCATTAAGTATAATCATTCAAGAGTCAATCCATTAAACATATCATCAACAGTCCACAATCATATCCTCTCAACCACTCCTAGTAAGGTCCTAACAATATCCTAAGTTCCTGACACTGACAGACCCCCAATATACTACAAATGGTATATGTATAGGGCATATGTAGGGGTCAGTCGCAACTGCCCCAGCCACCGTCCCACCACCTTTGTAGTATACCACGAGTGTGTCCTTGTCTGGAGTTTATAGATCAAACAAATA
This sequence comes from Mikania micrantha, assembly GCA_009363875.1. Taxonomy (NCBI): domain Eukaryota; kingdom Viridiplantae; phylum Streptophyta; class Magnoliopsida; order Asterales; family Asteraceae; genus Mikania; species Mikania micrantha. Next base: position 105,644,529 of record CM018693.1, on the reverse strand, counting down.
ATTCCTAAGGCAAGCAATTCATAAACAATTAAGTTCCTAAGCAAATAATTTCCCAAACGGGTAGTTCCCACATTCTTCAATACTGACATCCACCTAATGTACCGTAAATGGTATATATATAGGGCATATGTAAGGGTCAGTCGCAACTGCCCTAGCCAACGTCCCACCACCTTTACGATACACCACGTGCATGTCCTTATCGAATCATTAGGGCACACGTAAGCAAGAAATTAATAAGCAACATACATATATCAGATGTATAACAGGAGTTCAGTTAACATGTAATAAACACATAAGCATGAAATCCTGAATATACTAACTAGTGTATGAAATTACTTCATACTAAGGTATCCTACGGTTATAGACTAGGTCAACCATTTCTAGTAACCTAATTCCCTATAACCCAGGCTCTGATACCAATCTGTAACACCCCGACCGACGGCGGAATCATCGGGATGCCACGAGGGAGGTGTAGATTGTTCAAAAGCTCATGGGCATCTAATTCAATCATCTTATATCATTTAAAGCAATCAAAATAATTACACAAAAATCATGTTCGTCATGAATCAAATACATCAGTTACACAAAAGAATTAGTTAAACTAAATAAACTCTAATCGCCAGAAATTTAGTTAATTAACTAAGTCCAAGATCCTATATGATGATGTCCAAAATAGAAGAGATCCTCTCTTCATTCCTACTTGTCTCCATCACCTGAAACATGTAAGAAAATCAAGTGTCAACTACAAAAGTAGTTGGTGAGTAATCATAAGTTTTTATACTCAAAAATGTTTTAGAAAAATGAGTTTAAAAGTTGGTGTTTTAAAATAGTTTAATGAAATGATTTGTTTAAAACGAGTGTAAGACTTATGATTTCCTTGAGAAAATCCATATGAATACCTGTATGAGATAATCCAACACACATCCATCCATTCAACAACCAAACACATACACAATCACATAATCACAAAATCAATCAGTTATAATCAATCTCAAATAATCATAATCAAACATAGATAATCAATCCACAAACAAATCAACCAATCACATCATTTATATTCTCCAATAATGTTCGTGACTATACATGATCATTTTGTAATTAACATAAGTTAAATACATGATTCATGGAGTGGTCGCTAACCACGTGACAATACATGAAGCCAAAGCGAATAACCGAAGTCAAAGGCAATGCTTCACAGATGTGGAAACCATCCACGTGACAATACACGATGTCAAAGCAATTAACCGAAGTTAAGAGCGATGATTCTCGGGATTTGTGACAATACTTGTAATCTTCGTTATTGACCTAGGTCAATGACAATGTTTACATGGATATAAAATAATAAGAGATAATCCCATAATAATGATAATTTCAAATGTGAGTATCATATTGATAAACAGGTATTAACCTTGTGTTATCAAAATAATGTTTAATTTGGTATACATGTTTCACCTCCGGGTTTTAAAACCAAAACAGTTTAAAGAAAGGGAGGTTATGAGAACTCACCTGAAGTCCTTAGTATAAATGTTCTTGTATTGTGCGCGCTCGCGTAAGTAACTCAAGTCAAACTCAAAGATCTGTAATTTATATGTGGTTGAGCTTGTAAGTATACGTGTCTTAACTTAAATAGTCATAAGTGTTTCCTTTTTCAAACATTTATGTTTTCTTAACTTAGTTTACTTAAATCTAAGTTAAGTTGTTACCCTTAGAGTTTCATTAACATTTGTCTCAAAGTTTATCACACTTGCTACTTCGTTTATCATTATCAAGTGATGAGGATCCTTAAGTTCCTTGGTATTAACTCCTAAATAGGCACGTTTTAGGATAATGATCCAATCACACATATACTTATTCTCACATGCATAACATCATTCAAACCACCATCATAGTCCAATTTATTTTATCCACTTAGTTCAATAAAAGTATATTTAAAGTAGCTATGTACAATTTTAACTTTGTCCCAACTAATCAAATACATATTTAGTTCATAATTTTTCTTAAGAACTTTGTGTATAGAGAGAGAAAAGGTGGTGGTTTAATAATTTCATGCATGCATGTTTACGTATGTATGTATATGTATTATCTTGGTCCTTGTATACCCTTAACATGCTAGTTTAATAGATTTAGGGTTAATATCCCGTTAAACCAGCGAACCTTTAGACTTAATTAGACATAGGTTCGGCTAAAGTCACTAGGGTTCGTTTGTCATAGGGATTAGGCTAGCAACCAGGGTTCGACCACCGTATAGTTCGTGAGTCAAGGAGGAGGGTTCGCGGCTATAGGGGACAAAAGGGTTCGGCCTAAAGGAGTTAGCAGGTTCGTTATTCCATGGTTCGGCCAGATTGCAAAAGGGTTCGCTGCCTATGGACTTAGAATGGGTTCGGCTGTGGCAGGGTTCGGCCATGGATGCCACAGGGTTCGGCCATGGATGCCACAGGGTTCGCTGAAAATGTTGCAGGGTTCGTGGCACAGGGCTCGGCTGGCCCATGGTTCGGCTAAGGCAGGTGGACCAGGATAGGGTTCGGCCCCTTTGCTGCACTTAGCCCAGAAAGGTTCGGCCGCCCATATAAGTCGCGAACCACTGTTCATCGTCTTCTTCATCAACCTAAACCTGTTACAAGACAATACTCCCGCTCCTATCCCTTTTATATCACTCGTTTTAAGGTTTTATGCATGCTAAATCCGTTTATAACTACAACAAGTTTACAAGTCGTGATCCAACAAAAAAAAACCGCAACTAATCATGTAGATTTACCTCGATTCGCTGCTCCAATGTGAGATTTCTTTGCACCTTCTTGTTCTCCTCGATCTCACGAACACGTAGCCGCAAGAATCTCGCGAATCCGTCAAGAAACGAGCTCACAAAGCTAGAGAGAAGTTGGTTGTGTTGTGGGTGACGAAAATGAGAGGATTTAGAGAGAGAGAGTGTTTGTGAAATGTGAGGAAGAGGATGAGGAATCCCTTCCATATATCGCGTGTCTCCTCCCCGTGTCCGGCCTCGTTTTTATCGCGATAATAATAAATAAAATGCTCGGTTTTCTAACGTAACATATTTAAAACAATAACCCGTTTTAAATAAATTGGTTTTGTTTGAATAAAATAAGTTTAAATAAATTTTTTCGTAAAAACAATTCCGTTTCGTTTTCGTTAAATAATTATTTAAATAAATTAATTTATTCGAAAACATTTTAGGTTGTGATTCCTAATAAACGTTTTTTAGTTCTAATTTATTAAATTAATATCGTTTGATATTATTTAATTATCTCGTCGAAACGCGTTACTCGCGTACGTATTCGTAAAGATCGTCACCTTTGCGAATCCGATGCTCGTATCGCATTTCGATTTGATCTAAGATTTATGGAATATCGTTTTAGAATATTATTCCTAATAATTATATTCGTGTGAATCGTCACCCACGCGAATACATTATTAAGTTAATATTTCTGAATCAATACTCGCGTTTAAATAATGACCGTAACCTCACATCGCGTATTTATTATTCCCATTGTTTAATACATTAATATTATCATTTCCAAAACCAAAATCCACTAAACCCTAGTCACTGACACATCCATGATAGACCGAAATATGCATATGTATAGGGCATATGTAAGGGTCAGTCGCAACTGCCCTAGCCACCGTCCCACCGCTATTTCGATAAACCATGACCATGGGTCCTTGACTACGTTTAGTAACCAGACTCCAACAAACTCCAGTTCTAACCCAAATCCATTCTCAGACCAATAATCCATCATTATCAACAGTAAGTAACTGCGATAAACTCTACGGGTCTTTTTAGTTGAATCACAACCAAGCTTCCCGTGGTTTACGCGTATCATAAATGTGCTATAACATGCATACCAGTACAGTGATAATATCAGTAATGACAATCAATAATTTATAATCATTAATAATTAATAAATCTCCGGTCGTAACAGTACATTCGTACGGATGTACGGACGTACAGACAACCGAAAGTACAGTAATGTTACATAATTGAACCACGTATGTGTGGCTAATCGGTTAATCACTGAACTAAATTGTAGACTCCACAATGGTGGATAGCCAGAGGTGCTGGCAATTGTCTTAGACGGAAGTACCGGTGTGCGAACATCTTAAGACTTAATATTTGTGACTCCACAATGGTGGATAGCCAGAGGTGCTGGCAATTGTCTTAGATGGAAGTACCGGTGGGTGAACATCTTAGGACTTAATATTTATGATTCCACAATGGTGGATAGCTAGAGGTGCTAGCAATTGTCTTAGATGGAAGTACCGGTGGGTGAACATCTTAAGACTTAATATTTATGACTCCACAATGGTGGATAGCTAGAGGTGCTAGCAATTTTTCTTAGATAGAAGTACCGGTGGGTGAACATCTTAAGACTTGAATTATTTATGACTCCACAATGGTGGATAGCCAGAGGTGCTGGCAATTGTCTTCGATGGAAGTACCGGTGGGTGAACATCTTAAGACTTGAACTATTTATGACTCCACAATGGTGGATAGCCAGAGGTGATGGCAATTGTCTTAGATGGAAGTACCGGGGGGTGAACATCTTAAGACTTAATATATGTATGATACAACAAATGTGTGGATAACCGGTTAATCCGGAAACTAAATTGTTGAAATCACAGGTGTGTGGGTAATTGGTTGAGCCAATAAATAAATAAATATATATATATATATATTTGGTGTTTTAAATTTAGCCAGAGGTGCTGGTGGTAGAGTTGGATTAGATAATATACTCATATTTGTGAAAATGTCTCAGTAAGGGAAATAAATGCACCATGTGTTTTGGGTGCAAGTTGATGTTTGAATATGATATATTATTATCTAAACATGATTATCATTCATATGATATGTATGTGGATGGGTTTAAATGAGTTTTTGGGAACCTTGGGAGGGGTTACTTACTTAGTTCATATGAACTAATTGTGACCTTATATGTGATGTTACAGGTCAAAGATAGATATGCATCGGGCGATCAGATCAGACATGTTTTGAAGATGAACCAAACATTATGTAAAATCTTTGGTGGTATTAAACTTAAACACACTAGGTTTATTAATCATAAATGAAAATGTTATGAAATTAAGTGTGTTTAACTCATGAAATGGAAATTTCACGCTTCCGAACATAATCTTACGATAAACTTTAATCTGGGACCTATAATTGGACACGTGTAATAGTGTGAAAAGTTTGGGTGTTACAGATAAGCTTATTATGGACAAATATATCGATAATCGCATCATAAACTCATATTGACAACAGTTTAACAATCATAGATGAAGGATTGATATGTCTCTGAAATTATCACTCCTATGAAATATTTCTCACAAAAACAAGTTTGTTTGTTTGTAAAGTTTCATTTCTCAGAAAAATACAAAAAAATTCTCTTAATTTCTTTTAATTTTTAGTGATCATTTGTAGAATCACCTGTACAATTATGATCTGAATCTGCCTCCTTCCCGACAAACTTCATAATTTTCACCACAACATGATCTTAAAGTCAAAATTAAACTGTCTGTTGTGTTTGAGCTCTTGTTTTAAAATCAAACTTTCAAATGTTCCTATGGGTCAAAACTTATTCGTACAAATGAGTTATTTTTGTTACTCATTCGGGTGTATGAACATGCTAGGTGAATTGCGGTCATTCTTGTGCTCTCTTAGGCGAATTAACCTATGGTACGAATGAATCTCACACACGAATGGAACTTGTATTAAATGTTATTCATTCTTCTGACTACCTCATTCGCCCTCATTTTTCTTTCGTCTCACTTTGTGTGCTCCCATCAGCTTTTCAACATTCACTAACAGATTTCTTGTCCATTTGAGCCATTCCAATTGTATACTGTTCTTGATTGTTTCAGGTACCTAGGAGATTATTGTTGTTCTATTTGATTTGGATTTAGTTTGAAAACTAATCAAAACCTTAGGGTTTTATGGTTCAGACTTATCTCAATCGAATAAACCACTCAAATGGACTTAAATCAATCTAAAACTAGTTCCATGGGAACTAATCAACAGTGGCATATCAATTAGGTTTGGTAAATGATCACATGGGTGATATTATGGAAAGACCACACAAACAATAACATGAGTTTCAAACCGAACAAATGTTCAAGACTTGGTCTTGAATGATTTTCAAACGAGTACACAACAAACAATGTCTAACTACAAGAAAGGAGTGTAACTTTGTGGTTTTCAAACAAACAAACAAGTTTTTCTTATATCAGAAGACAAAGCATACACTTCTTTCTCAAGACATTTCTTTTTACATCTGTCGTGTGGTGCGAACAGAGGTACATAAGTGACGAGGTCAGATTTCCATAAAGGACATCCTCGTGCATCACCGAAGGGGTGGTGGGCTGGCGGTCGAGCCTTGGCTCTACGTATGCCATGTACATAAACTACCTTCGATGATTTGAAATGGTGTCAGTACTGAGCTTCATAATTAAGCACTTGTGAATTTCATTCGTGTTTTCAACACCATTTACACATCCTTTCTAAACCAGTGTAAATGGAAATAATTTTCATCAAACCTTTTTACAAAACCTAATATTTTTAAAACTTACGTGAACTCACCAACCTTGTGTTGACAGATTTTACATGTTCTCTGGTGAAGAACAGGTGAAAGCATGATGAATTTTAGAGAGAGAAAGATATGATCCCTTAGAAGAACCTACAACCCCAGCATGGAATCTCCCATGCCACATTGGCTTCAAGATTCAAGACTTGCACGTGTGCAAGAAAAATTTGTGAGAGATCTCGGTCTCATTCCAGATGTCCAAGTCAAGTTTTATTAGAATTAAATTACAAAATAGTTGTAATTTAAATTTATGTATTTTTTGAATTTAGTGTTTCTCATATCATCATGTGTAATGTAACAATCTGATCACTCCGATTACATCATGCCTCGGGACCTTTCCGTCCCACAGGTCTCCGATCTGGCCCGTTGGCCCGGGTGAGACAGTACATTTACATTCTATATACAATCTTTGTGTACATGGTTCAATTGTTTCAATCAGGTTTCATTCAAGTTGCTACTTATGTATGTACATTTGGTTAAATCTTTGAACGTGTATACTTTGATATCTTTAAACTTATATACTTTTAAATCTTTAAGCCTATGTATCTCACCAACTACTTGTAGTTGACAGATTACTTTTTCACATGTTTCAGGTGATCAGAGATAGGTACAGAACAGGAACAACTAAGGAGACCTAGTTAAGATAAAACAGGATCAAGAAACAAGCTAGGATGGAATAGAAACTCACTAAATCCTTTTTGTTTAATTATCTTGTCTGTTCTTATTTTGTAAACAATATTTTTTTGGTCGGTTAGTTGTTATTCTTTTGGTAGATAGTTATGAATAGTAATCAATTATCAACATTATGAAACTTAGTAATGCATTGCGCTTGTTCTTCGTTAATCTTGGTCATGATCCAATTGGAAGTGTATGTGCTTCATGTTCGTGTGTTGGATATGCATGTTATCTGCTTGTTTATGTCGGTCACTGTAACAAATTTGATTGGATTTTGCTTTGTAGTGGCTGCATCAGCGTTCTTTAATATTTTTTTTTATTTTCTTATCCTATCTTCTTAGATGTTTAACATATGTTGCTCAGTCTGTTATATACCTATATGTTTCCCTTTTCGTCTGCTACGTATCTTTAAGTGTGTGGGCTTGGGTTTTTGCTGCGTTATGCATCTATGCTAGGTGTTTTATGTCTCATATTCATGGTATGTAAAAAATTAAATTAAAACTAAATAAATAAAATAAATAATAATAATAATAATAATAATAATAATAATAATAATAAAAAGTAAATTAATATATATATAATGAAAAAATAATAAAAAAAATATGAGCCGGGGTCTCTAACGAAGCAGTATCTCTACCACATTAGGGTAGGGGTAAGGTTTGTTTTCATCTTTCCTCCCTAGACCCCACAAAATGTGATTTAGCTGGGTACATGTTGTTGTTGTTGTTAACTCACGCTAGTTTATCTCCCATTACCTCCTCACTGACATTGTCTTACCAAGTCAGGTAATGCATATGGGTAAGCCATGAGTACCAACAAACGGAGCTGCCAGCCCACCACACGCTTGACAGGCATGGCTTTTCCTTCGATAGGGAAAAGGAGATTTATTCCATATCTCTCCTTCTTGTGTCTCGCATTGTTTGTCTTTAACCAGTTTTATCTGGTTCAGAATTTTTTTTTGAAAATCGTTTATGTCATATCTCAACTTAAAATGTTTAATTCGGGTTATTAGTGAATTTTGTCTGTAATATCAGACATGTGATCATTTACCAAACCTAACTTGATTGGCCCTTGTTGACCAAATCCCATGGATTTGATATAAATTTAACATTTTTGGTTGTTTGCGGAACGTACCAGCCTCAGCGATGGAAGTTTGTTAGACGTATGGTACTGTCTACTATACCATCGGTTAACCCCTGTCAACGAATGGTAAAGGACTCTTGAAAAAAGGACTTGCTTGAGAATTCGAACTCGAATTCTTGATGTGTATGTTGTGTGGACACATGTTCTTGGGAATTACCCTAGACAGACATCCTATCAAACTTGTTGTTTGTTTGATGATGATTCATACGAAAATGTACGTTTTTGTTTTGTAAATTAACACAATTCCTCGGATTGTATCCGTTCACCTCTAGGTTGGGCTTAAAGCCTCTAAATGTTTTGGTTGAAGGACACTTCCTCGTTGAATTGTGATTGAAAACCTAGGAAAATGATTGTTGATCGAGTTTGAAAAGTCTTTATGATGCGATGCACGCATATTAAAGCATGTTTAAATATACTTATTCGAATAACATTTGAATAAGAGGTTTCAAAATAATTTATTCATTTAAGTGGTTTAAATATATATTTTGTTCAAATATCATTTGAATAAGAGGTTTCATATTCTCAGCCCCAAATAATTGGGTAGGCAAAAACTTTAAGAAAAAGGGGTATATGAAGTCACCTTTGATTATGGGTCGTTGGTCGTCAAAGCACTTGCTCGATGTATTCACTCAGTTTGGATCCTGTGTTCTCATTTATTCCATGATTAATTGATGTTGGAGTTCATGTGTATTCTTCCTAACGTGATTTTGGAAAATGTGTTTCAATTTGTTACTGGTTAAGATTATATTTGAAATTTGGGCTAAGGACTTGTTCTACTGATACCGATAGTATCGAGAGATGTTCGACACTTAGCCATTTTTGGTCTCCTTTTCGTACGAATGGTCTGGTTATACAAATGACCTTCATTCGTACGAATGGGGTTATGCGGATGTCCATTTTCATTCTTGCGATCCATTCGTGCGAATAGGTCTTCTTTCGTACGGTTATCACATGCGAATGAGTCCATTACATTCGTGCAGGTGTTCATTCTGGTGAGTTTCTCAGGTGCATGGAGTGTCTCATTCGTACTAATGAGCCCTTCGTATAGTTCATTCTATTGCAGATTCACCATGAATTCCATTTTCAAAATCATGAATTGTTTGTGGTGTTTTCACGGACAAAAAGGATGGAAATATGTTTTGAAGGGTTTTGGTTCACATGATCGGTGTTAATACTCACTGTGTAGCTCGTATTTAACGGGATTGTCTTGAAAATGGTTAAAACCTTGAAATGATGACATTGGGGAGGAAATACACATGATTTGGAAGCTTAAATGGTCCGATTTCGTGTGGAAATGAACGAAATTTTTTGAGAGGCGAATAGGGTTTCTGTTGGGTGGAAAATGAGAATGAAAAACATAAGTGTTGCTTTTATAGTTATGTTCTTGCACGAATGAGTCATTCGTACAAATGACTCCCATTCGTATGAATGGCTCTAGCGTTGAAAAGCTTCACTGCTTGGGACAAATTCGCACCAATAAATGCTCATTCGTATGAATGACTGAGTGTGTAACAATTTGATTATTTAAAAGTTCATATTATTTTCGTTTGAGTTCGTTTATTAATATATCTTGTGAAATGTAACATCAGTGCTGGAAACGTAACCGGAACAGTGACTTGTACAGTAACTCAGGTACGAACTGTATATATTACATGCATACTATTGTCATTTGATGTTTGACACAGAACTACTACATATCTATTTCAAAAAATGTTTCAAATCCATGGTTTAACAGTCAAAAACCTATCTAACAACACAGAACTGTTATGTGATTGTTAGTTAGGATTTTATTATGTATAGACGTATGTGAGATTTCACAGAAACAAACAATAACAGATGTCGTTACGTGAATATTAAATGGACGGAATGTTCGCGTGGATGACGATTCGTACGAATATATCTGAAAGTTTAATGTTCTGAATGATGTCTGATAATTAGAAAATCACATCGAAATGTGTAGTCGTCGTCTTGTTCATACGGATGACGATCCGAACGAATACGCGCGAAAACTGTACGATTCAATTAAACAGATAAATTTAACGTTTTCAGAAATTTAAAAATAAATGAAAGATATTTAGGTAATTTACTAGGAATTACCACCTAATTTATTATAGTAAATTCTATTTTTAAAATCGCAACGTTTCGATCCGGTAACGATCGAAAACTGACGCTACTACACGAAAACGAGTAAAACCAAACAAACCCGAACACATCAGAACGTTAAGAAACAATTAAATGGCAATAAATGCTATCCGTCTTCCCCACCAACCCGTTATCTCACTAGAAACCCGCTCTCTCTCTAATCTCTCTCTAAAATTTCAAAACCCTAAAACCCTCAATCCTTCACAAATCGAACGTTCTTGGTACCAAAACGATCCTCACAACACGTAGAGCACGAAAGTACAACAAATCGGAGCTTTGAACCATCAGAAACAAGGTAAAATTGAGCTCAAAGTTACGCTTTTAGGGTTTCTTCTTTGTTCGACCACCCCCACTGTTCAGTCGGTTTTAAACCCTAAAAACCATTAGGTGTTGCACGAAATGAGTCTACAACTTGCTAGGAGCCTGTGAAACATGTTGGGTGGTCCAAAATCATGAAGATGGAACTAAGAACCGTGTAGCCATAGCTCGACCGAATGAGCATCAACATAAACAGCTCGGGCGAATGGCTCATGCGAATCAGGTTAAGGGCGAAGGAGCTTCCTTGACCGAATGATCCCCTGGTTCGTCCAACACTTCATGTAACATTTGTGCCGGAAACGTCGCCGGAACAGTAATCGGAACAGTAAATGCACAGTAACTCAGGTACAAAATATGCAAATTATTGATATGCTATTAACTACATGATGTTAGACAGCAAACTATTAAGCTATTGTTTCTGTAAGCTGATTTAAACTTAACAGTTTAACAGTCAGAAACACGTTAGACAACGCTGAACACACATGGATGCTTGTCATTGTGCTATTATGTATAAACGCATGCAAGGTTAAACAAAACAAAACTATAACAGTTGTTGTTGCAGAATGCTGAACCGACGAATTATTCGTAGAGGTGACGATCTGTACGAATAAATCTGAAAGTTTAACGTTCTAAAATGATGACTGGAAAGTGGAAAACAAGAATCAGAAAGCCAAATCATTGTCGTGTTCGTTCGAATGACGATTCGAACGAATACGCACGATGGCGACGCGTTCTGACGAAACGAAAACGGAAAACGACACGAACGACAATAATTTAAGAAAATAAAATATTTTAATGTTTTTACAATTTTGAAACTCATCAAAATAATTAAAATAACTTCTTTTATTTAAATCCGTAAGAAAACGCGCGTTACGTTTCGGAAACGCAACGAAAACGTGAACCGAGCAACCAAAATGAACCCGTACACCCCCGGGGTATAAATACCCTAAATGAGTTCAACCTATCCATTTCTTCCACTTCATTTCTCTCTCTACATTCAAATTTCCGGAACATTCTCTCTCTAGAAAATTTGATCTTCAATCATCAATATCTCATCCATTTCTTGATGAAATCGAGCCATTCTTGAGCCTAAACAAAGATCTTGATCCCCTCCACACGAAAGTACAAAGGATCTGAACCTATAACCAGCAGATTTGAGGTAAAAACCATGACTTGTGGCGAAATTTAGGGTTTCCTAACCCTGGGTCGACCCACCTATTAAACCGGTTTTAGCTCTTTAAATCTTGGGAAAGATCACACAACACCACCATGAAATGATGTAGGAACCAACCTCACTTCACCCTTAGCCGTTAGATCGAAGAAACCAGGGCTGTTGGAGGGAGTTTGGCTTGGCCGAATGACCCAACCCCCAGCTCAGCGAATGAGAACCAGCCACGTTCAGCCGAATAGCCCAGCTGAGTATGAGCCTCATTCGACCATTCTGTTTTGGTCTGGCTTCATTCGATCGGCACCTCCCCATTCGACCCAAGCATTTATTCGGCCCACCCGTTCGGCTTAGGCACATTCTCCGCACACCCATTCGCCCAAACCCTATTCGGTCGGCTCTCTTGCGGCCTAACCCATTCGACACTATGCTCATTTGGCTAACCTTCTCTACTCGGCTAGCCTTCATTCGACACCCTTATTCGGCTAAGGACATTCGGCTAAGAGTTGGGGTTTAGAATCATGAGCTACGACCAAGGAACCTTGTGGTTAGGTGTGTGTGCATGGGAAGGGTTAGGAGTGTGTGCATGGGAAGGGTTATGTGTGTGTGTGCATGGGAATTGTTAGAGTTTCCTAACAAGAAGCCACCTTAGCTTTGTTAAACAAAGGTAGTAAACTTGTAAACTTATCATGCTAAGTATCAAGACACTAATGCTCTTCTAAACAAATGCTAAATCTATAGATTTTCTATCACTGGATGAACAAAGAATCATGCTATAACCATAAGAATATTACTTATTCTAGTGTAAAGCATGATAGGCAAGGAAACAAGGAATTTACTAGGTGTTGAGGTTAATTCATTTTAACACCCGATACCTAGTAAATATTCTACTACTTACAACTAACTTAGATAGTTCAACGGGACTTCTAAGCTAAGTTGTACGTACAAATGGTTCAAGAAACAAAAGAAGGGTAAGAATTAATATTAGGCTTAGGGTTAATCAAGTTGGATTAACTTAAGCCTAATAAACTAAGTTATGTTTTACTTTAAGATATAATATGGTTTTGTGTAAATAAAAATTGATAATAAATTCTATTACTAAATTAAACGAATTTTTATTTAAGGGTTATTTAAAATAAATTACTTTATAAACATTTAGAATAAGTCTTGAAATGATTGCTTATGGGATTAAGAGTTCTTAATAAGGGGATTATGCCTTAAACTAATTAGTTGAAGTATTAGAAAACACATTAGTGATATACCAAGCGTAGTTGCACACCGAGACCAAAACTCTAGATCACGACTATTATAATGACTTATCGTATTCAAACTTCTTATAACAACTCAGGTGCTGAAGAAACTTAAGCTACAAAAAACGAGCGCGCATTTTCTGTAGTAATACGTACTTAGCAACACATGTGAGTTCATGGTCCCTTTTCAAACTATTTTGAGTTTTTACTTCGGGACTGAGAAGCACGTTAAACCCTTTAAACAAATGTTTAACTGTTGCAATTATACTTTTATATTTATGCTAAAAGCTAATGCTACGGGTACATGCTAAATGCTAATGCTACAGATTTATACTAAATGCTAATGCTACGGAATTATGCTAAAAGCTAATACTACGGGTTTATGCTAACTGCTAATGCTACGGATTTATACTAAATGCTAATGCTATAGAATTATGCTAAAAGCTAATGCTACGAGTTAATGCTAAACGCTAATGCTACTGGTTAATGCTACATATTAATGCTATGGGTTTATGCTAAATGCTAATGTTAATGCTAAATGCTGATACGATATGCTAATGCTACCGGATAATACTAAAGTTAATGCTAAATGCTAATGATTCTCTGCTAATGCTAATGCTATATACATACATACTAAATGCTTGAAATGCTCATAATGCTTTAAACTTTGTATGCTTTATATGCTTGCCATGCTAAAACAACGGTTTGGCCTCTCAGTGCTTGCCTTACCGGTTGTGAAGCTAGTACTTGTGCACAAGATACATAAACGCTATGTTATTTGAATGCTATAAACTTGTATGCTAAAACTATTGGCTATGGTAGAACATACTGTTTTGGCCTCTCAGTGCTTGCCATAGGTTGTTTACCATAGTCGGGACTTGAAGGAACAGACCGTCGGTCTCTCAGTGCTTGCCATAGGTTGACCTTCATAGTCCGGACTAGAGGAATAGACTGTTGGTCTCTCAGTGCTTGCCATACAGTGATTCCTCATTGTCCACTCATGGTTGTGATATGTGACTAGGATGATTTTGAATTTCTCTAGTTAACTTTGTGTCATCTTAGAAATCCTTAATCAAAACACCGACGTTGCTAACCATAATTAAATCCGATATGGATTGATACTGGACTCCTTAGGGTGTTCAGTTGTCCATAAAGGTAACTCTCAAAGCTAGACTTGCAGATGCTATTGTGTGCGTGTTGAAACTTACAAACAAAATGCTAAAGCTATGATGGGAATGGGAATGGATGGTAGGTAGAATGCTTAATTATTATTAACAACAGTGTCATATGCAAATTAGTATGTGGTGGGATGGCGTCTGGGCGGGTCGTAGGCTCGACTCAGGGGTATGCCCTATATATAAGCTTATCGATTTGGATATTACATGTGGAGTTAATGAGGTTAAGGTTTTACTGAAAGAGGTTTGCTAAAGCTATTTTCTTTAAACTTATAAACTACATGAACTCACCAACCATTGTGTTGACCTTGTTTTATTTCATGCTTTCTCAGGTGATTAACAGGCGTAAGCTAAGGCTTTTGGTTTGCATGCTAGGCGGCCTAGATAAAGGACCTAGTTGATTTTGGAAGCACGTCTTTTGTTATTAATACGAATCACTTTTGATGTCTTGTATAGTTACAAGATAGAAAACAATTGATTCTTTTGATAGGTTTACTTGGTTAAATTACTGAACATTGATATTGTAATTTAACTTTGTAATCCTAGATTAATGCTTGATTGTGCTTTAGTTATTCTTAACATTGATGCTATGTAAACAATCAGATCAACACGATTATCACTTACAATATCGCGCCCCGAGAACATTCCGCCCGACGGGGACTTCGATCCAACCCCGCCGGCTCGGGGTGTGACACTTCGCACGAATGGAATTACATTCGCATGCCCGTTCTCATTCGGACCCCACGATTCCTTCACCTGTCAACTATGAAACGAAGGAGGCCATTCGTCTGGCATCCAAGCTTGTGATCCTCATTCGTATGGCTAGCCTCATTCGGGAACAGTTGACGACCGAAGGAGCATCATGGGCGAAAGGGTCCTCTCGTGAGCCCTTATTCACATGACCATTTCCCTATGCATGCAGTCTACACGAATAGGAAGCCTTTAGGGTTCCCTAGGGTATTAACCAGTTTTTATAAACCACCCATGCTAAGGTGTATTAACGAACAAACGGAATCACTACTTATGGGTTTTATTAATTGAAATGATTAAGGAATCAAGGGTGAGAACTGGAAAGATGGTTCAAGTCTTAACATAATATGGGACTACTAAGGGTAGAGGGCTTTAGTCAAGCTAATAAATTAAGGACAATAGTATAACCATAACAAATTAAGAATGGGTTAAAAGTTTATGCACCTAAGTAGTTCAAAAAGGAGTCACGAAAACTAAGGAAACAAGTTGAGAATTAATTAAGGATCAAGAAACAAGCTAAGTATATATGAGTTGACTACATTGTTAACACTCAATACTTAGTAGTTTCATGCAAATATATAACTAAATTAGATAGTTCAATTGAACTTTCTAAGGTAAGTTATACACAAGAATGATCAAAGAACTATGGGTAACAAAGATCTAGCGAATGACTTAGAGTTAATCGAATAAGATTGACCTAAGTTCCAGCATGTTAAATTATAATTTCTTTAAAAAGCAAACTTATGCTTTAACTATAGTAAAAGGATTTATAAATGTCCTTAGTAAAATATTTTATAATAAAAATTAAATGATTTCTAAACTTAAAGATTTCAGTTAAAACGGAATTTATAAATGAGGGTTTACCTAAAAGATCATGAAAGAGTTTAATTGTGACTATCTACGGGATAATGGTTCATAGAGAGTAATTAGTATAGATTATTTACAAAAACCTAGAAACACATTAGCAAGTATGTAGGACACCTAGTCGCACACCATGACCAAAACCCTATATATACGTTACCTTTCGAACACTTATCGTATTCAAGTCATAATAAATCAACCCATGTACTGAAGATACTAAATCTACAAACAATGAGCACGCATATTTGTTGCGATTCATTGCATAACAACACAGGTGAGTTCATTGCCCCTTTTGTAAACATTTTTGTTTTATAAACGCGGGGCTGAGAAGCATGCGTAAATTATCTTCCTTGGATTATATTTACTTAAATGCTTTTACTTCATATATCTTTTACATGTATAGTTTTATCCTAGATTTTGTTTAGGTAAACCATTTGCAGGTTTTCAAAATGGGTTATCTATTCATCATGAGTAGATAACTAATCTAAAACAAAGAACTATATTAAATGGTTAATTTCAAAGAACTAAAGATCTAAAACAAAGAATTATTTTCAACGGTTTATTTCAAAGAACTAAAGATCTAAAACAAAGAACTATTTTCAACGGTCTATTTCAAATAACTAAAGATCTAAAACAAGGAACTATTTTCAAGGGAATGTCTAGGAAATATCAAAGATAGCATGTGCCAATCCTATGTTTCAAAAGATGTCCTAGCTAGACTGATTGAATATGGGATGCATGTTTGATGATATTTACAGTAGCCCCTAACCGTTTTCCAAGGAACATGTGGGAAATAATCAAAGATAACATGTGCCAAAGAACTAACGAACTGTACGAACAAGGACGAACTATGGGCGATCTAGACGAACTATAAAATCCTATACATTAAAATATGTCCTAGCTAGACTGATTGATTATAGGTCGCATGTTTGATGATATTTACAGATTTCCTCCACCACTAAGAACATTGATTGCTAGACTGGTTTACTCGAGTTGACCAAGGCCCAATCATTAGGTCTTAGATTTTTATTAAATGTTTATTTATTCATTTACTTAAGCATTTAATTTATTGTTTCTACAAATGCTATTGTTGATCATGATTGTGTGATGAACTTAAGGAATGAAGAGGATTCCCGTATTTTGTGAAATTACAAGAACTAAGAACTGAGGTGTTGATGACGAGGAATGAAACACTTAATTATCATTGAAAATAATATATTATGTGGTCTGGTATATGGTGGGCTGGCAGTAAGCTTGACCCTACGTATGCCCTATACATAAGCATACTTGGCTGGATAATATAGGTGTTGTTGATGAGGTTAAGGTTGTCATTGCGGATATTCAGTGTTAACAAATTTCAGGTTGTTCAAGGGTTGTGAATTGAATGTGTGGGATGAAACGCTTAATTATCAGTAAGAACAATATATTATGTAGTTTGGTATGTGGTGGGCTGGCAGTTGGGCGGGCGGTAAGCTTGACCCTACGTATGCCCTATATATAAGCATATTGAATTAGATGATATAGGTGGTTATTGTTGAGGTTAAGGATGTCATCTGATCAGGTTTGTACAACACTCATTTTCAAACAAAACTATATGAACTCACCAACCATGTGTTGACTTGATCTTTTTGCATGACTTCTCAGGTGACGAACAGGTCTAAGTAAGAAGTTTGTGCTTTTGACTAGGACGCCCAGATAGAGGACCTAGTATTTTGGACGTGCATATTTTGAACATCATTATACAGATTATTTTGTGTATCTTGTGCAGATACAAGATAGAGAATTGTGATGTTGACAGCAGATTTACATTGTTAAATTATGAAAAAATGATGTAATTTAACTTTGTAATTCTATTTCATTTAGCATTTTCTCATTATATATCATGTGCAATATAAACAATCTAATCATCAAGATTATCATTCGATATCACGCCCCGGGACCATTCCACTCGACGGGACACTCGATCCGACCCGTCGGCCCGAGTTGTGACATGAAAAGTGTTTTAAAATAATTATAAATTTCTGCAGAAGTATAAAACTCACGTATGCATTTGTATGAATCGTCACCCACAAAAAAACAATGTTCTTCTGATCTTCTGACCTTGTTTTTATACTGTAAAGATATCATTTAGTGTATCAAGTCCGATGCCATATTCATATGGATCGTCATCCATCTGAATATCCCATTAGATTGATATCCAAGAATGTTATCCATTCAGGTTTGATTTATTGTTTTCCCTCACAGGATGTTTGTATTTCCTTTTGCTTTGTATTTGTGTGATTCCTAATATTCCCATTTTGTTTTGGGATTATTTTCGTACTTGATTGTGTAGTTGTTATCATCCTCATAACTCTCGCACTACAGTATTCTTTGCTGCTGTCGTGTACACTCTTGGATTTCAGAACTAATTCTAGCACATATACTGGTTGTCATATTCTCCCCTAGTTGAAGGAATTTCATCCCGAAATTTTTACCATATTATCGAGACGTCCTTTCCTTTTTAAATTTGGTGGGGTTACTTGACTTTTACTTGATACTCATGTTCCCACATAGTTCTGGGAAACACTTTGAAAAAAGATTTTGGTCATTTTGTAAAAATTGGTATACGACTCTCTTTTAGTCCTTGGATCTATCCAACCATGATGTTCGACATGTGATTTTTGGCGAGGAGAAGTTTGGATGTCTACCCGACTTTCCTTGATGTTTAGAATCAAAGTTTCGTCGACTCAGCATTTCACTAGTAGTTAATGCACAGATGATGTCATGACACTATTATTTTGTCATCTGTATGCCAAAATGGTGGTTGAAATCTGAATAAAAGTAGATGTATGCATTCTGTCTTTTATTCGTAATAACCCATGATGTGTTATCTCCTACCATCCAAAAGACTTCTATTGTTTAACTTCAATTTATTTTTCCTTGAGGTGGTTCTCGACTTAAATTATTTCATCTACCTTAATACCGGACCTCATCCGAATCGCTTGAATTCCTGGTACATTCCAATGATACACAATTGATCTACAAACGCAATATCATATTTCACTTGATTTGGGAAATGCTATACTATATCAAACATTTAGAGTTGACTAGCACTAATGTGGTGTAAATTGTAACTCAAACTTTGTTATCACAATACATGGACATGGGATTCCATTTCTATACAAACTGTGAATATTCGTAGCCCCTTTTTACAATTTTAAATATTCTGGGGAAAGTACATGCTACAAAACTTCGCATTTCTACTATGATATTCAAACTGTTTTCTTTACTATGCTAAATGTGTTATAAGTATAACATAAGTTAGTCAGATTGTAAATTTCATGAGAGATTTACTTTTATATTTTAAGTCCCTTTTTTTTTTCTTAGACACAACCATTAACTTAAGGGTTTAAGCCACTGGACATATATTGAATAGTACTATTTGAGTTGACATCCCATTCATCTATCGGGTGGTCTTGCTAGCTACAGTCACGTATATGACGTGGTCAATCACGATGAATGAATATCTCCAACATTTACATTATGAACTCACGGAGAGTTTGCTAGACTATGGATAATCAAGGGCAGTTAGTCGGAGGTTTGGTTGTTGACTCATGTAGATTCCATCCATTCATATTTATGTTTAACATATTATATGTGTAGATCCACTATATGTCCCTAGTTCAATTTTGTACTATCCATCTTATAAAGTTCAAGTTATATTAATGGAAGTTGTCTTTATATATTGCTTAATGTTTAATATTGATTATATGGTTGTTTGATTTGATTAATTAATATTTGAGTATGAAGTCTGACCATTTGGGCGAATGACTCTATGAATGAAGTCATTCGCCGAATGAACGCCGTAGCGAATGACATAGGCGAGCGAACGAGTCATTCGCCGAATGACTCATTCGACTGACTTGTCCATTCTACATAGTCATTCGCTGAATGAGCTGCTTCGGCCACTCATTCGGCTGAATGACTACAGTCTATAAATACAAGTTGAAATCATTTCAAACCTAACATTATAGAGCCCTCCTTCTTCCCAGAGCACCTAGTGTCAAACCCTAGAAGATCTGAGTGGTCATTGATCGTCCAAGTTCGATTCTCAACCCATGGTGTTCGATTCTCAACCCATGGTGTTCGATTCTCATTCAAACGTTCATTCTACACCTTCGTAACACCACGGTTGCTGTTGGTTTCGATTGGAAAACCCTGGAATAGGATTCCGCACTATTCTAGAGGCTGTCGAGTAGATATCCCTTGGAATCGGATTGTTTCTAAGCTCCAAATTGGTCCTACAAAGTGGTATCAGAGATTTGGCTCTTGATTCTACTTGATTTCCAGTCTAAATCATCAAATCTCAGATTGTTTGTTTGAGATATGTCAAAACCCTAAGTTTCTTGCCATTCAAGCTATTATTTCATTCAAAATCAGTTGGTTTTTGTGGTGTTTTTGTCAAAACCTTTACTCCATTTGGTTGGTAATATTGTCATGGTGTTCTATACCACTTTTGGTGCATAGATTTGGGCAAAATCAAAAGTTATCAAGATTTTTGTTGCTGAAAACATCAGATCAGCCGAATGAGCATGGCGGCCGAATAAGTTTGGCCAAATAAGACTCATTCGCCGAATAGAGCCATTCGACCATCTCATTCGCCGAATAGCTCCATTCGTCCCAGTCATTCGGCGAATAGCTTCATTCTCAATTTTCATTCGGCGAATAGCCTCATTCGACCCTTCATTTGCCGAATGAGTTATTTCGCTCAATAGTCATACTCTTCTTCTCATTCGCCAGAACAAGTTCATTCGGGCCCCGACATTCGCCCCAAGCATCTTCATTCGGCCTTCAGGTTGAAAATTTTTCTAAGTGTTGAATCTTGTTGTTCTTGATTAAATTGAGGATTTAGCATTGATGGCTAGTCAGAATCATCGTATTCAGACTATACTGTTGACTGAGACTGAGACGGGAAACTCCAACAAAGCTCCCATGTTGCTATCTTTAGATGATTATCCACACTGGAAGTACAGATTTGAGATTCACATCAATGGAGTGGATACTAATTTATGGATGATGATTGAAGGAGGTCATCTGAGGCCTCTTAATGAAGATGGAACTCCTATGCTAGTCACACGAATGACTGAGCCTCAGAGGAAGCTATATGATTATGAGAAGAAAGCTTATGCTATTTTGTCTCAATCCATTGCTACTGATATCTTCCATCAGTTCAGACAGTTTGCATCATCTAAGTATTTGTGGGATGCTTTACAGCAATGATATGAGGGCAATGATGCTTTGAAGAACATCAAGTCAAAGGCTTTGAGGAAGGAATTCAACAGCTTCATGTATGTAGGAAATGAATCCTTGGATGATTTAATTACCAGATTCTACCATCTTTTGAGTGAATTGTTTAATCATGAAGTCAAGACTACTACTCAGGAAAAGATTCAGTGTTTGGCAGATGCTCTACCTCCAAAGTGGGACTTATTTTTGATGGTTCTTAAGCAGAATGAGATTATGGTACATATGGACATAAATGATTTCATCCAGAAGCTAAAAGAGCAAGAAATAGAGAACAAGTGGAAGGAAAAAAGAGTAGCTCAAGTCCAGGTCACCTCACTGTATTATTCTACTCCGATTGTTGAGAAATCATCGTCTCATTCTCCTTTAAAAACAACCTTTGTTTCTCAGATGACTGAAGCTCCATCTTCTAATTAGATTCATTTTAGTCAGTCATCATCATCATCCAGCTCTCAAAAGGAACATCATCAACCTGTCACAAGTCTGAAGACAGAGAATTTTGATAAAGTTACTGTTGAGATTGCTAAAGAGCATATGGGTCTTTTGTCCACTTTGGTTAGTTCTTATGATGGACTGTTAGCAGGACAGATTGGAAATCCTTATCTGACAAATGATGACTACTCTCAGATAGATCCAGATGACATGGAAAGGATTGACATCATGTGGGCTTTAGCAAGTGCTGTCAGGAGAGCTAAGGAGTTTGTGAAAAGGACTGGTAAAGACATTAACTTGAACAAGGAATCTAAGTTTGGATTTGACATGGCTTCTGTCACTTGTTATAACTGTGGGGAGAAGGATCACTTTGCCAGACAATGCAAACAACCAAGAAAAGCTGGAAACAACAATCCGTTTCATAATCAGAAGTCTTCTGCAGCAAATCCAGAGAGAAGACTCGTTCTTATTGATTCTCCTGCTCAATCAAGTTCCTCAAATGCAGGGAAAGATTTAATGGTACAACAGGATGAAGGTGAAAACTGGGATTTCAAATTCAATTCTGAACAGGGAGGACAAGATAAAGCATGTGTTGCTGAGATTCAGAAGATGGATGATTTCAATGGAGAAAGCACTTCTGAAAAAGCACAGATCAAGATAGAAGAAACATTTGGTTCAGAGTCTGAAAGCTTGTCTAATTCAGATACTCAATCTGATTCTGATGCTGATATTGAGGATCCGGTAACTCAATTTGCTTTGATGGTGAATTCATCTTCTATTCCTAATGCATCTTCTCAATCTGATCAGGTATCTAATGGATGTTCTTCATCTAGTTCTAGATGTTTTAATTGTGTTGACCTTGACAGCAAGGTCCTTGCTTATCAGAATCACAATTCTGCTTTGATTAGCGATCTCAACCAGTGCATTGAGGCAAACAAAGTTTTAAAATCTAATGAAAAATATTTTCAAGCTAAAATTGAACTTTTAAACAGACAATTGCATGAGGCTGAGATTGTTGTTCTGAACAAGCAAGATGCTATTACCTCTTATCTCAATACCATCAATGAGATGAAGAAGAAGTTAGCCATAGTCGAGTGTGACTATGAAACCCTAGGACAAAAGCTAAACAGCTATGAAAGCTCTTCGTATATCATTGAGCATATGATCAGTAAGGGTACTGATCAGAAGGGTAAATAAAAATTGAGTTATCAACATTGTCCTCCACCAATCTTAAACAGCTGTGTCAATTCACCAGATGAAAAAGATGTTAAATATTTCCAAGTTAAAACTCCATTAGTAATTGATCCAATTGGAATGATTACTGATGAGGGTTCCTCATTGTCAGAGGAATCTTTTGTGGAGGGGATTGTTGAAGATTTGGTATCAGATTCTGAGGATAAATTCGATTATTCATCTAACTGTGATGTTGCTCAGAATCACACACCTGTAGTCATGAAAGGTGACCCAATCTCATCATCCAAAATTTATCTAGCTTTAAGCTTTGTGAAAGCTTCACAAGAGAATGAAGCTTGTGTGCCAAACAAGATTGACAACCTTGTTCCTAATGGGAAAAAGGGTTTGGGTTTTAATCAGGACAAGCCTAAAACTAATGTTTTCAAACTAAAAAGGCAGTCCTTTTGTGAATTAAAACATTTTTATAAAAAAGGTGACAAAGTTTGTTTTGAGTGTGGTGCACCTAGACACATAGTCAGATTTTGTCCACAGTTGATTCCACCAAAGGTTGTACCACTCAGAAAACAAAATCAGGCTTTTATCAAAACTTTTAAATCTGAATTTAAATCAGCTCAGACAAAACCCAAACTGCCAGGACTGATTAAACCTTTAGATAAGGGTAAAGGGAAACCAATGGGATTGGATGTTCCCAAAGTTTTTAATGTTCATCAAACAAAGCCATCATCCATTTATCTGAAAAATTCTTTCAGCAAAAATACAATCTGGAAAGTTAAGTCTTCTGAGACTAAAGTTTTACCTAGTCCTGATAACGCTACTTCTGATGGTAAATGGATTGATGTATGGATCCGAGACTCATTGGGTCAACCCAAGACTATAAAGGCTTGGGTTCCCAAAATGAACTAATTGTTTCATTTTTGTGTAGGATGCCCCAAAAGCTGCTCCTAACAGCTCTTGGATTGTTGATGGTGGGGCTTCCAGACACATGACTGGTGATATATCGCTGCTCTCAAATGTTCATTCAGTTCATGGTGGATATGTCGCGTTTGCTGGTGACAAAGGAGGTTTTATTACGGGAGAGGGAATTTTATCAAATGGGCAATTTTCATTTGACAAAGTCAGATATGTCAAGAAATTGGAGAATAATCTTCTTTAAGTATCACAGATTTGTGATAAACAGTACAAGGTTCTCTTTGATGACTCCAAATGCTACATTTTAAAGCATGGTGTTACTATCCCTGAA
Organism: Mikania micrantha; assembly: GCA_009363875.1. NCBI lineage: Eukaryota > Viridiplantae > Streptophyta > Magnoliopsida > Asterales > Asteraceae > Mikania > Mikania micrantha. Next base: position 105,620,308 of record CM018693.1, on the reverse strand, counting down.
GATTGGATCTTGATGTCAGCCCCTAGAAAGCAAGACTTGTATGTACTCAATATGGCCACAGCTTCAACTACATCATCCACAGCTTCATGTTTTATGTCAAAGGCAACTGAGAAAGATTCAATTCTTTGGCATAAGAGGATGTGTTATTTGAGTCTGCGCAAGATGAATCACCTGGTACACAACAATTTGGTTGATGGGGTTAGTCTGAAAAATTTCAAGTTGTCTGATGTCTGTGTATCCTGCAAAAAAGGAAAGAAATTCAAGCAGTCTCACAAGCCAAAGAAGTATCACTCAATCACTGTTCCACTTGAGCTTCTCCATATGGATTTATTTGGTCCTGTTAACTGCAAGAGTATAGCTGGGGATCAATATTGTCTTGTCATCACCGATGAATATTTCAGATACTCTTGGGTTTTCTTTCTGAAGGAGAAATCTGTAACGTTTGACTGCATTCAAGTGCTGGTTACAAAACTTGAATCTCTTTATAAGCTCAAGATTCGTATAATCAGAAATGACAATGGAACAAAGTTCAAAAACCACAACATGGAGAATTTCTGCAATTTACGGGGAATTGTTCAACAATTTAGTGCCCCTTATGTCCCACAAATGAATGGAGTGGCTGAGCGAAAGAATATGACGTTGATTGAGGCTACTAGGACGATGCTTGCTGATTCTTCTCTTCCAGTTCAGTTCTGGAATAAGGCTGTAGCAAATGCCTGTCATACTTTGAACAGGGTTTTGATAATCAAGATACATGGGAAAACTTGTTTTGAACTGCTTCATAACAGAAAGCTAAATCTTACGTATCTTGAACCTTTCGGTGCATCATGCACGATGCTTAAGAAACATGAGCAGGGTAAGTTCAATGAGAAAGTGGAAGAAGGGTACTTTCTTGGGTATAGCACTCCTAATAAACGGGTCTATAACAGATCAACTCAAAATGTAAAGGAGTGGTACCATGTTGATGTTTAGAGATATACTATGCCCCCATAGGGAAAAGGCCCAGATTGGATGTTTGATTATTCGGGTCTCTTTGATTCTTTCAACATGCCTCCCATGTACTCAGACGAAGATGTTGCGGTTCAAATGTTATATGATGCACAAAATGCACCCGATGAACCAGTGCAACCTTCATCCACTTCAATTCCTACAGTATAGACAAATGATGACAGTTCAGACACATATGACAATTTCATACAGCCAGTTGCTCCCGAACCAGATGTTGATAATTTTGTCCCTAATCTTGAGGATTTGAATCTGAATAATCTAGATCCACAGGTTGAAGTTCCTCCTCATCCGGTTGGAAGAATTAATCGTATTCATCCTCAAGAGAACATTATTGGTAGTCCATTAGATGGGTTTAAGACCAGAAATCAGCTTTCTTCAGGGGGACTTGCCGATATTCTTGATTTTGCGGATGTAAGCTTTTGTGCCCATTCCTATTTTATCTCCCAGGTTGAACCACGTACTGTCACTGAAGCTTTAAAGGAAGAATCGTGGGTTGATGCCATGCAAGAAGAACTCCTACAATTCAAGAAATTAGGAGTCTGGCAACTTGTTGACATACCAAAAGGTGCAAAAGTGATAATCATTGTTAGAAACAAAGCACGTCTGGTGGTTCAAGGGTTCAGACAGATTGAAGGGTTGGATTATAATGAAGTGTTTGCACCAGTTGCTCGACTTGAAGCAATTTGTATCTTCTTGGCATATGCATCATTCAAAAAGTTTAAAGTCTATCAAATGGATGTCAAGAGTGCATTCCTTCATGGTGTGATCAGTGAAACAGTGTATGTCAGTCAACCTCCCGGGTTTGAGGATCCAGTACATCGTGACCAAGTCTACAAGCTAGACATGCATTATACGGAATACATCAAGCACCGTGTGCATGGTATGAGACACTCTCCACCCACCTTTTGAACAACGGATTCAGAAGAGGTGTCATTGACTGTACACTGTTCATTCGAGAAAAATATGGTGATCTACTCTTGGTACAAGTTTATGTGGACGATATCCTCTTTGGTTCCACAAATGATAGTTTGTGCAAGGAGTTTGAGAAGGTTATGAAGGAGAAGTTCGAGATGAGCTCAATGGGAGAGATGAAATTCTTTCTGGGACTACAGGTGGATCAGTCAGAGGCAGGCATTTACATTCATCAAACCAAATATGTTGGTGACATACTGAGCCGGTTCAATATGTCAGATGCGAAACCTGCTGGTACCCCACTGGCTGTTAATCACGGGATTACGCCAGATGAAAAGGGGGAGTTAATAGATGCCACTCTGTACCGAGGAATGATTGGATCTCTGATGTATCTAGCTGCTTCTCGGCCGACATCATGTTCGCCACATGCTTGTGTGCTCGTTATCAATCAAAACCAAGAGTGTCACATCTGATTGCTGTGAAACGGATTATGCGTTATCTGAAGGGTACACCGGATCTTGGCTTATGGTACCCTAATGATGATAATTTTGATCTTACTGCATACAGTGATTCAGATTATGGTGAATGTAAGACATATTACAAGTCAACGTCTGCGGGATGTCAGTTCTTTGGAACTCGCTTAGTTACCTGGCAGTGCAAGAAGCAGACGTCGGTGTCTACTTCAACCTGTGAAGCTGAATATATTGCTGATGCTAGTTGCTATTCTCAGATCATCTGGATCCAACAGCAACTCAGGGACTATGGGTTACATTTCTCTAACACTCCTATATATGTTGATAATACTGCTGCCATAGCTTTCACTAAGAATCCGGTCCAGTACTCAAAAACAAAACACATCGACATTAAATATCACTTCATACGTGACTGTTTTGAAAAGAAACTAATCGATGTTGTCAAAATTCACACCGATCACCAGAAAGCCGATCTTCTCACAAAAGCTTTTGAGAAATCCAGATTCTTATATCTGTTATCGGCTAATGGTGTTTTCCAAAAGGATGAAGTCCTACCTTCATCTGAATCTAACAAATGATCATCGACATTTTAGATAGTTTTGTTTTGATTTATTTCTTTATTTCAGTTACTTCTCTTGTTTATTTCCTTATCTTAATCAAAAACTTAAAAAGATTTTCTGTTTTAGGTTTTTAGGGGGAGATAGTACCTACATTGAAAAACCAAAAACATCTGAAAATTTTAAAATACAAAAACAGTAGAAAAGGTATAAAAAATGAAAAGATCTTTTTTTGAGAAAGTAATACATTAATCTTTCATGTCCTAAAAGTGTTGGTGAATGCATAAATGGAAGACATATGAGAAGTGTGAGTTGATGTACTGATAGGCTGACTTTACAAAATGAACAGACAAATTTGTGAATACTTACAAAATCTGATTTGTGGGATCTGTTTTTGAAAGACAGTTAATTGAGGAATAGTTTATGACTTAAATCAGGCATACACCTGTTATCATGAGATCCAATAAGGTTTCCAATGATTCATGAATTCAAAGTCTGTACACGTGCCATATTGCTGGGACGAACCTAGCTGAAGCCGTCCATTCAGATGAGAATGATTGAATCAAAACAAAAGAAAAAGAAAATCAAGCTGGTATTAAGCTTGTGAAAAATACAAAAATAAAATAAGTTCGATTCCATACACGTGCCATATTACTGGGACGAACCTAGTTGAAGCCGTCCATTTGGATAGAACAAGTCAAGCATGTCAACACAAATTTGTATACGTGCCATATTACTAGGACGAACCTAGTTGAAGCCGTCTATGAGAATGTGTTTGTCATGTGAGACAAATCACAACGAAAAATAAAAAAAAAAAGAGAAAAGAAATAGGAACCTTTTGGAATTTATGATGCTGGGTATTAAGATGTGCGGAGATGAGTTACAAACTGAGTTCAAACCTTTGCTGAATAGATAAAACGGGTTGCTCAGCCAGAAAACATTAGTGATCATCAAAAAAGTTTGATAATTTTGCATTGAAAAGCTTAAAGTGGACAGATATATCAATAATCAGATCACAAGTCAAAAGTGTCTGAAATGAATCATTCAGTAATGATGATTGGATTTGATTAGATGTTTGTACTAATTTTTCAATAGACCTCTCACAAAAAGATGTGTTTCTTTGCTTATAGATGCTAGTTGTACAGTTGTAATTTGTTTCAGAAAATTACAAAAAAATTTTCTATTTTCAATTTCAGTTTAGGTGATCATTTGAAGGTTTAGATGTATGTCTCATCTGAATCCTGAACCAACCAGACATATCTTCATAATTGGCATAATTTTTAACAGATCAAAACGTTGAAATTTTAAAGTCAAGTTGTGTTTTTTTAAAGTGCTTTATCTCATTCGTACGAATGAATGGTGAGTATGAATCATTCGACCGAATGACTTCATTCGGCGAATAAGTCATTCGGCCGAATCAACATAAGCCGAAAGAAGTCAATCGCTTAACTCATTCGACGAATGAAGTCTGTGAGTGAAGGTCATTCTGCGCATGACTTTGGGGCAGAAAGAGTTCATTCGCCGGTTGCATTCGGCGAATGACTCAACCTATATAAGCATTCAATCGGCCGAACTACCTCATTCTCCAAAAACTCTCATTCGCCTAACTGTGTGCAAGACATTCGCCCGAATACCCCCTTTGTTCAGTCGTTCATTTTCTTTTCATTACTTTCGTCCCAGCTTCTGATAATCTTGTTTCATATCATCTCAGGTACATGGGGATCAAGAATCATCGAATTTTGACCGCTGAATCTTTCAATACAGTTTGAATTTTAGGGTTTTAGGGTTTTTATAATCGCCCTTTCAATAAATGGTCTAAATGGACTTAAAATCACATATGACATGTTTTAATGTTGTTAATCGGTGGTTTCTGAGTGTGGGTATAACATTTTTAGAAGTTGATTTGAATTTTTTTGAAAACTGGAGTTTGAATCTCAACAGTCTGCCGAATGACGCCATTCGGCGAATGAGGCTCATTTGGAAATTGAGACTCATTCGGTGAATGACTATATTCGGAAAATGAAACCCATTCGATGAATGAGTCATTCGACTATGATCATTCGGCGAATGAACCTCTGTTGTCAATGACTCATTCGGCGAATAGCTCATTCAGTAAATGTCTCATTCGACAAAAGAGCTCATTCGCCCAAATTAATCTCCTTCGGCCAGAATGTTCAAATTTTTTGTTGTTGTTCTGATTTCTGTATCTTATGCAACTGATTTGTTCTAAATGTCTTTATCTAAATTTCAGAATGGCTGGATACAAATCGGTGATGAAGAACAACATATGTGCTTACTTAGACCTCAACACACCTAATGCTCGACATTTCACAGAGATCATAACATTTTTGAGGCGTTCGAGGATATTCACTGCCATCTCAACTTTACATGTGCCATATATTTCACATCAGCAAGACTTATGGGCATCTACAGATATCGACTATGAAGTTGAGCCTACAGTCATTCGGGGCAAAGTTCGTGGACAAGATATGGTCATTTCAGTTGAACACATCAGAAGAGTTTGTGGTTTCCAAGATGCACCTGATCAGCCGTATATTCTAGATCGTTATTTAGTTCGAGGCTGCTTCATGAGGTGCAAGTATGAAGGTGGCCTTGGAGCTGGGATTCTGAACAAGGCATTCATGTCTCCACAGTTCAAGTACTTAGCACATGTACTTATTCATTGCCTTGGGTCAAGGAGAGGAGGATTTGATGACATGAGAGAGACCATACAGTGTGCCTTTGTTGCACTTGTACTGAACATGCCATTCAACTTCTCAGAAATGGTCTTCTCTCATTCGAAAGAGAATGTGACTCTGAAAGGGGACAAGAAGTTCTTAATATACCCTAGATTCTTGCAGCAATTGATTGATGCACAGTTGCCTAATCTACCGAAGATCAATGCTGATATATTACGTTTGGAGCACATGAATGACACTACTCTAAACAGAGTACTGTCATATAGAGGAAAAGATAGGAAGCCTGCCTTACGATCATTGTTTGGACATCTCTCTAGACCTGATTACATAGCTCCGATTGGTAGAAGATGGAGACATGAGGATTCTGACTCTGAAGTAGAGGACATTATTGTTCCTGATGATGACATTGATCATGATAGTGGTGTTGGTGCTAGTGGCGCAGGTGGTGCTGGTGCAAGGGCCAGTGTTGGTGTGAGTTCAGCTGGTGTTAGCTCTAGTACTGTTGCTATTGATATCATCTTTGTTGCTGATGTTAGCATGATTGATGTTAGTGGGGTAGATGCTGGTGATGTGAATGCAGGTGGTGGAGTTAGTATGTCTACAGCAGAAGAGGAGAATGTGGATATTGATTCTTTACTAGAATTGGATTTCATGACTACTTCTAACCACTAACTCTGCTTCAGTTAATATGACTAGCACCTTATCAGCTGAAGACATTATTGAGTCAGGTGACTCAAGTGATGAAGGTGGTGCAGCAGGTGCTGATGAAGCAGAAAGTCCTGATTCAGAAGACACTCCAGATGATGAGTTTGAGAGTGTATGGATAAGTAGTAGATTGATGAAGAGAAAGAGGAAGAGGAGTGAAGCTGAGATGGAGGAGATCACAGATCCTTCATTTGTTCCTGAGTTTGATATTTCACCTCCTCCTCGTTCCTCTGCTCCAGCAACTGCAGCTGTCTCTGTGGCTGCTGTACAATCTACATCTTCTAAAGTTGGCAGGAGGAAGAGAGCAAGATTCCTCTTTTAGAGGAGGTCAGAACTGGCGACAGCTGCTACAACTACTGTTACATCAGTAGCTGCTGTCTCAGTTTCTTCACTAACCAGGTCAAGGGCTATTCCGATTCGTACTACTGTGGCCCCTCTGACCACTTCTATTGCTCAGGCTCCCATATTTACAAATGCCTCTTCTGGTCCCTCCATTTCACGAGCTGACACGTCTGTGCCTACTGTCTCAGTTGTGGATCAGCTGAACACTCTGAACAATATGGTACTGAGTCTAATGGAGAGGAATATGGAACAAGAAAGGAAGAGCAGGTAGCAGGATCTGGTTATTGCTCAACTCTCTCAGAGGATAACTGAACAGGATGCATTGTTGCTTCAAGCTGCAGATCAGCGAGCAGATCTCAGAGCTGGATCTGCTCAACAGGAAGACTAATTGCTAAAGTACATAGATGAGCACAACCAGCTGGCATTGACAGCCACTGGTTTCAATGAACGGATTTTGGCATTAGAGGTGGAAAATGCTCGTCTTGCTATACAAACTGAAGATCTTAAAGACAGCACTCCCAGGCTTGAGGGCACAACAGTCCACTCTGATGACTCAGATTCAGAAAAAGATAAAGAAGAGGAAGATTATGAAGAAAAAGATGAATCTGACGAGGAGAAAGTAGATTATGAGAATACTAATAAAGATGATGACTCAGATCAGGCCGGATCAGGAAGCGGGTCTTCTGGTTCATCAAGTTCAGATGATGATGATGATCAAGCCCCTTCTACTTCTGAGATCAGGTCCAAGTCTATGCAGGACAAGAAGAAACAGGATCCTTCTCAACCTCCTCCTACACAAACAGATTAACCTGCAGCTACTGAGGAAGTTGAAGTTGTGCCTGTGAGACGTCAACTGGATGAGACACTCACGATGATTTTGGACGCTCAAGGCATTATACAGCACTCAGTAAGCTACGACAAAGAGGAGGGGGAGATTATTCACTGCTTGTCAAAGGAGCAGATAGCCGAATTGCTCAGGCTAAATCCTGATGAGGTTATCACTGATGATACCTCTGTCCCAGTGTTTGATGAGCCAACTCCAGAGGTCCTTGATGATGTAGATGAAGTCATCCTGGAGGATATCACTGATGAAGAATATCCAAAGTATACATATGCTGAGGCCGAGCTTCCTACATTCACTGATCAGTTTGATCAAGCTACTGAAGATCTACTTATCAGATACTTGGAAGAACTGATTGAGGTTAGTAAAGCTGAAGCTGATGATCTTCAAAGAAGAAAAGAAGAATGGAAGGCGTATTGGGAGGTCTTGAAGAAAGAAAGCACACCAAAGATGCCAGCTACGCACAAGAAAGTCTACAGAACCAAAGGCTACAAGGCTGGAGGTCAAATCTTGAGCTGGGCATACTTTCATGATCTTGGGTGCTACGCAGTGAAGAGGGAAAGAGGCATTGACTACTTTAAGCAGCCTCATGATTTTAAGACGTTTCCCGGTTTCAAAGTCAATCAATTAGCACATTTGAGGATGCTTTATAGTGAAGATTCTGAAATGTCAGCCTGGTTTTCTCGACAAATTCAGTACGAGTACATGAAGAGATGGGTAAACTTCCAGCCCCAACAGCCTGAAAGATATTACTTGCCGGAGATAGATGGAGATACCTGGAAACATAAAGTTATCCTGAAGTGGCTTCCTCCTAAAGTTTTGAAGAAGATTCCGTTAAGGAAGATGCGACAAGACTTTATAGAGGGCTTCCGATGGTGGTACTACGACGGGGGAAGTGGAGAAGTTGTGATAGTTATGTGCAAGGAGAAGAAATGAGAAACGAAACGTATATTTGACCCGAAGTGGTTGACTAACTTGTCACACAACGACGTCAAAGCTCTCTTTCGACACCAGATTTTTTTTGATGTACAAGACATGGTACAGTCACTACAGTTCATGAGGGTGATCCGTCTCTGCAGTATTTTCAAGATTCATGCTGGAGCAGACTGGAAAGCCATTTCAGAAAAGTATTTCAGAAAAGACACTTCCAAAGACTGAACTAGGTCTAAGGGGGAGTTTGTAAATGCACTATATGTCCCTAGTTCAATTTTGTACTATCCATCTTGTAAAGTTCAAGTTATATTAATGGAAGTTGTCTTTATATATTGTTCTTAATGTTTAATATTGATTATACTGTTGTTTGATTTGATTAATTAATATTTGAGTATGAAGTTTGACCTTTCTGGCGAATGACTCTACGAATGAAGTCATTCGCCGAATGAATGCCCTAGCGAATGACATAGGCGAGCGAATGAGTCATTCGCCGAATGACTCATTCGACAGACTTGTCCATTCGACATAGTCTTTCGCCGAATGAGCTGCTTCAGCACCTCATTCTGCCGAATGACTACAGTCTATAAATACAAGTTGAAATCATTTCAAACCTAACATTCTAGAGCCTTCCTTCTTCCTAGAGCACCTAGTGTCAAAACCTAGAAGATCTGAGCGGCCATTGATCGTCCAAGTTCGATTCTCAACCCGTGGTGTTCGATTCTCATTCAAACGTTCATTCTACATCTTCGTAACACCACGGTTGCTGTTGGTTTCGATTGGAAAACCCTGGAATAGAATTCCGCAGTATTACAGAGGCTGTCGAGTAGATATCCCTTGGAATCGGATTGTTTCCGAGCTCCAAATTGGTCCTACAATATGATAACATAGCACTATAGAATGATGATCCTACTGAATTTTGATTGAAACCTTTTACTTGTACCTTGAATGGTAAACACTATTATTTCAAACGATTCACTTAAACGTATCTACGAACTCACCAACTTTATAGTTGACACTTGTTCTTTTGCATGTATTTCAGGTTCTATCCTAAGGCTTGATATGGACTTTACACTTAAGTAGAAGGCTTAGCGTTATGTGATATTCAATGAGTTCTCGATATACAATTTCATCGCATCTCCCGTGTTTCTGCCGACAGCGAGGGTGTGACAGTTTAACTTTCCAGGTGATATTTGTAAGTAGAAAACCAAGTTAGAAAGTGAAACGAACGACATATTCTTATAGGTGAAGATCTGCATAAATGCGCGCGTAAGTTTCCCTGTCTTATGAAACTATTTAATGTTTATCGTTTTCGAATTTTAAAAATTAAAAAAAAAAGATATTTAAAATATTTATTAGAAATTAGAACATAAAATTTTTGAATAAATCTATTCTAACAAAGAATTAATATTACAAAGTTACGTTTCAAAAATGATGATTTGCGTAACCGGACGAACCCGAACGCGCGAGTGATGGCATGGAATAAATAAGCCCTAAACTTCCTTCTTCCTCCTTCATTTATTGCTGAACTTACCCTCTCTCTTTAAACCTGTCAGTTTCTCTCTCTACTTTCTCTCTTCAAAGAAACCACACTTAACCACACAAAACCTTCACCAAATTGTGTGATTTTGGTGTCTCAACAATGATCTCAAAATATAGAAGAGAAAAGTACAAATGTTTCGCTTCAAGACTTCCTCAAACGTTTACCATTGTCGAAAGAAGGTTTGGATTTCTAGGGTTTTCACCCTACTCATCTCTACTTCACTTGAAACGGGTTTTAAAACCATCTACACCCAAGAACTAACATACTTTCAACCTTAGGAAACTTTGGTTAAGCTTGAATTGATTCTATGAGGGCTTATATGGGTGTTGGAGGTCGAAGATGAAAGTATCGACGTATGAACCATATGGGCAGAAAGTATCGACGAAGCTGGGTGTTCAGCCAACTTCCATCGAACCTGGCAAATTCGACAGCTTCAAATAGGCTAAGGGCTCATCTAATTTACTAAATTCGATGTCCTTCAAGTATGATGGCATAAGGATCCATCGATATTGGCAATCTCGACGCCTCTGGCATCGAAATGAAGAAAGGGTCAAACTTAGTAGCATTGATTTGAATTTTAGGTGTTCATGACTTATAAAACTTGGATCACCAGTTTACTAACTTGATCATAACTTGACTATTCAATGTGTGACTTAATAGAAAAGGTAAAATAAACAAAGTTTAGTTGAAACCAAAAATGATGGACAAATGGAAACGTATGCATGCAATCCACGCATGCTTGGTTGATGTAACCATCACCACTATTGTAAATTAGTACGGTATGAGGGTTTTAATACCAAATTCTGTTTAAGAACTCAACTATACCACACTTTGAAATGGCTTAAGACTTAGATACAATACCAATTATGCAAAGGGGTCTAGTAACCCACACAAATCTAACTTAGATCACTTAGATAATAACCAAATCCTTAAAACACAACCTAAAACATATACAATGATAACAAATACTCACGATGTTGAACACAAATTAATGAAACATAGGTTTGAATACAATCCACATAAAAATAGCGAGCACGCATAATTGTAAACAACTCAACCAGCAGACACAGACAGGTGAGTTTATTGCCCCATTTCTAATCATTTTTATTTATAATTGTATGGCTGAAAAGCATGCTTACATATTTTCTTATGATTTTAACTTATATGCTATGTTTATAACTTATTATTCTATGTATTGGTGATATCCTAGAGTATCTTTGGGTGTTCATATATGTCACATCCCAGGTTGACGGGGTGTATTGACTGCCTATCGAGCGGAAGAGTCCTGGGGCGCGATACATGGGTGATTAGATTGTATTTACAGCACATGATATATGAGAAAGTACTACATTCCATTCAATCATAACAAAGTTAAATTACATGTTGACTATCTCAATAATTTAACCCTGTTACAAAAAGGAAGTTAAAGTTCAAGGTGTTCTAGCCAACGGGATTTCCCAAAATTCTCAGCAAGAGAAAGTAGGTCCGCTAATCTGAACCTTGACATGCATCTTAACAGATACTCTACTTATACATGTTCGTCACCTTCATAGTATTAGGTTTTAAAACTACCAATTTAAAAGAGTAATTTACACAAGGTAAATAGTATAATGTATAAGCATCGATTCCAAACTTCATTACTTATATTCTCCTGAATCTTTGAAGGTCATATATGTATAGGGCACACATAGAGTCCAAGGACTCACCGCTAACCCACCACACCTCAGATGGTTCACAATGGTATACTTAATGAAAATTAGAATCTCTATGCTTCAACACTACACTTCTCCGTTATTGTTGGTTATAAACACCTTAAATTCATTTCAAGTATGAAATTTAACTCCATTCGTTGAACTACTTTACCAAAGATTTCTGTCTATTTAGGTGATTGATGTGTTGACTTGTTCGCGTAATGTACCGACCTCGGCGCTAGAATTTCATTAGACTAATAGTACTCTCTACGTTATCGTTCGTTGACCGTTGCCAAATAATGGTAAATGATTTGTGAAGGGTCTTACAAATGTGTATTGAATTTTTTCCTACACATGTCTCAATGAATATGCAAGGCAAACACTCTTCCATTTGTTATTTGCATATAGTTGGTTCCCGTTGAGTTCTCGAATTTGTTTGGTGAAAGGAAATATTTAGAAGAAAGTCTTACTCCAATAATATTCAAATAAGTGTTTACATGTTCTTAGCCACAAAAGTTTAGAAAAAGAATAATTAAGAAAACGAGGCTATGGACTCACCTGTTGTTTGACGTTTCCAGTTGTTCGAACGCTCAATGAAAGACATCCCTTGATTATAAACCTGTTGTTTAGTTCATTACTGTTGTAGTGAAATTCTATAAGTGTAACACTTTGATGAGCTTTCATAAGAGTGTATTTGTGTTGTTATTTGTTTATGTTTGGACTAAAATCTTGACTGGTGATTAGTTCTACCGATAACAATAGTAGCATAAGAGTGATGATCACTTAGTCATTTTTAAAGTCTCATGGTGCGAATGGGCTATCTATACGAATGATCTTCATTCGTACAAATAGAGTCCTGCGAATGGTCCTATCAATTGTCATACTTCATTCGTACGAATGGAAACTCATTCGCATGATTCCACATGCGTATGAGCCCGTCTCATTTGTGTAGTTGCTCTTTCATCCAGGTCTTCATTCGTGTGACTACCTCAAGTGAATGGTAGAATTCACTCATACGAATGGATTACTCATTTGTACAAAAGGGTCATTTTGATACCTCATTCGCCTGTAACTTGTTTAAAAATGGGTTTTCTAAATAAATGGCACATTGATGATGTTTTCTAGTTGAGAAGCTTCTAAAAGTGATGGGAAGCATGTTTGTGTGCATGTTTTGCCGAATTTCTTACTGAAAAACTCAGGCTTCATGTATAAATGTGCGGTTATGGTGGAAAACTGTGGGGATGATGATGGTGCGATGATGACAATGATTCTTGTAAAGTTTGTGGTCGAAATGATATGTTTTCTGGCTTCACTCGTTCGTAGGGGCGAGAGTTTGCAGGGGGTTTATGGTGTGTGTTTTGGAGAAATGATAAAAAAATTTCTTAAGTCTGGCTTTTATAGCTATGCTGTCATACGAATGACTCATTTGTACTTATGACTCCCAGTCATACGAATGACTCTTCCGTTTTTAATTTTAAATTTTTTATCTGACTTGTACGAGTGAGAGTATTCATTCGCACTAATGACCTTTAGCTTTATATAAATATTTGTATTTTTCAATATTTAAGATTTTTAGGCTAAAAAGTTTTTCTTTGTTAATAACTTGCTTTTAAAGACCTTTATTTTGTTCTTGTTATCTTAAATCAGATGATTTAACACGTGTATGTATTTGCACGAATCGTCACCCGTGCCAATACTTCACTCATTTCGTCTTCTGACTGCTTTTCTGTGCTCAAAGGCTAGTAAGGGCATCGTTCCATTAATATATCTATATTGATTGTCACATATAAAGATATGCTCCTAGTCTGATGTTCTGTAACGTGGTCTTCTTGGAGGTGTCATTGTTCATTTCTTGATTATTATTGCTTATTAATTATTTTTTCGGGGTGTTTTCCTTTATTTCATTTGTATTTTATTATATGTATGTATGCATATATTTATATTCGCATAACCATTATCGTTTCTAACTGCACATAACTTCATACAGGGTAAAATATGCACTTATGCAATACCTCACATATACCAGTAGTCACAATATAATTGTTCCTTATCAGGTTACTTATTAAAATTTGATGTGTTAGTTCAAATTATTTTTACATGGATATATTATGGGTACGACACAAGTGGACATTTTCAACGAATCAAACTCATAGTTTCAACGAAACAAACGTTCATTTTTTACTAGTCAAACATCGATTTTCAACAAATAAAGTATACACATTTTCAACGAATGAAATATACATATTTTCAATGAATCAAGTATACACATTTTCAACGAATCTAGTATCCACATTTTCAATGAATCAATTATACACATATTCAATGAATCAAGTAAACACAATTTTAACGAATCTAGTGTACATCTTTCAAAGAATCAAGTACATACGCACAACGAAGCAAGTATGAATAAAATAAAATTTTCTAGTGTGTTATCTGCGAAATATCAAAGAGGACATGCGAACGAATAAAGAATGAATCAAGTACGAATCAGGAAGTCTCATAGCTCAAGAAGTCCAAGCTATATTTGCTTGGTTTTGGGCCACATGTGTGATGATATTTACGGAAACCACTAATCCACTAAATACATTTGGTTGATAGACTAGAATAACTCGAGTTGACCTAGACCAAACCGTTATGACCTAGTTATTTTTAGTTGTTAATTCAGCTAAACATTACAAATATGATCTAATACTTCCACAGTGGGATCATGGGGATTATTGGTTGAGGGATTGGTAAATCACAGTGGTATCTCAAAGGATGGAGTTACATAGTTGAGTTAGAGTGAAGCTCTTAATTTCCGTTATGGGCAAAGTCGTATCTTGTAAAGTATGTGGTGGGCTGGCGGATGGGCTTGACCCTTCATATGGCCTATATATAAGCATCCATGACTTGATGGGATGTTGTCAATATTGAGGTTTAAGATAGAGATTCTAGCATGTTTTGTCAAAACATATACTTTCAAACATTTTCAAAACACTAAATTATATGAACTCACCAACCTAGTGTTGACTTTAATTTTGCATGTTTTCTCATGTGACGAACACGTTTAGTCATCTATATACTTTCTAGGGATTTTGTTATGCATATATTTTGATGACAGGCGTCATGAATCACTTTTGTATATATCGTACAGTTAGTGTAGGACCAACTAGGAGCCCGGAAACAACCCGGTTCCAATGGAGATCTACTCGACAGCCTCTGGAATAGTGCGGAATCCTATTCCAGGGTTTTCCAAACGAAGTCAACAGCACCCGTGGTGATCCGAAGGTGAAGGATGAACGTTTGATGCAAGATAGAACACCACAGGATTAGAATCGAACTTGGACGGCAAGAACCGCTCAAAACTTCTAAGCTTTGACACTGGAGTGCTCTGTGAAGAAGGAGGGTTCGGGAAAGTTAGGTTTGAATCTGTTTGAATTAGTATTTATAGACTGTACTCATTCGGCCGAATGAGTGGCCAAAACAACTCATTCGGCGAATGGCTCAGCCGAATGAGCTTGGACCAGCGAATGAGTCATGCGGGTGACTCATTCGATCACCCTAGACATTCTCTAAGCGTTCATTCGGCCGAATGACTTCATTCTTAGAGTCATTCGCGCTAATGGGTCTATAATATATATCAAAATAAAAGTTAAACGTAATAAACACATATAAACTAAAATAAACATTAAGAACAAGATAGAAATATTGATTTCATTAATGACATAAACTTTATACATCAAATGATCATACAAAACTGAACTAGGACATTTCGTGCACCAACATACTCCCCCTTAGACCTAGTTCTTCAGTTTGCAGCATCCTTCTTGAAATGTATGTCTGAAATTGCTTTCCAGTATGCTCCACTATGAATCCTGAAAATAATACAGATTCGGATCACCCTCATAAATTGCAATGCCTGCTCCATATCTTCCACATCAAAGAAAATCTGGTGTCTGTAAAGAGCTTTGACATCGCTGTTGAAAGATTCGTCAACCACATCGGGTCAAAGATACGATCAGTTTCCCACTTCTTTTCTTTGCAGAGCACTATCACAGCCTCTCCAGTACGCCCATCATAATACCACCATCGGAATCCTTCCAAAAAGTCTTGACGCATCTTCCTCAAAGGAATCTTCTTCATGACTTTTGGAGGTAGCCACTTCAGGATGACTTTATGCTTGCGGGTATCTCCATCAATCTCAGGTAAGTAATATCTTTCAGGTTGTTGAGGCCTGAAATTCACCCATCTCTTCCTATACTCATACTGTATTTGTCTCGAGAACCAAGCAGACATCCCTGAGTCTTCACTGTATAGCATCTTCAAAAATGCAAGTTGATTGACTTCGAATCCCAGCAACGTCTTGAAATCATGTGGATGCTTGAAATATTGAATTCCCTGTTCTATCTTGACAGCATAGCAGCCCAAATCATGAAAGTATGCCCAGCTAGGTATCTGACCTCCAGCCTTGTAGCCTTTGGTCCAATAGACTTTAGTGTGAGTAGTTGGCATCTTTGTTGTGCTTTCCTTCTGCAATATCTCCCAGTATGCCTTACATTCCTCCTTTCTCTGTTGAATGTCTTCTGCTGAAAACTCACCACCACTGACCTTTTCTTCATTATTTCTTTTCAGTTCCTCTTTAGTGGCTTGTCTAAAAAAGTCAGTAAATGTAGGTAGCTCATCCTCAGCTGAAGTATACTTTTTAGTCTCCTCTTCAGTGATATCCTCCAAGATAACCTCATCAATGTCATCAAAAATCTCAGGAGAAGGCACATCAGAGATAGGAGCTGAGGTATCATCAATCACAACCTTGTCAGGGTTCAACCTGAACAGCTCTGCAATCTGCTCCTTGGTTAAGCAGTGAATAAATTTATCTTCCCTCCTTATCGTAGCTGAGTGAGTGCTGTATAATACCTTGAGCGTCTAAAATCATAGTCAACGTCTCATCCAGTCGAAGTCTTAAAGGCACAGCTTCAACTTCCTTAGTAGCTTTTGGATCATCTGTCTGAGTAGGAGGAGGTGGAGGAGGAGCCTTAGCATTCTTGTCGTTCCTTGTCTTGGTTCAGATTTCCGTGGGAGGGGACTGTTCAGCTGCCGCACCTGATGAACTCGCAGACCCACTCCCTGAACCATCATCAGACTCATCAGAACCATCATCTTTGTTTGAATTTTCATAATCCACTTTCTCCTCATCAGATTCCTCCTCTTCTTCTTCATCTTCTTCTTCTTCTTTATTTGCATCTGAATCATCAGAGATTGCTGCAGTGCCTTCAATCCTTGGAGTGCCCTCCTTAAGACTTTCCACCTGCTAAATAAGTCGGGCATTTTCTGCATCAAGGGCCAGGATTCGGTCACTGAAACCAGTGGCAGTCAAAGCCAACTGGTTATGCTCATCTATGTATTTGAGCAGCTGCTCCTCTGAATCATCTCTATCTTCAGTTGAGGTGGTGCCTGTCATCTCTAGTGGTGTAGATGTAGTGGCCTGAGTAGTAGCCATAAAATCCAAGTATAGTAGCGCATCTACATCCACATCATCATTACCAGCTCCAGAACTTCCCACACCTGCATCAGCAACAGAACTAACATCAACTGTACTCACACCATCATCACTAACACCTGTCTCACCAACACTAACTCTAACAACACCACCACCTACATCAGCAGCACCATCATCTCCATCACCATCACCATCATCTCCTGGTACAACAATGTCCTCTATATCCAAATCCGAGTCATCATGCCTCTACTTCCGACCAGCAGGAGCAACATAATCAGGTCTCTGAAGATGACCAAATAGAGTACGAACCGGAGGCTTCCTCTCCTTCCCCATGTATGACATCACTCTGTTGAGAGTGATATCATTCATGTCCTCTAACCGGATGACACGTGTGCTGTTCTTCGGTAGGTTGGGCACCTAAGCATCAAAGATTTGCTAGAGGAATCAGGGGTACATGAGAAACTTCTTGTCACCATTCAGCACCACATTCTCCTTCAGATGTGTAAATAGCATCTCAAAAAAGTTGAAAGGCAGGTTTAGCACCAAAGCTACAAACGCACACTGAATAGTCTCCCGTAGATCGTCAAATCCACCTCTCCTCGAACCCATGCAGTGGATAAGAACATGTGCAAGGTACTTGAACTGTGGAGACAAAAATGCCTTGTTGAGTATCCCAACTCCCAGATCACCGTCGTACTTGCATCGCATTAAGCATTCACGAACTAGATAGCGATCAAGTAGAATGGGCTGGTCCGGTGCATCCTGAAAACCACATATCCTCCTTATATGTTCAGCAGAAATAACAACATCATGACCTTGCAGCATGCCCCTGATAACCGGTGGCTCAACCTCGCAATCAATATCAGCAGATCTCCAAAAATCCTGCTGATGTGACTGATAGGGCACATACATAGTAGATATGGCAGTAAAGATCCTAGATAGCTTAAGAAATGTAATAATGTATCTGAAATGCACGGCATTCTTAGTAGACAAGTCCCAGTGCGCACATATGTTGTTGTTGGTCATCGCCTTATATTCATTCATACTGAAATACAAAGAAATAAACGTGTCAGTACAGTTCAATTAATCGGTTGAAACAAATCATAAAATTTTACAAGTATTCAACTTGTATGAATGAGACTGATCTATCCGAATGAGCTTTTTGGCCGAATGAGTATGTTGACCGAAAGAGGAAAGTCAACCGAGAAATCAGCGAATGAGGCTGGTCAGCCGTATGACCAGCGAATGAGAGTAGAGACCGAATGAGGTTCATTCGGCCGTATGACTCCATTCGATCGCTGAGTTCATTCGGTCGGCCTTTAACCGCCGAATGGGCTTCATTCGTTCGGCCGAAGGTCATTCAAATTCCAAGTATTCAAAATCCCAAATCAGTCCACAAAAAATGTACCAATACATTCAGAATCGACCGATTAAGGTTATTAGAACTGGACTTTGGTGATTTAAGGTTCAATTTATTCGTTTATTTTGAGGCGACATTTAAGAACCCTAAAACCCTAAATCCGGTTCTGTTTACAACGAATGAGTGGACAAAAGTCGTTCATCTTCGATCCACAAGTACCTGTGATGATCACAAGAAGAAATATCAACAAAAGAAGTGATTTGATCCAACAAAAATCGAAGAATAGTAGAAGGTGTGTATTTCGGCCGAAAGAGACACATAGTAGGGCGAGAGAATGACTTTTGGGAGAGTGAAGTGGTTCGGCCGAAATAATCATTTAAATAGGAACCTTCATTCGGCGAAGGAGTCAATCGAATGAGTTGCTTTGTCCCAATGTCATTCGGCCGAAAGAACTTCTTAAAATATTTCATTCGGCGAATGAAACCATCGATTGAGTTACTTCGGCCCAGGTTGATTCGGCCGAAAGACTCATTCGCTGGAATGATGTCATTCGGGCGAATGAGCTATTCTCCTTGTTCATTTGTACGAATGAAACTTGTCACTCCCAAACACAACTTGATTTCAAAATTTAACATTATGATCAGTTAAATAGATGCCATTATGAAGATTAGTATAGTTGGTTATGGATTCAGAGATGATTGAACATCCGAACACACAAATGATCATTTAAAACAAATGTGAAAATATAAAACTTTTTGTATTTTTCTAAAACAAAATACGAGTGTACAATTAACACCTAAAAACACACAAACACATATTTTTGTGAGAAGTCTATTAAGAAAATAACACATACACCTAATCACATCAAATCAGCAATACTAAATGTTTCACTTCAATCACATTTGTCTTATGATATGATTACTGATATACTTGTCCACTTTAAGCCTGACAATACATTACTTCTAAACAAATTTGATGATCACTCATGTTTTCTAACAGAGTTACCCATTTTGTTTAACCGATCAAGATCAAAACCAGTTTGTGACTCATCTCTGCATAACTTACTACCAATTATCATAAGTTCTATAAGGTTCCAATTTATTATCTTTTTGTAATTTTCTTTTTGATTTGTCTCTCATGTTCAACACATTCTCATGGACGGCTTCAGCTAGGTCTTTACAAAGCAATATGGCACATATACAGAATTATGTTGACATAATTAACTTGTTCTATCCAAATGAACGGCTTCAGCTAGGTCTTTACAAAGCAATATGGAACGTCTTTGGAATCGAACTTATTTTATTTTTGTATTTTTCAAGCTTAATACCAGCTTAATTTATTTTTATTTTCTAGTGATTCAATCATTCGCATCTGAATGGACGACTTCAGCTAGGTTTTTACAAAGCAATATGGCATGTGTACATACTTAAATTCATGAATCATTGGAAACGTTATTAGATCATATGATAACAGATGTATGCCTGATTTGAGTCAAAAACTATTTATCACTTAGCTGGTTTTCTAAAACGAATCCCACAAATCAGACTTTCTAAGCTGTCACAAATTGTCTATACATTTTGTAAAGTCGACCTATCAGTACATCAATTCACAATTCTCATGTGTTTTCAGCTTATGCATTCACCTTAGCTTTTAAGACATAATAGGTTAACTCATTACTTTCTCAAATAAGACTTTCTCATTTTTATGATTTTTTAAATGTTTTTGTATTTTTCAAATTTTTAGATGTTTTTGGTTTTTCAATTAATCTACTTTTTCTCCCCCTAAAAACCTAAAGCAGAAAATCTTTTTGAGTTTTTGATTTAGTGAAATAAATAATAGAAAGACTAAATAATGAAAAATAAAACAAAAGAAAGCTAACTAAGAAAAGTGATGATCATTTGTTAGTTTCAGATGAAGGAATGACTCCATCTTTTGGAAAAATACCATTAGTCGATAGCAGATATAAAAATCTGGGTTTATCAAAAGCTTTTGTAAAAAGATCGGCTTTCTGGTGATCTGTGTGTATTTTAACAACATTGATTAGTTTCTTTTCAAAACAATCACGTATAAAGTGATATTTGATTGGTTTTCGAGTGCTAGACTGGGTTCTTAGTGACAGCTATGGCGGCAGTATTATCAACATAAATTGGAGTGTTAGAAAAATGTAACCCATAGTCCCTGAGTTGCTGTTGTATCCAGATGACTTGTGAACAGCAACTAGCAGCAGCAATGTATTCAGCTTCACAGGTTGAAGTAGACACCGACGTCTGCTTCTTGCACTGCCAAGTAACTAAACGGGTCCCAAAGAACTGACATCCAGCTGATGTTGACTTGAAATCACTTTTGCATCCACCAAAGTCTGAATCACTGTATGCAGTAAGCTCAAAGTTATCATCATTAGGGTACCATAAGCCAAGATTAGAAGTACCCTTCAGATAACGCATAATCCTCTTCACAGCAATCAGATGTGATACTCTTGGTTTGGACTGATAGCGAGCACGCAAGCATGTGGAGAACATGATATCTGGCCGAGAAGCAGTCAGATACATGAGAGATCCAATCATTCCTCAGTACAGAGTGGCATCGATTAACTCCCCCTTTTTGTCTGGGGTAATCCCGTGATTAACAGCCAGTGGGGTACTAGCAGGTTTTGCATCTGACATACTGAACCGACTCAGAATGTCACCAATGTATTTGGTTTGATGAATGAAGATCCCTACCTCAGATTGATCCACCTGCAACCCAAGAAAAAATTTCTTATCCCCCATTGAGCTCATTTCAAACTTGTCTTTCATGACCTTCTCAAATTCCTTGCACAGACTATCATTTGTAGAACCGAATATGATGTCGTCCACATAAACATGCACCAAGAGTAAGTCACCATCCTTATCTCGAATAAACAGTGTACAGTCAATGACACCTCTTATGAACCTGTTGTTTAGAAGGTAAGTAGACAGTGTCTCGTACCATGCTCACGGAGCTTGATGCAATCCATCTTGTCTAACTTGTAGACTTGGTCACGATGCAATCCATATAAATAGTGTACAGTCAATGCTCGCGGAGCTTGAAGCAAGAATGGGCACAGTAGTTCACATCAGCAAAGTCAAGAATATCAGCAAGGCCTCCTGAAGATAGCTGATTTCTAGTCTTAACCCCATCAAGTGGACTTCTAATAATGTTCTCCTGAGGATGAATGCGATTGATTTTTCCAACAGGATGAGCTGGAACCTCAACCTGTGGATCAAGATTGTTCAGATTCAAGTCTTCAAGTTCATGTACAAGATTGTCAACATTTGGTTCGGGGGCAACTGGCTGAACTGGGTTATCATCGGTGTCTAAGCTGTCATCATATATCTGTACTGTGGGAATTGAAGGTGATGAAGGTTGCACAGGTTCATCAGGTGGATTCTGTGCATCATACATCATTTGAATAGCAACATCTTCATCTGAGTACATGGGAGGCATATTGAATGAGTCGAAAAGGTCTGAAAAGTCAAACATCCAGTTTGGACCTTTCCCAGGTGGGGGCATAGAGTGTCTCTGAACATCAACATGGTACCACTCCTCCACATTCTGAGTTGATCTGTTGTAGACCCTTTTATTAGGAGTGTTGTACCCAAGAAAATACCCTTCATCCACCTTCTCATTGAACTTGCTCTGCTATTGTTTCTTAAGCATCGTGCATGACGCACCAAAAGGTTCAAGATACTTAAGATTAGGCTTTTTGTTATGCAGCAGCTCAAAGCAAGTCTTCCCATGTCTCTTGACTATCAAAACCCGGTTCAGTGTGTAGCAAGCATTTGCCACAGCTTCATTCCAGAACTAAACTGGAAGACATGAATCAGCAAGCATAGTCCTAGCAGCCTCAATCAAAGTTGTGTTCTATCGCTCAGCAACTACATTCATTTGTGGGACATATGGAGCATTAAATTGTTGGACAATGCCACGTGCATTGCAGAAGTTCTCCATGTTGTGATTCTTGAACTCTGTCCCGTTATCTGTTATGAGCATACGAATCTTGAGCTTATAAAGAGATTCAAGTTTTGTCACCAACACTTGAATGCACTCAAACGTTTCAGATTTCTCCTTTAGAAAGAAAACCCAAGAGTATCTGGAATACTCATCAGTGATGACTAGACAGTATTGATCTCCATCTATACTCTTACGGTTTACTGGACCAAAAAAATCCATATGGAGAAGCTCAAGAGGAACAATGATGGAATGAAACTTTTTCAGCTTGTGAGACTGCTTGGTCTGCTTTCCTTTCTTGCACGAGACACATATATCAGACAGCTTAAAATTCTTCAGACTGACCCCCTCAACCAAGTCATTGTGTACCAAATGGTTCATCTTATGTAGACTCAAATGGCCCATCCTCTTATGCCAAAGAATAGAATCTTTCTCAGTTGCCTTTGACATAAAACATGAAGCTGTGGAGGATGTTGTTGACGCTATGGCCATGTTGAGTACATACAAGTCCTGCTTACGGGGTGCTGACATCAAGATCCAATCTTCAGGAATAGTGATTCCTTGCTTGAGTATGTAGCAGTTGGAGTCATCAAATAGAACTTTGTACTGCTTGTCACAAATCTATGACACTGAAAGAAGATTATTCTCCAACCGCTTGACATATCTTACTTTGTCTAAAGAAACTTGGACATTTGACAAAATACCCTCTCCCATAATGAACCCGCCTTTATCAGCAGCAAACGCTACATAACCACCTCGAATAGAATTGACATTTGTGAGTAGCGATATATCTCCAGTCATGTGCTTAGAAGCCCCACTATCAACAATCCAAGAGCTGTTAAGAGCAGCTGTTGGGGCAACCTGCACAAACACAAACAATTAGTTCAACATGGGAACCCAAGCCTTTACAGTCTTGGGTTGACCCAAAGAGTCTCGGATCCAAACATCAATTCATTTACCATCAGGGGTTCCCTTGTCTGGAGTGTGTAAAACAGAAGTCTCATAAGACTTGACTTTTGAGACAGTGTTTTGCTGAAAGAGTTTTTCAAGTAAACAGATGATGGCTTTGATTGATTGACATTAACCACTTTGGGAACATCCAAGTTCACCAATTTCCCTTTACCTGTATCCAAAGGTTTAACCATATTGTGTTGTTTGGTTTTTGCTTGAGTTGACCTAGAATCAGATTTAACAGTTTTGTTAAAATTATGATTAAGTTTTCTGGGTGGTGCAACCTTAGGTCTAATCAACTGGGGACAAAATCTAACAACATGTCCAGGTGCACCACACTTAAAGCAAACTCTGTTATCTTTTTGATGAAAATGTTTGAGTTTAGAAAAAGACTGATTTTGTTGTTTAATAACATTTGTTTTGGTCTTGTTCTTCTTAAAACCCAAACCTCTTTTCCCATTAGAAACAAGATTGTCAATCTTGTTAAACACACATGCTTCATTCTCTTTTGAAGCCTTCACAAAACCTAATTCTTGATAGATTTTTGAAGATGAGATTGGGTCACCCTTCATGACTACAGGTGTCTGATTCTGAGCAACAATACCATCAGATGAACAATCAGACTCATCCTCTGAATCTAAGACCCAATCTTCAACAATTCCCTCCACAAAAGATTCCTCAGACAATGAGGAACCCTCATCAGTAATCATTCCAATTGGATCAATTACTAATGGAGTTTTAACATGGAAATCTTTAACATCTTTGTCATTTGGAGAATTGACAAAGCTGTTCAAGACTGGTGGGGGACAGTGATTATATCTTGTTTCCTTACCCATCCCATCCTGATCAGTCCCAGTACTGATCATGTGCTCAATAATGTAAGATGAGCTATCATAGCTCTTGAGCGTCTGGCTTAATGTCTCATAGTCACACTCGACTATGGAAAGTTTCTTCTTAGTCTCATTTATGGTGTTGATATAAGATGTAACTGCATCCTGCTTGTTGAGAACAGTGATCTCAGCCTCATGCAACTGTCTGTTTAACAAATTGATTTTATCTTGAAAATCTTTTTCATTAGATTTTAAACTTTGTTTGCCTCAATACACTGGTTGAGATCGCTGATCAAGTCAGCATTGTGCTTCTGATAAGCCAGGACCTTGCTGTCAAGGTCAACACAGTTAAAACATCAATAATGAGAAGAATAAAATTCATTAGATACCTGATCTGACTGTGAAGAAGCAGCAGGAGTAGCAGATGAGTTCACCATCAAAGCAAGCTAGGTAAACGGTTCTTCAAGATTAGTATCATAATCTGCTTGAGTGTCTGAGTCTAAAATGCTTTCTGATTTTGAACCAGATGTTTCTTCTAGACTGATCTTTGCTTCTTCAGAAGTGTTTTCTTCACTTGACTCATTAGTCTTCTAAATTTTAGCAACATAAGCTTTATCCAGTCCACTCTGATCAGAATTAAATCTAAAGTCCCAATTCTCACCTTCATCCTGTTGCACCATCAAAGCTTTGCTTGCATTTGAAGAATTAGCTTGAGTGGGAGAATCAATAGGAACAAGTGTTCTCTCTGGATTTGCTGTAGGAGATTTCTGGTGCTGAAAATGATTCTTGTTTCCAGCTTTCTTTGGTTGTTTGCACTGTCTTGCAAAATGCCCCTTCTCCCCACAATTGTAGCAAGTGACAGAGGCCATGTTAAAACCAAATTTAGAATCCTTATTCAAGTTGATTTCTTTGCCAGTTCTTCTCACAAAATCCTTGGCTCTTCTCACAACACTAGCTAGAGCCCACATGATATCAATCCTCTCCATGTCATCTGGGTCTATCTGAGAATAATCATCATTGGTCAAGTACGGATTACCAATCCGTCCTGCTACTAATCCATCATAGGAACTAACAAGAGTATATAGAAGACCCATATGCTCTTTTACAACCTCTACAGTCACTTTATCAAAGTTGTCTGTCTTCAGACTGGTGACTAGTTTACTACTTTCTTTCTGAGAGCTGGATGATGAAGAAGATTGACTAAAATGAATCTGATTGGAAGATGGAGCTTCAGTAGTCTGACAAACAAAAGCAGTCTTCAGTGGAACATGAGACGAGGCTCTCTCTACAGTAGGTGTAGAATAATATAGTGAAGGGTCCTGAACTTGAGCAACTCCCTTAGCCTTCCACTTGTTCTTAATTTCCTGCTCTTTCAACTTCTGGATGAAATCATTGATGTCCATACTTGCCATCATCTCATTCTACTTTAGAACCATAAGAAAAGACTCCCACTTAGGAGGTACGACATCTGCCAAGCACTGAATCTTCTCCTGAGTTGTAGTCTTGACCTGATGATTAAACAGCTCACTCAGAAGATGGTAGAATCTTGCAATCAGATCATCCAGTGACTCGTTTCCCACTTACATGAAGTAGTTGAATTCCTTCCTTAAAGCTTTTGACTTGATGTTCTTCAGCGCATCATTTCCCTCGTATCTCTGCTGTAAAGCATCCCATAAAAACTTAGAACATGTAAACTGTCCGAACTGATGAAAGATATCACTTGCAATGGACTGGGACAGAATAGCATAAGCTTTCTTCTCATAATAATATAGCTTCCTCTGTGGTTCAGTCATCCGTGTGACTAACATTGGAGTCCCATCTTCATTCAGAAGTCTCAGATAACCACTCTCTATCATCATCCACAAGTTGGTATCAACACCATTAATGTGGATTTCAAATCTGTATTTCCAGTGGGGATAATAATATAATGAAAACAGCTTGGGAGCTTTATTAGAGTTCACTGTCTCAGTCTCAGTGAGCAACAGTGTCTGAATTTGATGTTCTGGTTCGCCATCATAGCTAAGTCCTCCATAAAGTCAAGATCAAAAGTGTCCAACACTTAGAAAAATTGTGAAATCTGATGGCCTAATGTCAACACTTAGGCCGAATGTCGGGGACCGAATGTATTTGATATTGGCGAATGAACTGTGTCTAGCGAATGACTTGAGCAGAATGAATTTATGGCCGAATGAGAGACTCAGAATGACAACTAGGACCAAACGAATGAATATGGAAAATGAGTGGACGACCGACTGAAGCTATTCGGTGAAAGAGTAGGCAAAAGGGAGCAATTGGGCGAATGAAGCTGATTCGGCCGAAAGAGGGTGATTCGGGCTATCTATTCGGTCGGGTTGCTCATTCGGGCTATCTGGGGTTTTCAGTTGCAAAAATCGCAATAAATTTTGATTTAGACCAGATCTAAGCACCAAATTTGGTACAGAACATCAAGACATGATTACCAACCAATTGGGATGAACGATTTGACAAAACAACCACACAAACCCACAGATTTTCAATGAAACAGTGACTTGGAGGGTAAGAAACTTAGGGTTTTTGCAGATCTCGAACACTCAAGCTCTGATTCAATGATTTGGAATGGAAATCAAGCAGAATCAAGAGCCAAAGCTCTGATATCACTTTGTAGGACCAACTAGGAGCCCGGAAACAACCCGGTTCCAATGGAAATCTACTTGACAGCCTCTGGAATAGTGCAGAATCATATTCCAGGGTTTTCCAATTGAAACCAACAGCACCCGTGGTGATCCGAAGGTGAAGGATGAATGTTTGATGCAAGATAGAACACCACGGGATTAGAATCGAACTTGGACGGCAAGAACCGCAAAACTTCTAAGGTTTGACACTGGAGTGCTCTAGGAAGAAGGAGGGTTCGGGAAAGTTAGGTTTGAATCTGTTTGAACTAGTATTTAAAGAATGTACTCATTCGGCCGAATGAGTGGCGGAAACAACTCATTCGGCAAGTGGCTCAGCCGAATGAGCTTGGACCAGCGAATGAGTCATGCGGGTGACTCATTCGATTGCCCTAGAAATTCTCTAAGCGTTCATTCGGCCGAATGACTTCATTTTTAGAGTCATTCGCCCGAATGGGTCTATAATATATATCAAAATCAAAGTTAAAGTTAAACATAATCAAACACATATAAACCAAAATAAACATTAAGAACAAGATAAAAATACTGATTTCATTAATGACATAAACTTTATACATCAAACGATCATACAAAACTGAACTAGGGACATTTCATGCACCAACAATTAGAATATAGATAATCACTATGATTCTTTTGTTAGTTTTACATTGTTAAATTATTGAACTTAGACGATGTAATTTAACTTAGTAATTCTGAATGAATGTTTAGTTTTCTCATTGTATATCATATTCTATGAATAAAATCTCATCACACCGATGCGATCGCGCCTCAGGACTATTCCGCCCGACGGGAAATTCGATCCAGCCTGCCAGGCCGGGATGTGGCTTTTATTGAATCATTAATACAATTGCCTTAATCATTGAAACTTATAACACAACACCATGAGTTAATAAGCAATCAAACTCATACCACGACGTATTCCGCCGTCGATTGGGGTGTGACATTTAACGCTTGGTGTCAAGTCTTCATTAGTACAGTAGCCAAATAACGTTCCCATACATGTTTATCAAGCTTTCTAGAAGTAAAGAATATCGCAGAATAACAGAATGGAGCATCACCTGCTTTAAAAAAATCAATTGCATCCCATTGACCATTTCTCAGACTCTTCGTCTACAATATAGCCCGTTTACGTTTTTTCATCTGCTCTGAATGTTTCCTATCGTTAGCACGACTATCTTCAGCTTGCATTTAACTTAACTTATTCGATGATCTTTTGTTTTGAAAATTTAGACGCCTATGTTTTGAAAAAAAATCCGTTTGGAAGGTTTTTCAACCGGTTGAGTAGAATATTGTTTATCCATTTAAAAATTTTGCATGCACAAAACGATGTCAAAAATACGGTTTTTGTAATTTTTTTATAGAAAGTTGGGCGCCCGTATACACAAGGGTGATGCTTGTGTAATTATCACGCCCGAAAATTCACGAAAAAAAGGAGTCGCCCATAAACTTGTTTGGGACGCCCGTGAATAAGTTCAGGCGCTCATGATGGAGGATCGGGCCACCCGATACTTGTTGCTCGTAGAAAAACAAAAAAAAATGTTTACGGGCGGGACGCCTATGGCATACATGTTGGTGTGTGCCCGTCGCTCGTGATTGAAAATTCAAATATAGGGGTGCCTCCTTTCGTCTGTGGTCGTTGGTGCCCATGAAGGATACGTGGTGAGTTTTTATTCTTTTATTTTACTAGCGGTGCCCGTTTTTCTATAGGCGGCGACAACTTCCCTTAAATGGTGGATAATTGTTGTCAATTAGACAATTTGGAGAAGAAATTTGGTCAAATAGGACATTTTTTGAGGTTTCTCTCCTCATAACCAAACTATGACGTGAAACTATGGATGATAATAATGATTTTTCATATAATCATGTTCCTCAACCATACTCTTCTATAAATCCACATAGACCATTCATTTCAATTCATATTACATAAAATTGATTAATTTATTAATATATTAGTTTATTAACATGATCTTACACAAAATTATATAGAAAATAAGCCTTATAAAGCAATTATTGATAAAAAAAAATGAAGTTTACAATTTATCCTTAAACTCAAATTGAAATATCGATGTCAACTTTCTAATGATCATCTCTAATACTTTAGCTTTAAAGCTTTTATGTTTAGTTTCTTAATTATAAATTCGTTTATTTTATAGTTTCAGTTGTTATATGTTTTAACACAAATTTTTTTTGCTTCTCTTTCTAGTTTTTTTCTTAATCTTTATTTTTAGCTATTTGATATTTAATTATTATATTCTTTATTTAACACCTTTTATAGGACGATTTTTACCATTGTTTAATGGTCGGTTTTTATTAACACGGTTAAAGGTTGCATTGTGATTAATTATTGTATTGCGTATTTTGATTTTCAACAAACTCTTTTTTAAATGGGATAAACGTTAGGGTTTTACGTTGTTGTGACATTTTTTCCAATTTTCGTTTTTATATTTGAGATTGTGTATGAGCTTTGATACGCATGTGTTTCCGTTTACTTACGATTGTTTTTACAATCGGATATGCATTATTTTGAGATTGTAATTTCTTTAATGTTCTAGATCATGTTGCATTATTTTGAGCTGGTCTGTTCCATTTAATCTTGCCATAGTTGTAAAAGACTTCAATATTTCTTTTATAATATATTATATTTCTGAACATTTCGTGTTCTATTTTTAGGTTCCTTCTTAAGTAATTTCATGATATTTTGTTTATTTTTTAAGTTTTTTTAGATTCACAAATTTTCCATTTCATAATTTTTTAGCAAATACTAACAAACTCTCACTAATAACACATGAGCATGTCTGCATATATACCTTGATTTTATTTAAAACCAAGAAGGATCATGTATAATATATTTTACTTTTTTATTTATTTATTTTTTAACTTTTGTTTGTTATAAAACTTGTTTTACAACGATGTGTTTTTTTTTCATTCAAATATGCATCTATAATGTGTTTTTTTATCTATGTATTGATATATATATATATATATATATATATATATAATCAAATTGTCATAATATTATATTCTTTTATTCATTTATTCAACGACATTAATATCACTGACTTAAATCATACTAAACATACAAGATTGATTAGAAGAAAAAAAATTAAAGTTCATGGTCTTTAAAAAGTAGTATCAAAGAATTAACTTTGTCGACCCAATCATTCCACAAGAAAACAAAAAGTAGTGATTTGATTTTATAAATTGGCTTTTTGGTGCCAAGATGACTCATACTACATAGGTTAATAGTAGTTTTGGTGTGCTCAAGATTTAGGTCATTTTCTTGAGCCCAATCATATGTTTACACCTTTTTGGACTTAAGTTATATAAATAGCTTTTTAGATTTAAACTAATGTATTTACAAAAACTAATTTGAAGTTGTACTTTTTATTTTTATTAATTGGCTTTTATGTTGGTCAAAAAACAAATGTAAATTTACTCCATTTTTTAGTTTCTTCTAGGTTTTCTATCAGTTTTGTAAGGTTTTTTTTTTTTAATTCTTTTTTTTATTTAGTGCTTAAGTTAGGTTTGTGTTTCTTTAGCTTTTTTATGGTTTGGGTTTTATGATTTTTATGATGTGCTTACATTAGGTTTGTGTTTCTTGTTGCAAAATGCTAGATTTTACGACTAAGCACACATTTTAGCATTACGCGCTTGTACTTGAGTTTGTATTCTTTGAAAGTAACGTTCACTTTTGTGACGGGGCGTGGTTATGTTTTGTGTTTTATGACGAATTGTTAACCGTTGTGACTGTCTTTTGTCTTTGTCTAATTATTTTGTTGTCACCACCGTTGTGATTGAGAGCCATATCAGCATAACGATGTGATTTGATTATTAACATATATTTAATTAGTCAACATTATATGACATGAGTTTAAATTATTTTTATTTCATACTATTATTTTTAGTATGTCTTATGCTTTACGCTTTATCACTTTATGACATAATGAAAAATTTAATCTCATATAAGTTTTGATATTTGAGATTATACTTTTATCATGTTTAGCAAGGGATAATCGCCATAGCATGCGAGATAAACCTTAGTTATAGCAAATACTATAAGTAAAAACCGTATGGAAAAATAATATATAACAACTAAAAATAAATCGAAATATAAAAAATAAAATTAAAAGTTTCAAAATATCTAGGGTAATAAAGGAAGAGAATATAAGTACAAGTGAATGGCACAATTTATTTTATCATTTTAAACAAAATGATAATATATAATATTGTATTTACAAGCTGTATTGATAAAACCAGAAATATTAATATGTCAAAATTAAAGTGGATTTTTAATAATAAAAGTGAGGGTTATCTACGCATCTCAAAAACTTATTTTAACACATCGTCTCCACTTATATGTCTCATATTGATCACCACGTGGCGTATTAGTCCACAACCTTAAATTCTGCAGACATTACGGTGTCAGATGTTACAAGCTGACTTACGACGGAATACGCCGGGGAGTGAGTTTGGATTATTTATTATCTCATAATGTTATGTTGTAAGTTTCAACTTTTAAAGCATTTGCATTAAAGATTTAATAAACCAAAACATAATGCACATAAAACCGAGGCAAACATTCATTATATTTGTCTCAAAAACTAAATATATAAAATGAAACAAATATTGTTTATATTTAAAAACTAGGTCAATAAGCATAAACATGATCTGTGTCTTCAACATTGCATCTACTTAACCTCATACATATACAAAATAAAGATTTTGTCAACAATATGTATACTTGGTGAGTAACACATATGGTTTATATTGTATACATAGAAAAACTGATGCAATTCAACAACACCACAATTTCTAGAATCTAGCATGCATATCCTACTAGTTTGGAATTAGGTTTAGAATATATCTTCTCCAAACTCGTATCAACACTTAGTTTAAAATCTTACTATATCGACAAGTCTGTCATAATATATATTGTCTACAAACTTGTTATAATTCAAAGCACAAACGTAACACCCCGACCGACGGCAGAAACGTCGGGATGCCACGAGGAATGTGCACATTGTTCAAAAGCTCGTGGGCAACTAAAATGCATCATGACATATCATTTGATTCAATTAAAGTAATTACACAAAAATCATGTTTGTCAGGAATCAATAACAACAAGTTAATTCAATTAAAGTAATTACACAAAATCATGTTTGTCAGGAATCAATTAAAGTAATTACACAAAAATCATGTTTGTCGGGATGCCACGAGGGATGTGTAGATTGTTCATAAGCTGGTGGGTATCTAAATGTATCATCACATATCATTTAATTCAGTTAAAGTAATTACACAAAAATCATGTTTATCATGAATCAAGTACAACAAAATACATAAAAGATGTAGCTAAATTAACTAAACCCTAGTCTTCAGTGATCCTATTAATTTAGTTAAGTCCAACACCCTATGTGACGATACCCAAAAGATGTAGAGCTATCCTTCTCTACATACTTCTCCTCATTCCATGAAACATATAGAAAATCAAATGTCAACTACATACGTAGTTGGTGAGTAAACATAAGTTTAACACACACCCAAAATAGTTTAAGAGTTTAAATAAACACAAGTGAAAATGTAAAGATGATCATATCTTGTAGATTCGCTAACAAGCATATCAATCAAATAATCCAAGTAAATTCAACCAATCATCCAAATATACTCAATCAATAACCAATAACCACAATAAAGAGTTTAACTTATAGTACTGTAGAGGACCTTGGTCAACTCAATCAATAGTGTGAGGAATCATCGCGGAGGACCATAGTCAACTCAATCAACGATGGTTCTATATGCATAAGAGTTTATCCTGTGCACTGCGGAGGACCGAAGTCAACTCAATCAGAAGTGTAATGAATCACCGTTGAGGACCGAAGTCAACTAAATCAACAGTGGTTCAATGTGTATACGAGTTTACCTTAATCACTATGGATGACCGAAGTCGACTCAATCAACATTGTAAGCACCGCGGAGGACCGAAGTCAACTCAAACAACGGTGATGCAAGTCAATGCGAGTGTAGTGTCAATACATCAATGATATCCAAGTTTCACAAGTGTTATATCAAAGCATAAGAGTTTAAGTATACATGTTCCACCCCTGAGTAAAAAAGCAAAAAGATTAAAAAGGGGTTATGAGAACTCACATAACTAAGCGGTTGCTAGTTCTTCGGCAAGCGGGTGTAGGAACGGAACTTTATTCGAAACCCACAATTAAAATTTGACAGTATGTTTGAGCTATGATTCCTTATTTGATTGTTTTTTTTAATCTGAATTGTTAACTGAGTTCGTGTGATGAGAATAACTCATTCTTGTGATATTCATAAGAATGACTCATGCTAATGGCCATTCATACGAATGAATCATGCTAATCGGCTATTCATATGAATGGCTCATTCTTATGAATATTCATATGAATAACTCATTGTTGTTAAAATATTCATACGAAAGACTCATTCTTGTGACTATTCAGACAAATGACTCATTCTTGTGACTATTCACACGAATGACTAATTCTTCTGACTATTCACACGAATGACTCATTCTTACAAGCCATTCGCCTGAAACGGGGATCAACCATGGCTGAGATGACGATTTTTCTATTTATCACCAAATTGGTGATGGTTTTGAGTTGGGAATGATAGTAAAACTTGTATGCAACATATAGAACCGTTTTAAATGAGTTGGTGTCGAGTTGATGTAACAACCCGTTTTGATTAATTATTGTAATATAATCTATTAGGTGTAATCTTAAGTTAAATATTAATTTAACTAATAATTGAATTGTATTGGTATGTTAAATTAAATAACTAAGTTGGTTAACTTGGTTAAAATACTTAGTTAAGCTTGAGGGGCTAAAGTTGCCAAAACCTCAAACTTGAAAATGGTGGATAAGTATTTGACTTAAGTCAAATCTTCTAGATTTTTTTTCTATGTCCATGTGTGTTTGTAGGTGAGAAGCAAAGAGGAGAGGAAGAAGTTTCAAGCCCTAGCTTCTAATCTCATGAATTCTTATTCAATCTTGGTCAAGCTTTGAGACTGAAGAGCTTAAACCTATCTATTAGTGGTTTCTAAAAACTTGTAAGTGAAATCATCTTCTTATTTGATGTTGGTTTGAAGATCACGTGATGAACAATTTTGGGGTTTAGTTCCAATCTTGAAATTTGTTATCAAAATGAGTTAGAAACCATGAATGGATGTTTGTGTTATATATAGATTCTAGCATATAGAATCAATTGATGTTGATATGGTTTGGGTTGTTCATATAGGTTTGAGTTCATATAAGAGCTATATGAATCAGTGTTGTAAAACTCGGCGCAGACCCGAGTACTCGGCCCTCTGCCGAACCGATTTTCTCCTACTCAGCCAGACAAACTCGGACTAGGTCAAACTCGGTCCAACTTGGGCCTACTCGGACCAACTCGGCTAAAAAAACTTGGTCAAACTCGAAAAAAATCGGTCAAAATCGGGCCAACTCGGTCAAACTCGGACCAACTCGGACCTGGTCGGCCAACTCGGTTTTTCGCTATTTTTTTACCGATTTTCCCTGTTTTTCACTGGTTTTCATTGTTTTTCACCAATTATTGTATGATTTTTCCTATATATATATATTTAACTTCTATTGATATTCACTATATATGTTATAGACACTACTAAACATATGATATTTGATATATATATATATATATAATCTTTTTAAAATCATTTTTTATCATTTACTGTATCCGAATACTCCCCGCGTACTCCATGTCTAGGCCGAGTACTCGCAACTCCCTATTCAACCGACCTGACAGCCCCTAGCGATTTCTCCAACCATGATATGAATTGAATTGTAGATTAGTGCTATGTTGATGTTTTGAATGCCAGATTGTGATCAAAACTCAACAAATATATTAAACTTATGAGCATAATGAGATTGATCATAGAAATGGGACATGGATAAAAGAAATTAACAAGATAGTGTGTAGGTAAAATTCTGCACATCAATTGTTTGTAGAAATGCTTGAAACAAAATAAAAATAGGTGCCGAATGGAAATGAAATTGGTTGTTTTCATGTTATTGTAAAATTCGTATAAAATAGAAGAAAAATCACTAGAAAACGTATCTTGTATGCTTGAAAAGATATTTGAGTCGGCTACAATTCAAATTTGAACATGTTTAGCTGAAACATATTGTAAAGTGGTCAAAAGTGGTGTTTTTAACAGCAACCCAGAAAATTCTGCAAGCTGAATTGTAAAAAAACAGAGCTGTTAATGGTTTTGTAAATATTGTATAAAATCAATCGTAATTCCGATTTAGGTGTATTTATATGCACGGAAGTCCCTGTGACTCTTCTACGATTTGTATTTGAACATGTCGAGTTGGTTCCGATTTTAAAAGGGGCAAAAGCCCCCTCGAACAGCTGCTGCGCAGAAAGTGCAGCACACTGAAAAAATGAAGTTTTATAAATTTGATTTAAGTCAAATGTTAGAATGAACATGGATGATTGGCATTATTTGATTAGGTATATTTAAATGGGTGTGCTAGAAGTGACTTAAGATACTTACAAATGGATAGAGCAAGTATTTTTACAAACGGGTCAAAATGAGGATTTGGGTACAAATATAAGAAGCGGGGTCCTTATATGCCATATGAATTGAGTCATGAAATTCATTCAAAGTAATTAACATTGTAATCTTTTAATATTTGATATCAAATTTGTTAAATACATATGTCTATGTCAATATTAACTAGTATCGTAGTTAAGAGTATGGAATTGTTGTAAATAGGTGGTAGTAGTGGAACTTCAAGGGAAAATCAAAGGGAAGGCAAGGCACCGATTGTTAATCCGTAACTGTTAGTTCCAAGGTAAGTTATCTAACTTACTAAGCACCACATATGTGTAGTATTGATAGTCTACTTCTTGCATTGATTTCATTATGAATGGTTGTCCAATAAATGAAATTGGTTTGGTTGTGCAGTTTGACTTAATTAGTCAAACTATACATATCCATCAAAATGTTTAAATTGAGATTTTATTTAATGGATTTGATTGTAATTGGTTGTGTAAATCTATGATAGAAGAATCAGATGATGAATGTCATAGTAACATTGTTTATAGTTGATTATAAACTAGTGGATTAATTGGTTGTTATTCAATCTATGGTGGAAGAACTGGGGAGTGAACATCATAGTTTGAAGTGTTGATTACTTCACCACTTGAATGTGGAAGTAAAAGAAAATTGATAGGTTATGATGGAAGTACATGGTGAGAACATCATAACCATGTTGAATATGAAAATTATCACTATAAAGTGGTAATTGGATTGATATAAATTGAAAAATGGTTGATTGTTTCATTTTGTTTTAAATCTATAATAGAAGTACCCCACGGGTGAAGATTATAGTATATATTGATGAAATATGATTGATTATCAATGGAATAACAATATGTGTTCATATAATAGATAATGTGTGAAGTAACCTCATTTTGGTGATTTTGACCCATTTTGAGACCTTAATCACACAATTGATTGATTTTGGGGTCTCGAAACCTTCTGATTCGAACCATATCTTATATTTGGATAATCTTACTTAGTTCTTATGAACTAATAGTAAAAGTATATGTGGTGTTTGCAGGTCGAAGGTAGATGTGCATAAAAGCTTATGATCGGTTGCGTATTTTTGGAAATTACAAACATTATGTAAAGTTTGGTAGTAAGCCTTTCATACAAACTAAAGTATGATGTTTTTGGAGTGTAATTAGTAACTCAACAAGTACTTGTATTCATGTGAATCGTCACCCACTCGAACACACTATTAAGTTAATCTCTCTAAAATAATATTCACGTTTTCAATTGCATTTACGTCCTCACCAACGCCTAAATGTTTTCATTATTATTATTATTTTAATATATTTACCTAATAAAAAATCCCAAGGATTCTCCTCACTAAATCATATCGCTAACACATCCATGATAGACCGAAAAGTTTATGTATAGGGCATACGTAGGAGTAGGTCGCAACCTATCCAACTGTCGTCCCACCACCATTCCGATAAACCATGACCATTTGTCCTTGACTATATTTAGTGATCAAACCTTAAACCTCTATCCAAAACCATAACTAACCTCATATTCTCCTCACCAAATCCTAACATCGACATAATCATGATAAACCGTGGGTATGTCTAGTTATATTTCAACTAGATCTCCCATGGTTTATGCATGTTAACTATGTGTTCTCATTAGTATATACCAGTGGTCATATCACAATTCAAAAAAAAGCATTCAATCAGCATAATGTGTTCTATCAATATAAATTATGTGTAATAACAAATACTTGAAATGCAGTGGTGTTACAGTATCCCATAATAGAGGGAATTTTGTCCCGAAATTCAACTAGGAATAATTGTAGTGAATAAGTGAGAATACTTAAGCTTAATCTGATCTTCTCGTTCCTAGGTGAACTCTTGACCATGCTTCGACTCCCATCGTACTTTGACAATTGGGGTCCGGCTGCGCTTGATTTTTTTAACATCACGGTCCATGATCTCGATTGGTTTCTCAACAAAGGGCTTTGTATCGTCGATGTGTATATCATCGAGTGGAAATTGAAGATCCCGATCAGCTAAGCATTTCTTCAGGAGGAAGTTCCAGCTTGTAGGCAACCTTTTCGATTCGTTCAAGAATCTTAAAAGGACCAACATAACGCCTACAACTCTCTTCCATGGTGAGACCTTAAGTAGTACCATATCATCAACTTGAAACTCTAGAGGTTTAC
Organism: Mikania micrantha; assembly: GCA_009363875.1. Classification (NCBI taxonomy): domain Eukaryota; kingdom Viridiplantae; phylum Streptophyta; class Magnoliopsida; order Asterales; family Asteraceae; genus Mikania; species Mikania micrantha. The sequence continues at coordinate 105,582,592 of CM018693.1, read as the reverse complement.
AACGTTTATGCGCATAACACTTTTGTCGACTACAAGCAGCTAACAAATTGTCGCGGATATGGTGAATCTTGTCAGTCGTTTCTTGAATGATTTCGAGACCTGTGAGAAGCGATTCGTCAATCCTGGTCCAACAGATAGGTGACCGACATTTTCTACCATAAAGAGCTTCAAACAGTGCATACCAATGCTCGCATGATAACTGTTTTATACGAATACTCGACTAATGGTAAATGGCTGTCACACCCCGAGCCGGCGGGGTTGGATCGGAGTCCCCGTCAGGCGGAAGGTACCCGAGGCGCGATATCTTGAGTGATAATTGGAATGATCAGATTGTTACATTGCACATTATATATAAATGAGAAACTTGCTAACATAAAATATAATTACAAAGTTAAATTACATCAGTTAAGTTTATAATTTAACAATGTAAATCTACTATGACATCATAAATCTTCTATCTTGTATCTGCACAAGATATACAAAATAACTGTATAATGATGCTTCAAAATATGCAGGTCCAAAAAGCTAGGTCCTCTATCCGATAACCTAGTCCAAAGAAATAACTCTTCAGTTGACCTGTTCGTCACCTGAGAAGTCATGCAAAAATAAAGTCAACACATGGTTGGTGAGTTCATTAAGTTTTATAAAATGAATTTGAATAACCTTAATGACAACCTTAACCTCACCATTAACCACCTATACCATCCAACTTGGTATGCTTATATATAGGGCATATGTAGGGTCGAACTTACCGCCCGCCCAGCCACCGTCCCACCACATACCAAACCACATGATATATTGTTCATGGTGATAATTAAGTATTTCATTTCACTACCCTGATTCCATGACATATGATTCATAGCATTTGATTACCCTGAAAATGTTTACCTTGATCCCCCAAAGTGACAACCTTAACCTCATTAACAACCACCTATGCTATCCAATCAAGTATGCTTATATATAGGGCATATGTAGGGTCGAACTTACCGCCAGCCCAGCCACCGTCCCACCACATACTGGACTGCTTAACATATTGTTATTAATGATAATTAAGCGTTTCACTCCATTCACCTCAGATTTAGATTCTGATTTCCACAATTCGATCTACCTTTGATCCTCTTGAGTTCATCATAGTTACATGATTTCCCAAAAGCAATTATATAAATATAATGTTAAATATTTAATTAAACAAATAAATAAACATTTAAAATGCAACTAAGACATGATGATTGGGTCTTGTTTGACTCAATCAATTAGACTAAGTTGTTGGTGGTTGTCCAAGTTGTAACCTCTCACACGTGACCCATATCAGGCATAACTCACCAGGAGTATACCTGAGCATGCCGGGATTTTAATGATGCACATACAGCTAGATCCAATGGTCTACTGTACCTGAAGGGACTTTACGGATATCCTTTGATTCTTGATCTCTTTGATTCTCTTGATTTTTGATATAGATTTTCATTTGATAGTTCACGTTATTGCCCATATAGCTTGACTACAAGAGTCTACTATTCATGACGGGACTTTATGTGTGTTACACGTGATCTTGATTCCCTATACAACTGACATCCACCTTAACTCAAATATCAATGATTTCATTAGATTGTAATGATTTCATTATTTCCATGATTCACACACATTTATGATTTCTGATTCCTTGAGTCTCTTGATTTGATCTTTAGAATTCCCATGATTCACAATGATAATTGATTCTTAATTAGGATCCTTTGTTTTCAGATCACTCACTGAATTAGGTTTCTTTGAACATGATATTTAGCTTTAGTTCTTTTGATTTCACTTTGAATTTAGGTTCTTGAATTTGAGCTTGATGGACTAAGGGTTTGTTTAGAGTTTAGAATTAGAGTATTACTCAAAAGAGTAATTTACTTAAATTGATTATTTGATCAGCATAGTAATTACCTAGACAGGAGTCTAGGAGTATCAACAAGCATAAAGATATAACATATAATGAATAAAAGCATTTAAGTAAACAATTTAAATAAAACAGTTTACGCATGCTTCTCAGCCCCGCGTTTTAAAACAAAAATGTTTAGAAAAGGGGCAATGAACTCACCTGTGCTGCTATGTAAATGATCTAACACAAAATGCGCGCTCGTTCTGGTAGCTTAGTTTTCTTCAGTTCCTGAGTTATTTTACAAGAGTTTGAACACGATAAGTATACATAATAGTCGTCATACCTAAGGTCTCAGTCTCAGTGTGCGTAACTAAGTGTCCTAGGTTACTAAGTGCCTCTATGATCTAATCTAACTTAGTTACCCTTTTATAACCCCAAATCCCATGTTTAATTTCATTATCTTACTTTTAAATTTCACGAAATTCGGGCAGAGTCCCCTTTGTGTTTAGTTCAAAATCCAGACAATTATATTGTCTATTTACAACTATTTCCCAACAAGATAATCATAAAAATTTTAACTAAACGTTTATAATTAAATTCCATTTCAGTTCAAATTAACCAAGATTTTAGAAAGTTATCAAATTTAATTTAATAAATTCACAACGCCTTCGTTTTTATCAAAACATCATTACTTGAGTTTAAGAAACATTTAATGTATGATGGGCTTAATTAAGCCCCCATTGGGCCCACTTAGGCCCAATTGAAGATCTTTGGTTTCTAATTGATTACCCAACTTGTGCTTTTGATTATCATGGATTTCTAACAATGTTACCCACTTGAGCACAACCTAGGCCCATTAGGGTCCTTAATTATAAGTTATTCTTAAGTTAGTGGCAATAATTAACCACACTAATCTTAACATCTTTGCTGTTTGATAACAATGACTTTGTTTATTCCAAAATAAGTTTGAATGACATTTATCCCTCTTAGTCCACTCCATGCACGCGCATGATTGATATCGTGCGTATACAAGTTCATAAATCCCCATGCATGATAAAGAACTATGGTCTTTGATGATCCTAGGTTTGATACCCACCTTAGACAGCGAACCTATGGTCTATCCCTAAGGGTTCGGTGGACTTGAATGGTGTAAGGTTCGGCTAAGACTTCAACACTAACGAACCCTTAGGGTTCGGCTATACTAGCTCACAAATCCTAAGGTTCGTCCCATGGTTCACATGATCCGAAGTTCGGCCTCTAGAGTTCGGGGGTTAAAGATTCGCCACCCTAGGTTCCTGAGTCCTAGGGTCCGGCTGCCAGAGATGGTTCGGTGCTATCTCAAAGAGGGTTCGGCTGCGAATGTCATCCAGGCTCGTGGGTTCCAGGTTCGTCACAATCAAGAGGGTTCGGTGCATGTGGCCACAAGGCTCGTCGCAGGTGTGATCACATGTTTGCTGCAGAGGTGACAGGTTCGGTGCAGGGTTCGACTTAGAAGGTAGGTTCGTGGCTTAGGTTCGGCCGGACAAAGAAGGTTCGGCTAGGGAAACTCCTAGGTTCGGCTGCCTCGTGACTGGTTCGTGTAGGGTTCGGCTTTAACCTAATAAGGTTCGGCCGCCAGCAACAAACCTGTAGCAGCTCTCAACCTCACGAACCTGCACTTTCTATCTCCTTTCTCGATCCAAACCTGTTGCAACATAAGTTCTACATCCTCCTAGTTGTTTATTAGTGTTTATCACGACATTCTTAAGTGCTTAGAACTGATTATTATGACATTAACTACAAGAACTCGTGAAACCCTCTAAAACTGATTTAATTTTGGTGATTTACCTCTCGTGTGATGGATAAATGCTTGAGATTTCTGTACTTTCGTGATCTACGTGTTGAGATGAGTGTCTTGACACCTAAAAAGCTTGAATACAACAAGATTGGAGCTCCAAATTGAAGAGAGAAGTTGAGTTTCTTGGGAGAGAGTTAGAGAGAGAAAGAGACGAAATGTAGAGAGGGAGGGAGGTTGGTGAAATGAATTATGGCATTAATTTGCCATAATAAATGCTTCACCTCAGTCGGTTGATCGGTCTCGTTCGGTTTCGCGTAAAATGCCGTTTCGCGAGGTTTTCGCGATGAAACGACACGGTTTATAAAAATAGGATTTATAAAATTATTCTAAGTTGTGATTCCTAATAAATTAACTAATATCTTTTATTTATTTAAAATTTTTAAATATTAATTAGTGTTTAAATCGAAACGTATGGTCATCGTGCGTATTCGTTCGAATCGTCACCCGTACGAACACGACGATAACTATACTTTTCAATATTGTTTTCTAATTATTGGATATTATTCAGAACGTTAAACCTTCAGATATATTCGTATAGATCGTCACCTATACGAATAACCCGTCAATTTAGCATTCACATAACAACATCCGTTCTATTTTGTTCTATAAAGCCTCACATACGTTTATACATACTAAATCCTAACAAATAATCTCATGATGGTTCTGTATTGCCAGATAATTATCTGACTCAAGAACCATTGTTCTGAACTTTGTTTCTGTTAACTGTTTATGAACTTGTTGTTTAATAACTCAAAATGATAATGATAACTGATATGAATGTAAAATGTACTGAAATGTATTTAGTTCGTACCTGTTACTGTTCATAGCACTGTTGAGATCACTGTTCCGGTGACGGTTCCGGCACTGATGTTACAATGGCTATCCCAGTTGCCACCAAAATCGATGACACAAGCTTTGAACATATCTTCTAGTGTCTGGATCATTCGCTCCGTCTGCACATCCGTTTGAGGATGATATGTGGTGCTAAGATCCAATCGTGTTCTAAAAGCATCATGTAATGATTCCCAAATCGTGCCGTGAAACGAGCATCACAATCCGATATTGTGCTTAAAGGAATCCTGTGTTGGCTAACCATCTCGTCAATATAGATACGAGCTAATTTCCCCACACGGTAAGTTCCGCGTATCGGTTAGAAATGAACCGATTTGGTTAACCGATCGATTAACTCCCATACAATATCGTGACCACTCGTGGAAGTTTGGTAATAAAAACCATAGAGATATTCTCCCACTCCACATGGGTATTTCTGGTTGTACTAACAATTTCGAAGGTCGATGATGTTCAGCCTTGACTTTTGCACTATTAAGGCATTTGTCTACATACTCATCTTTATCCTTCTTCATCCCAGGCCAAGACTCTAAGGTCTTTATACATCTTGTCAGCACTTGGATGAATTGAGTAATGAGACTTATGCACTTCATTCATGATAGCCATCCTAAGATCATCTCGGTTCGGTATCCATAGCCGATTCAAATAATACATCAAACCTTCATCCTTTGTTTCCAATTGCAGTTCAGCTATCACACCCCGGGCTCACGGCGACCCGAGCGCTGCGACCCGAATTGGTTTCATAGATAATACAGTCTCGGTCAGAGTTTATTATTCATTTTAATATATTTCAGCGGAAACGTTGTTTCATGAATTGATAATTTTATAAATAATTCACATGCATGGATGTGAAAACTGTTTTTCATGATTTACAAAAAGTTCATACGCATAGGTATGAAATAACTTTTCAGGATTTCACAAAATTTCATACGTATAAGTATGAATATCATCATTTCATATTATAATAAACCGTCTTTTCACAAACACGTATTATACATCATTAAATAATATTCTGTTTATACAAGACATGGAGGCATAGCTCCAATAGCTCTATGGTCCTACCACAAGATCCTATTCAAGACATCATAGGCCAAAAATCTCTAATCTTACTTCTCTTTTACATTTCATTATTACCTGAAAAGTTTTTGAAAATAAAACGTCAACATAATGTTGGTGAATACAAATAACAGACTCGATATGTAAGTATAGCATGTTCGGTATTTTAACCATAATTAATAGTGGAAGTACTACACATATAGCAGGTTATTTCACTGATCGATACAACCACTACATACCCTGGCTTGTACTGTCACTGGTTAGGAACAACAGCGGAGTGCGTCTTAAAATTGTTCCCTCCAGCCAACAACCCGTCACTGGTTAGGTTTCCTTCGGAGTGCGTCTTACGTATAACTTTCCAGCCCATGTTACCAGCCACATATGGGAATTTCACCCATAGCATATACAATTTGCAAATCGTACTTATACTAATGGTTTAAATAATAGTCTAATAGTATCTCTTTATGTGTCAAAGTATAACATACCATGCTCATAAAAATCATTTATATTTAAAAACATGTTAGATGTATTCACCTGAATTTTTGGTTGGCTGAGCGATAACTTAGAACTTCTCAATATAAATTTGGGCAGTGTTTCTGATTAATCTATTCTTATAATTATTATGCAAAAAAGATTTTTACCTATTTATTTATTAATAATAATAATAATTATTATTATTATTATTATTACTACGATTATTATTATTATTATTATTATTATTATTATTATTATTATTTATTATTATTATTATTTTAAGTAAACTAAAATTTTTAACATATACATAGGTTCGGGTCTTAATCCTAAACCAATAAATTAATATTCTATTAAATTCTTAAATTTATAAGTTTAACTAAAAAAATTAGATAATATATCTAGACGAACCAACTCCTTAATCTTGACTTTTATACTGATCAACACCTCCTGGTGCCCCAGACGTACTTAGAAAAAAAGGGCCCTAGTGAATTATAAAGTTGTGTTTCTTCGGTTTTGTATTTGGAGATATAAGTATATATATAAAATTTAAAAACGGTTTTTAAAATTTTTGTGCCCTTATGATAAATGGACCCTAGACGGAGGTCGGGTTTGCCCCTCCCCAGGACCTCCCATGGATTCAATTGGGATATGTTTGACGTAAAAGTCTTCCACGTATAAACCTTTCAAATGAGAATCACCATAATAATTTTTCTTTCTTTCGCATGCAGCCTCCACGTATAAACTTTTTCAAATGAGAATTGAAAGATTTTTTTTTAATTTTATTATTATAATTAATTTAGTTTAAATTTTGTTTTTCTTCTATAACTTTTGAAATATAATGTTTTATAAAATTCTAAAAATACCGTTAGGATCGACACATTTTTCTTTACGTTTCGATCTAAGTTTCGTTAAAAATGGAGAAAGTTTACTTATAATATATTTTATTAATTTTATACGATCTCCTATAATATTAACTAACTGAAATGGTATGTCAAAAAATTTTAATAATAATTTGACTCATTAGTTACTAGTATATGTAAGTGTCACAAATGTGTAAATAATAACTAGATATTTCAAATTATAATATTGAACAATATATTTTATAAAAATAAATATGCATGTGTTACATAAGCCTCACAGGACATCTCATCATGTAGACTGCCTTGAGCCAATGAGGTTTGTTGTGCTACCAGAATGTCATTGTGGAGATTAGTGTGCACTCTGACACTATGGATTTGAACGTGACTCTTGCGACTAAGCGCAACTGCTACTAAATTCGCTTTGCAAGGATGGTAGCAAATTTCATAGTAATAGTCATTTAATAGTTAAACCCATCTCCGTTGTCTCAGTCAGTTTAGAAAAACACGATAACAAACTCAGTCAATTCAGGTTCTCGGAACATAAGAAGTTTTCGAATTATATAAATTTTCAAAGCATAGCAAGTTTTCGAAATAAGATAAGTATTTGAAAACTTGTATGTAATCGAAAACATATAAGTATTCGAAAAGTCAAAAGTATTCGAAAGCTTAAGTACTCAAAACTTCAAAATTAATCGAAATGTCAGAAATTATTGAAGATCAGAAGTATTCGAAAGCTCAAGTATCGGAAGTTCTGAAATCAGAGAGGTATTCGAACATGAAAGTATTTAAACTTCTGATTTATCAAAACTTAGGTTCGAGAACTTGCTTTTGCTTAGAATTTGTTCAATTTTACTCCTTTGAAATGGATCTTCATGTTGTTTTGATGGGAATTCCAAACCGTTGAACATATTCGAAAATGGTTTTTCCAGTTCAAACTAAATAAAAAGAATTTCATGTTTTATTGAATTGTACGAATGCAATGTATTCGAAAAGTTTAAAACTTGATTTTATTAACATTAGCAGTTCAAATTCGCTCAAATTTCACACCTACGGTCGTCTAGTTGAAGTCTATCGGATTGGATTTTTAAAAGGTCTTTTGCTAAGAAAATCTTCAGAGTTCACCAAGGTCAAAGATTTCGAAATGAAGGGTTTACGAAATATTTATACACCATTGAAAGTTCTCGGCACGAACTTTCCATTTCGTGTACTTCTTACTTCGTGATCTTTTCATTTCGATTACTTATTATTTCGAGTGCTTTCCAATTTTGAATAATTTTCAAACTTTTCTTCATAAACTAAATAAAATAAAATTTGAGAAAGCCAAAAGTTAAGTTAGCTCAATTTTGTGTGATAAAATCTCCTTCAAAAAAATCAGTTATCCCAATTTTCAAATTTTAATTTTGAGAAAATTATATTTAAGTAAAATTTTCTCTTGTCTTTCCATATTCAGATAATGAAATTTTGATCAATTTTGTTCGATTTTTTTTGAATCATATGAATTTTAGATATAATCAAGTATCTAATTCGGGTATGTTATGCAACCTACTCTTCTAATGAACACATGTCACACCCCGAGCCGACGGGAGCGGATCGGGTTTTCCCGTCGGGCGGAAGGTTCCCGGGGCGCGATATCTTGACTGATAATCGAAATGATCAGATTGTTTACATGGCACATGATAAATAATGAGAAAGGCTAACATGACATATAATATAGAATTACAAAGTTAAATTACACAGTACGTGTTCCTAATTTAACTAAGTAAATCTACTCCAAAAGAATCGTGTAGTCTCTATCTTGTAGCTGTTACAAGATATGCAAAATAGATTCACAATGTCATCAAAATATGTGCATCCAAAATTAAGCTAGGTCTTCTAAAAATCCTCTAGCTTAATCAATGATGCTGGTTAACTAGTCCTGTCCATCACCTGAGAAAAACATGCATTTAAACAAAGTCAACACTAGGTTGGTGAGTTCATAAGTTTAGTAATTGAAAACCATTGAATTACGTCAGTCATGTTCACAATGTTTTACACACGTTGCATTGCAAGTTGGTTCCCATATCCCACACAATGTCCTCTCCATGGTTGTATGCACAGATAATGTCTCATCCAGTCAAGCATGCTTATATATAGGGCATACGAAAGGGTAAAGCCCAGACGCCATCCGACCACATGCTTAACTGCACTCAACACTACCTGTAATACAACGATGGATACCCATCTCTTTTCACCCATGATTTCCCGGTATGTTTATCCCAATAATGAAAAAGAGATAGAGACATAATTATCTCTGTTAACCATTCCTTATGGAATAGCCGGCATGTAAAATAACCCAATGAATGAAGTAAGAGACGTAATCATCTCTGTTAACTAATCCTTACGGATTAGCCGGTGTGTAAAATAAACCAATAATTGATTAAAGAGACTTAGTAATCTTTGTTAGCTAATCCTTACGGATTAGCCCGGCGTGTATAATAACCCAATGAAACAAGTAAGAGACGAAATCGTCTCTGTTAGCTATTCCTTACGGATTAGCCCGGCATGTAAGATATCATACTCGATATCTAGAATGAAACGTAATAGTTTCAGTAGCTAATCATTATTGATTAGCCAGGCATGTAGTGTAACCAAACAATTGAATAAAGAGACATCATTGTCTCTGTTAGCTATTCCTTACGGTTTAGCCCGGCGTGTAAGATATCATACTCGATATCTAGAGCGAGACCTAGGGATCTCTGTGACTGTCAGTACTAACCAGTCCGGTGTGTAAGATATCATACTCGATACCTAGGCAGGGACATAATAGTCCCAGTAGCTGTCACCCCGATCCAGCCCGGTGTGTAAAGTGTCCTACTCATGATTTCTAGTTAGAGACGTAATAGTCTTAGTAGCTGTCATTTCTGATCAGCCCGGTGTGTAAGATATCCTCCCACGATATCTATTGTAATGAATACGTTGTCTAAATTTTATGTATGTTATCAATTAGATTGATAGCACCTCTCGTGCCCGGTATGATTTAATTTGACTACTCCCAAGTTCTAATGAGTGATGTTCGTGATTACCCGACTGATCTATGATTGTGTACCCGTCTTCCCATGATGGTTATAAGGTGTGCTCTAATAGAGTCTTAATAAGTAATGATAGTCTGTGTGGGAAATACCCTTCCAAAAGTGTGTGCTTGCGATATCATCCTCGATATCACAAGTAATTGTCTCAACTGTTATCTCGGTGTTGAGTGTTCTTACTAACTTGAACAGAGTGTTATAAGAACATGTCTTATATACTATGTTAGTAATGTGTGAATGATCTTGTTATCACGAAGTTACCTTATCATGATAATCATTCTTGTCATTAGTAATTGTTATTGGCATGTTATCCCATGGTTATCCCCATTGTTCTATCGTGTAAGAATAATAATCAGTTGCAAGATATATTCTTAACAACTTATATTATTCTAGTGCATACATGTGTTAGAAAGCTATAATAGCATGCATCTTCCTAATTGTCTCAAGTATGATAATATCAGACAAGCAAGCATGTAATGATCAATGATAATAAAGATAAACAATATTTATCTAAATCATGAAATAAGCAATATGTGAATAGAAACTTTTAAGTAAATAAAAGTTTTGCATGTTTCTCAGCCTCGAGCTTTGAAATCAGTAAAGATTAAGAAAAGGGGCATATGAACTCACCTGGTGTAGGAGTGTTTGACTTAGCTTAGAAAAAGAATGCACGTGCTCTTGATTGTACTTGTTGTATGTTCACGTTCCTGTATTGATTTCACGTTGCATTTGACTCATAAGTATAAACGGTAATTAATTTGTGTGCGTGTATGTGTTAAATCTAAATTAGACTAACACTGGTGTGTTTGGGTAATGATTCGGCCCCGATCCTATTAGGATTGATCATTATTATTATAATACTCTGTGTCGTGTGCTTAATCTTAGCTCATCCTTGGATGTTTACTACTTTGTCCTAACACATTAGTTAGAAGTATGTGTTATAACTTTGAAAATGTGATAACCTTGGTTTAGTAAGTTCATTAAATCAACTCATCACCTTTGTAGTATTTTAACTAGTTCCCATGCATATAGTGACCCACACTAGTCTCATATGTTTACTTATTATTTGACTTGAATGACCATCCCTTAATCTGGGCCGAATCACATAACTATTTGGGTTGAATAATCATTTGGGCCAAATTTAATAGAGGTGGGCTAAGCCATTTGTTGTTGAGCCAAAATGGTTTGGGTTGGGCTGTTACTGGGCCTGTTTGGTTGATGTTGGACATGTTGGGCCCTAGTGGACCGAATGGTTGAAAAATCTTGGGCCGAAATCAAGGGTTGTACCGAGAATACATGTGGGCCGTAGCGTTTAACTGGGCCGGCTGTTGAGTTACACGAAGGAGTTGGGCCAGCATGTATACATTGGGCCGAGGGTTTTGGGCCTTAATAAATTTGAATGGCCAGGTAGTTGCTAAATCCATCAACCGAGATTTATGGCCCCAACACAGCGAACCTTTTTGGTTCGTCTAGCAAGATGGTTCGGTCATCTACTCCTGGGTTCGTGAACATAGAAAGGTTCGGTGGTCATGTGATGGTTCGCTGTTGATGGTTTGTTGCATGGTGGCTGGGTTCGTCAAATGATCATAGGTTTGAGCACATAGGTTCTTGACTCAGTGAAGGGTTCGGCTAGATTCTCATTGGTTCGCGACTCAGACACAGCCATCGAAGGTTCGTACCCCACGCAATGGTTCGTGGGTCTATGTATCCATGTAGGGTGAGTAGAGGTTCGTCGAGGGTGAATAGGGTTCGACTGAGTGTGTGGGTTCGGTGGTGGTTTCCAGTGACAAGAAGGTTCGGGTGGTTGATGCTCTAGGGTTCGGTCGACCTCTCAACCATCCCCACGAACCTGTAACATATCATCATGCTCAATCATCCGAATACTAGAGCTGTTCATGGGTTGTGGTGTAACAGATATAGTTGTCGAGGTGTGTGGTTCAAGATAGCAAGAGAGTTAACCGGTTGTGGAGCTTGGTCAAACAATTACCCATATAAAACCCTAAAATCCGTTACTTTCAAGTTTCATACCTTCGATTTGGCTGGGTAAATCTCTAGATCCGTTGTACTTTCATGTAGAGGACATCAAGGGCTATGCGTGGACACCAAGAACGCCCATTTTCGTTGAGAAATGACCAAGATATGGAGCTTGGAAGGTTGGAAATGGTGGTTTAATGGTGGTGGCCGGATTTTGGAGTTGGAGAGAAGATGGGAGTGTGTAAAATGAGAAAAAGCTCTCATTTAGGGCTTTTATATCACGTGTGATGTTCGGGTTCGTTTCGGTTGCTCGGTTCGCATTTTCATCGCGTATCCGGAATTTTACGCGTAATTAGTTCGTAATAAATAAAAGAAAGTTTATTTTAATTATTTGATGAGTTTCAAAATTGTAAAATGTTAAATATTTTATTTTATTAATTTAAAGTCGTTCGCATCGTGTTTCGTTTTCGTTTCGTTAGATCGCGTCACTTACGCGCGTCTTCGTACAGAGCGCTAACTGTACGAACACGACAGTATGTTTCACTTTCTGATTTGGTTTTCTAATTATCAGTTATCATTCAGAACGTTAAACTCACAGATATGTTTGTGTGAATCGTCACCCACGCAAACACGCTGTCAGTTTATTATTCCAAAACGACACTGAAATATAATTTGAATTGTGTTTCCTCACTGTCGGACTCAACTAAACATCCTGTTATCGTGTTGTTTTCACATTGAATTGTCGGTCATCTGATTCCTGTCATCTATGGATATCAGATCGCGACCGACTTGTTATTCGTTTGAACACTGTTGTTTCTCTTGAGTTGTTGTATCTACTGTATTTAAGTTTTCACTTAAACACATACAACTGTGGTTTGTTTTCTGAGTTCTGTTGTCACACAACTGATTACGTACTGTATTTACACACAGTAAATGGTGAAAGTACACACACCGTACGGACTTGCCGGACGGTTTGGTACTAGTTGTCACAACACAAAATAGATTTTTGAGAGAATTTTAGATGAGAAGAGAAAGAACAAATCATTTTATTAGACTAGACTCAAGAACAAGAAGGGTTTCTATCATCTTTGTGCAAATTTTGCATTTTTTTTATTTTATGCTGATCTACAGATACATTGGTCTTAACGTCACGCATCAGGTCTTTGCTTACGGAAAACAAAAGATGATTCAGTAAGTAATTTCCTCACATTCTTTTCACAAAACATGGAAAATACCCAATTTTGCTGAAAATCTATTTAATTTTTATTAAAACATAATCTGATTTTATTTATAGATATTTATAAGAAGCCAAATAATTTTGCATTAACCAAGCATATATGATCTTTACTATAATTCTAATTTATTTACTTATATAATTAAGATTTGATCACATTTATTTTCTTTAGTGGAAAAACATGCATATTAATTTTCGTAATTCATGTTATCCTAATGTCATACCTTAAGATATCGTTTGTAAGATAAATGAATTTTAAACAAGAAAAAATATTTCACTTCACATTGATCCACTAAATTGACTTTCTAATAATTTTTTTTTATTTTTTTTAATAGAATGTGTAGGACCTGAAGAACCCTAGGAAACAACTCAGTTCCTTCGGAGATCTGCTCAACAACCATTGGAATAGTGCGGAATCCTATTCCAGGGTTTTCCAATCGAAACCACCAGTCCCCGTGGCAATCCAACGATTAGGAGTAAACGTTTTGATCGAAATCGAACATCACGGGGTGAGAATCGAAGTTGGGCAACAAGGAGCGGCTCAAAACCCTAAGGGTATGATAAAGGAGTGCAAAGGGGAGAGAGAGAGCTCGGAGAGTTGTGAAAAATGTTGTTTGCAGCTATATATATAAGATGTACTCATTCGGTCGAGTGAGTGGTGCGAGGCACTCATTCGGCAAATGACTCAGCCGACCGAATGTGTCATGCGGATGACTCATTCGTTCGCCCAAGTCATTCGCTAGGCGTTCATTCGTCCAAATGTACTCATTCGTAGGTATCATTCGCACGAATGGGTCTTTAACATAGTCAAAGTCAAGCATATATAAACATAACAAACTCATTTAAACATGTGCGAACAATATAGAATGACTGGTTTCATTAATAATATCAACTTTATACATCAAATCATACAAAATACTGAACTAGGGACATTCTATGCACTAACAAAATGACTCAAACTTAAAACAAAATCTTTTTGTGATTTTCATGATAATAGTGACTCAAACTTAAAAGAAAAATCTTCTTGTACTTTTCTCCCCGTAAATTTGTAATAGAATTGAAAACAAACACAAATTTCAATTAACTTATGTACCCATTTAAAACTGATTCGTTTGATGGGGCCAGCAATTGGTCGAAGCGAGCTGTATCGTACAGTTTTGGAAAAATGTCTTCAATATTGTCATCAGTGTAGACCTTTTCCAAATGAATCAGCTTGCGTTCAAAACAATCATGGATAAAGTGAATCCGGATACAATTTTTTTTAGTGTTGTACTGTTATACCAGATTTTTAACGATCTGAAGTGCATCTTATTATCACAGAAAATAGGAGACTCAAGAAAATCTAACCATAGTCTAGCAGCTGATGTTGCTTCCAAATTATTTGAAAGCAACAACTTGAGGCAACAACATACTTAGCCTTTGTAGTGGAAGTGGACATTGTAGTTTGCTTCTTGTGTTGCCATGAGACAAGGCGATCTCCTAAGTATTGACGTCCACCTGTTGTTGACTTCCTGCCTAAGTTGCAATCACCAAAATATCTATAAGAAAAAGCGTAAAGATTAAAATCAGAATTCTTAGGATACCATAGACCAAGGCGAGGTTTGTTGGCTAGGTAGTGGAAAATTCTTTTGACGACGATCAAATGAAATGCTTTAGGATTTGATTGCTATATTGCACATTGACACACAGAAAACGTGATGCCTGGTCTGCTAGCTGTGAGATACATTAGTGAGCCAATCTTAAATAGATAGAGATGTTGATCAACATCTTCTCTAGCAATATCAGAAGTCAACGTGGGACGTGCAGCCAAAGGAGTGGATGTAGGTTTTGCATCCATCACGTTCAACTTGGTAAGCATGTTAGTCACATACTTTCCCTGATGAATGAGTATTCCTTTTGAATATTTTTTCACCTAAAAACCTAAGAAGAGGTCATCTCCCCCATTGCACTCTTCTTAAACTTTCTTTTCACCACAGTCTCAAATTCGTTGCACAGCTTCGTGCATGTGAATCCAAAAATGATGTCATCTACATATATTTGGACAAGGATCAAATTATAATTATCCTTGAGAAAGAAAATTGTTTGATCGACGGCTCCATGTGTGTATCCATTGGCGAGACGATGATCAGTGAGTGTAGCATACCAGGCACGAGGGGCTTGATGAAGACCATAGAGAGCTTTGTCTAACTTGTAGTCATAGTCAGGATGCAACGATCTTCAATGCCTGGAGGTTGACATATATAGATATCTTCTTTTACATTTCCATATAGAAAAGAAGTCTTCATATCCATTTGATAAAAAGTGAAATTCATGTATGAAGCATCAGCCAAGAAGCTGTGGATTGCCTCAAGTCTTGCAACTGGTGCAAAGACTTCTTCAAAGTCAATTACCTCCTGTTGATAAAAACCTTGGAACACCAAACGCTCTTTGTTCCTTAGGATAACCCCAGTGTCATCCTATTTGTTCCTAAACACCCATCTAGTACAGAAGTACTATCAGCAGTACTTGAAACAAAAGTTGTTTGAATCTTTGAAGAAGAAACATGAGGTGTAACCACATATGCACCATAGAGTGAAGGATCCTATGTTACATTAACTCTTCTTGCTTTTCTTTTGTCTTTATTTCCTGTTCTTTTAACTTTTGAAGAAACTCAACCAATGTCATTCCAGGAAGATTTTCTCTTAAAATCAACACCAATGAATTCCATCTTTCTTGCAAAGCATCTACAAAACAGTCTATTTTCTCTTCTTCAGAATACTCAATTCCACACTTACGAACTTCAGTCAACAAATGTCTATATCTTGTTATCAAAACTTCAAGACTCTCATTTCCAATATAATTGAAATTTTCAAACTCTTTTCGTAAATCAGTGGCTTTCATTTTCTTGAGTCTGGTGTTTCCATCAATTCTTGCCTTTAAAGCATTCCATAAACCATATGAAGTTTTATGTTCATCAAATTGATGAAGGATTTGATTAGGAATAGCTTGACTCAACATCCAATATGCTTTCTTTTCAGAATCATATTTATTTCTTTGTTCAACATCCAATCTATCATGAGTTTTATCCAGATCTGTTCCAACCACCTTTGGCCGTTCATATGGTGATAAGATTCTTTCCCAAAGATTTGTATAAGCACCATTGAGATGTGTCTCAAACCGACCTTTCCAGTTTTCATAATCAGTCAAATCAAGTAACTTTGGTACTTTATTTGTGCTCCCCAACGAAGTTTCACTAATCAAAATACTTTATCTTAGAATTTTGATTAGCAATAGCAGCAAACATATCCTCCATGATTCTAAGTTTTCTATCAGTGAACCTCTCTTGGATTATAAGCTCACGAACCTAAGTGACAGACGGACCATCTCCAAACCTTAATCTCACGAACCTTATCCAACGAACCTGAGACAAACCGTGATCAATGAACCTTAGCCGACGAACCTGTAGCAAACCTTGACCAACGAACCTCTTCAATAGAGCTTTGACCAATGAACCTCAGTCAACCGAACTTTCATCAACAAACCTCATCAATAGTCAACCTTTGAAACGTACCTCTCCAAAATTTACTACACGAACCTCAACTGAAATCTCCTTTTACAGCGAACCTCTGCTACAAACTACAGCTGAGGTACAACAAGGTTCGGCTCATGAACGTATTAGTTAAACTTGAAAATTTTGGAGGGAAAACCTTCAAAATTTTGAGGAAAAACCTTCAAAATTTTGAGGAAAAACCTTCAAAATCTACAGATTTCAGCCACAAATCTTCTAATTTTGATCAACAAAGTAGCAGTAGATGATGATGACATTATCAGCAATCAATCAGATACAAAAATATCGAAATTTTAGCCATCTCTTGATCTCTTGATCTTCAAAATGATTGATAATATTCAAAAGCTTGTATATAACTCCTCCAATTCTCTAATACCATTGTAGATCTCTCTTGATCGATCAATGGAATTCTATTAACAATTCAATCTATGAGGAATCTAGATTAAATCTATATGAATCAAAGAAACACAATCATTAAGATAAACATTATTTCATTGATCAATAAAATCTGATTACAATGAAATAAGAACACACAGTTCACTATTCTCAAATAGGTTCTCTCCCTTACTGATCTGTCACACACCTCCAAAATACAGACAAACCTGCTATATATACAAGATCCAAACAAACCTAGCCAAACCATTCGGTTCGCCAGACGAACCTTTAGGTTCGTTGGACGAACCTCTACAATACATAACAATAGGTTCACCGAACCTTTACAAAACATGCCTAGGTTCGTGGGCTAGCCGAACCTAACAAAAACCTATTTTAACGTACAAACTTTTGAAAGCAATCTATTACAAAATGTCCTAGCACTATGCTCATGAAATTGATTGGACCAAACAATTCCATGTGTAGAAGCTGCAATATGGAAGATATTGAGTAGAAAAGTTTGGGCTTCTGAGGTCTTTTGTGATGCTTTCCCTTATCAAATGAGATTCACTACTCAATAAAGGAAAACTTCATTAAAGTTAGCCCGATAACGTGATATTCTTTTGATAATATATTCAAATTCTTCTAATTTATATGTCCCAATCGATGATGCCATAGCAAGCAGTCAGTTTCTGAAGGTTTGGTGAACAAACATGTGTATTCTATGAAGGTCTCAGGCATTCTCTAGAACAAACTTGTATTCATTGTTGATTCTTTGAGTTCTCATCAATATCCACTTCTTTGGGATTACAAAATCAGTCTTCAAAATTAGACATTCCTTGTTGGTGAAATGGGATGAGAAACTTTTGCCACAAATCTGAGATACACTTAACAATCTATGGTTGATTTCTTTGAAATACTAGACATCTTCAAATCCTAATGTACCGTTTGCAACGGCACCATTCATGCTTATCGTTCCTCCCTTATCGTCGGCAAAGGAAACGTATCCTCCATTAAATGGTGTCACTTCATGAAATTGAGAAAAGTCTCCTTTATATGCATGGAGCAACCACTATCCACATACCACACATTTTCGATCGTCATTGGCAGTGAAACACCCCCAAATTACCATTTGCGGTGTAAGGGCGCTGGGTTTGACGTGACAGAATTGGTTAACATTAACAGCAGGCATGTAATTGTATGCTGAACCTTATATTCTTAAAAAATTTGTTCACACATCTTAATGGTAAATAAGAAAATGTTCTCAAAAGTCCAAGATGTAGGCAATGCATGCAAGACTCCCAATGTGTTCTTAAGTGCGATCCTATGCCTTAAGCATGATTGTTACCTTAGAATTACATGCTAAAATGTCAACATAAAGTTGATGAGTTCATAGATTTATTAAGTAAGCAATGAAACAGTTTATATACTGGTATATTAAAGTTTTCAGGCTAAAAGCCTCGAGTGTCTATGTTAAGTCACTACTGAACTAGACTGTGAGGCCTCTGCCATATCTATCGTAAAAACAGTTGCAGTAGATCGATATTACGCTTGTCCTAACAGCCAGTCAGAGTTGTCGTCGAGTGGGGTTTGTCAGACCCAGTAGTACTATCCAATATCGCCTCCTTTGTGATAACTAGCGGTATGAATTACGAGGACTTTGATACGATATAGCGCACTCCATATCTTTACACAACATAACCAGTAACATCAAAAATATGTTTACATGTATTCTCCCACAATTTGAGATGAAACTGTTTATGATAAAAGAAGTCGTAAACTCACCTGCGTTTGAGTTGAATGTGTTGTGTGTGTTTGCCCTTTAATAGCTTCCTATAGCACATAGGTGTGTGAATTGTGAGTTCGTGTTTGTGCCGGTCCATTAGACTCATGGTGCTTGTTCATACAACTCCAAGTTGTGGTGTTTGTCCAAACAGTTCATGTTTGACTGTGTTTGACTCAACGATCCATTGGTGATATGTTTAGTTCAATATTGTTTGTTTAACGTTCACAAATTCTCAAGTCATACATGTAACCACATCAAGCACGTTTATCAAGTAACTTACTACTTATAGTAAGTTACCTGTTTTAGATGGTTTCTTTATTTAGCAAGTTTCTACTATTAGTATTTTTTTCGTTAATTTCGCATCAAATATCATCTTTTATCAATATAAGTAAGCTAGTGTCCTTATGTATCCATTTTAACACGTAACACCTTATCCTGTACCAACCAGTATGCACACATTTCTAGTTTTGGATAACTATAGTTACTATCTTTAGTAAGTATGCCAATTTATCATGCATTCACACAAATTATCATGCAAGTATCATAATACATCATATTTATCATTTCTCATTCCTAAACATGCTTCTAGGTCATTATTTCACAAAATCCCCAATTAAAATTTCCATAAATGGATAGTTTATCATAAAACTCTTTTAATCAACATACAAACCATCCTAATACGTATATATGACCATTAACATCATCATAACTCTTTAACATAACAAAAATATACATGCAATTATGTCTTTGTAAAATAATGTTTCTCTATTTAGAAGCCTATGAACATAATCCTAATTTTTCAAATACAACACATCTAACATGTTAATACTATCTCTAATTACATTAGCCGTCATTTGAAATCCGATAATATGTTCGAAAAAATATCTAGCAACATCCTTCCTCTTAAAAGTTTCTATTTACAGCAACTATGCATCTATCCTCACAAAGTGACACCAAAACTCATTATCTTGGCAACCAATCATCACAAATCAGTTAGAAAGATATCTAAATACAAGTTTACAAACATACAAGTTCATGCATGTGACGTTATTGGAGTTGCATGTGTACTTTTTAGTGTTGTAAGTGTAAATGGACCATGTAAGACTACCTCAATGTGTCTTAGATGGATAAGACCGGAATGGAACAATGGTCTCAAGCTTCTGGATCAACTGAGGATGTGGTTCTCGCAGTTTGATTGTTGAAATCAATGAGGTTTAAGCTCAAGATTTGGGTTGATTGGCAAATATATTTTCAGCCGTGGTTACCTTCTAGGTTCGGGATAAGTGGTAAAGAAGTGAAGTGAGAAGAATAGGTGGGTATTTATAGAGTTTTCAGAGTCTAGGGGTCTTCTCGTACCGCCAAGGGGGCTCTCCATGAATCTCGATGTATCGCCAAGGACAAAATAATCGAGCAGCAGTTCTCGGTTCATCGCGAACCACCTTGCGGAATTTGATTGGTCGTGGCATACTGCCTAGTGGAATATGATCAATCGTGGCGTACCACGAGGTGTTTATGTTGTGTTCAAATTCTCCCGCCCAAACCATCGCATACCTTGAGGGTTTTCGCTTGGACACATTGCGTACCGTGACGATTTTCGGGATCAGATGATCCCTTTGTTTGTCGTTCTTTGATTGTTTTTGTTTTTAGTGATTACTTCATCATCGTTTTTACTTATCGATTTTAATCTCATTAATCTCATTCATCATGTGAATGCGTATTAGTTATTGTTATACGTTTAACTTCCATGTTTGTTGGTTCACCAACGTTCATGAGTTTAAGGCACGTGTGTGCAATCTCACTAATTCTTTGAATTAGATTCCAGTTTGTTCATGTTTGGGCTATCGTGCCACGCGTCACACTAATTCATTTTAGATTATGTGCCTCGTATAATTTAGTATAATATTAAATAAATATTTGTGCTGACCTGGATTTTACGGGGCGTCACATCA
The DNA here is from genome assembly GCA_009363875.1 of Mikania micrantha. NCBI lineage: Eukaryota > Viridiplantae > Streptophyta > Magnoliopsida > Asterales > Asteraceae > Mikania > Mikania micrantha. Next base: position 105,561,731 of record CM018693.1, on the reverse strand, counting down.
TCCCCTCGTTGAAGAGAATTTCATCCTGAAATTCTCCTTGTGTCATTCGTGTTTGTTGCGCCACCAAATATGTGTGGGTATTTCTTTTTCATCTAGTCTTCGTGATCCCATGTAAATTCTAGTCCACGTTTCTTGTTTTATAGAACCTTGACTATGGGAATGTTATTGAGCTTGAGCTTCTTGATTTCGCTGTCAATATCTCAAGCGGTTCCTCAACGAGGTGCAATTGTTCATCAATTTGGATTCCTCAAATGTAATTGCAAGCGTTTCTTTAGATAAACACTTCTTGAGATTTGATACGTGGAAAAGACTGTCTACATTGCTAAGTTCTTGAGGCAGGTTCAGTTCATAGGCTACAGGGCCTATTCATTTGACGATTTAAAAAGCTTCAATGTAACAAGGATTCAACTTTCCTCATTTCCAGAATCGTATGACTCCTTTCCAAGGTGAGACTTTGATAAGGACCTTGTCTAATACTTGGAATTCCAAAGGTTTATGCCTTTTGTCAGCATAGCTCTCCTGTTTGTCCCGAGCCGCTGCCATACGGTTTCGCCTACCTCTACCTAGCAGATGGGTGATCGGCACTTGCACCCGTAAAGTGCTTGAAACGGTGAAGGTTTTATACTGGAGTCTCACAAGTGTTTCTGAAATCAATGACACATGCCCTCAGCGTGTCCTCCAGTGTTTGTATCCTTCATTTCTTTGCCCATCATTATGTGGATGATACTCAGTACTCATATCCAAACTCGTGCCCCATACCTTCTGTAAGGTCTTCGATAAGTGCACTATGAATCTAATATCACAGTCGGAGATTATTGAGATTGGCACTTAGTGCTGATCGACTATTTCCTTTAGATAGATTCGGCTTATTTAATCTAGTTCCTTTATGGGAAAGAAAGGCACTGATTTAGTCAGTCGGCCAACGATTACCCGAATAGTTTCGCAACCACTCCTGGTTTTTGGGTAGTTTTGTGATGAAGTCCATGGAAATATGTTCCCATTTCCATATAGGTATCTCGGGTTGTTGAAGCAATCCGGATGGCTTTTGATACTCGAATTTCAGTTTTGAACAAGTCAGGCACTTGCTCATGCAAGTTGCGATGTCGGACTTCATGTTTGGCCACCAATAGATAGTCTTATGATCATGATACATCTTGTGAGACCCAGGAAGTACTGAGTACATGCTCTTATGAGCTTCGTCCATCACTACGTTTCATAGTCCTCCATAGAGCGGTACCCAAATTTGGTCCATTTAGAAATGAATTACGTCTTTTGTCACGTCTAGCTATTTATCCATGCCATGCAAGGATTCTTTTGTTAGGTTCTCTACATTAAGTGCTTCATGTTGGTCATCACGTATCTAGTTAAGTAACTTAGAATGTATAGTGAGTTGTAGTGACCTTACATGTTTCGTTGTCTCTTTTCTAGCTCAAGGCGTCGCCCACTACGTTTGCCTTTCATGGGTGATATTTGATTGCTCAATTATAAACACCTATAAGTTTGACCAATCTTCTATGTCTCATATTCATCTCTTTTTAGTCGATGATGTGTTGTAGGCTCTTATGGTTAGTGAATATAGTGAATTTCGTGCCATACAGATAGTGTTGCCAGATCTTTAGTGCGAACACCACTACTCCCATACAGAGTGTTATAGTTTTTCTCATGCACCTTCAATTGTTGTGATGCATATGCTATGACCTCTTGTGGCATCAATACACAACCGAGTCATTCTTTCGGGGCGTCGTAACACACCACGATGTCATCACGACCCTATGGAAAAGTTAGAATTGGTGCATTACAAAGTTTCTCTTTTTGTGAGTTAAATGCAGCCTCTTGTTTTTCTCCTCAAACAAAATTTTTGTCCTTGTGGGTTATGGAGGTGAGTGCTTGTGAGATCTTCGAGAATCCTTTGATAAATCGCTGGTAGTACCCTACTAAATCTAGGAATTGTCATACCTTAGTAGAAGTCTTTGTGCTTCCCAGTTCTTGATGGCTTCAATATTAGCTGGGTCTACGTGTATTCCTTTTTCGTTAACCACATGTCCAATGAATTGGAGTTCACAAATCCAAATGTCACATTTGGAAAACATCGCGTACTGTTGTTCGCTTTTAACAGTTCCAAAACAAGCCTTAGGTGTTTTGCATTCTCAACCTGAATCTTGGTGTAGATCAGGATATCGTTTATGAACACTATTACGAATTTGTCGAGGTATGGCATGCATACGCGGTTCATGAGGTCCATGAATATTTTCGGTGTGTTGGCCAGCCTTAACGGCATGACCATGAAATTGTAATGCTCATAACGTGTTTGGAAGGTTGTCTATGGAAAGTCATCCTCATGTATCCTCACCTAATGATAACCGGTTCTCAAATCGATTTTTGAATAGTAGCTTGACCCTTGCACTTGGTCAAACAAATTGTCTATACGTGGAAGTGGGTATCGATTCTTGATCATCACCTTGTTCAGTTCATGATAGTCTAAGAACATCGAAATGTCCCATCTTTCTTCTTCACGAATAAGACGGGTACTCCCCATGGTGAGAAGTTTGGCCTGATAAAACCTTTCTCTAATAGCTCTTTCAACTGATTAGGCAACTTTTGCATTTCGGTCGGTGTTAGTCGGTATGGTGCTTTTGCGATTGGTGCAGATCATGGTGTGAGGTCTATCTTGAGTTCTACTTGATGATTTGGTGGGTGTCCAAGTAGAACTTTGAGAAATGCTAAGGGATAATCACAAACAACGTTGATGTCCTCAATCTTCCTCTCTTTCTTCGGTTGTTCAATGATGAGCGCCAGTATTGTCGTGTGCCCCTATCGTAGGCACTTGTGAGATGTCATGCACGACATGATGCTTAAGGGTATCACTCTTAATTCCTATTGTATGATGATTTGTTCTCCGTTTGGTAGCGTCACTCGAGTGATCTTCTCATGACATACGATCTTAGCTTGGTTTGTGGTTAGCCAATGCATTCCAGCCACCACATCGAAGCTTCCCAGAGTTAGCGGCATTAAGTCAATTTGGTGTTCACGATCTACCAATTCCATGACAGATCCCCGAAGTATGTGTTGCGTTTCGATAATTTTACCGTCGGCAAACTCTATTGTGTACTTATGATCTAGTGGTGTTGGTGTGACAATAAGCAGTTGGCCCAAATCGCCAGAGATAAAGCTTTTATTGGCATTGGTATCAAATAATATACTTCCGAAGACATTATTTAAGAGAAACATACCAGCTACAGTGTTTGGATCATCTTTAGACTCACCAGATCCAATCATGAATGCCCTACCTTTGGGTTGTGTGGGTAGTCCCTTCGCAAGTAACCTGGGTTTCTGCCAGTGTAACATCCTCTTTGTGTTTCAGGGGTGTTGCATGCTAGGATGGCTCGGCAATCTTTCGTCATGTGGCAATTCCTTCCACATTTCCCGCATTTGAATCACTCACACTGCCCAAAATGATGGTAATAACAATAGTTGCATTTTGGGCTCTTCCCCCTCGTACACACCCTTTCCGTTAATTTCATAATGAGTAGCCGTAAAAGCTCTGATCGGTGTGGGTGGTGTTAAGAGGATTTTTTCGGTGTGTAATTCCATTGTGGTTGGCTTCCCACTTTCTCTTGTTACAAGCTTGCTTCAGATATTCGCTCCTTTTGGGCAGCTTCCCTTGTGCTACGGCCTGGTCGGTCAAAGGGTGAACCTTATGAATAGTGGGTTGATGGAGGATGGGGTCCGCTACTATGACCATACTTTGAATTTTCTCGGGCAGTCCACTGATTTACTACTGAATTTTCTTATACTCGAGGGTCAACATAGTTGGGCATAGTCTTGACAGGACCTGAAATCATGTAGGGTACTTCTCGATTTCAGATCCCTCCATCTTGTGGATCTAGAACTCCTCCTCTAGTCTCTTCACCTCGTTATGATAATAATACTTCTCATATAGCATCTTGGTGAATTCCTCCTAGGTAATTCAGTTAGCATTTTCTAAACCCAGAGTCTGGACATGGGAGTTCCACCATGTGAGGGCTTGACCCTCAAGCATTCCCGTAGAAAACTTCACCTTGCTTTATTTTGCACAGTCAAACATGCAGAAGACAGATGCCACTTTTTTCGAAATATCCGAGCAGTCCAACTACTACTTCAGCTCCCTTAAACGTATTGGGATGCCAGCTTAGGAACGTCTTGAATGAACATCCCTTCGAGTTGTGGGGAGATCTGTTGTCGTATCCCTTCAAGTTGTGGATACGAGCTGCTTCACAGTCAGCGATTGCTTTGCTAACACGACGTTCCACCGTAGCTTTAATTGCCACTGATCGAATAGCTCAACCGATTGGGTTGCGTGTAACGCCCGCTTCCTGCTATTTCTTGTTTCTATACACAATAAAGAAATGGGGTAACACCACATTTTGAAACATAACACAACATTTGATTCATAACCTGCAAAAGGGATTACAAAGTACTTTTAATTCAAACATTACAATTCAAAATAGTATTATGGGCAGAACCCGCCCATCTAGGTTTATGGTACTGGAAAAGAAAGTCCATATCTTTGGTTTACCGATGAGGTAGTGGATACTGAATCTCCACTCTCTGTCGGTTCTTCCTGATCCTCCATGGGCTCCTCCCATCCTTAGGTTCCTGCTCCACGACTAAATGTGTTGCTACTGCCTTGGCCACCGCCTTGGCTGTTGCCGCTCGTGCCTCAACTACTCCTACCCTACCCTCAGCCACCTCAACTCATTCTATAAGATCGTGCATCTGAGTGCGCATCCTGAGTACCTCGTTGACAAGGTTGTTGTGGCATTAGTCGATGAGGTCTAATCCCTACTAGATTCACTCCACCTTCTTAGATGTGTGGTGCTCCCCTTCAAGAAGCCCAGTGATAGGACCTGCTGCGTCCCGTATGTGACAGATTTCCCAATCCATTGTCGCCAAGAAAGCCGAGACGACCTGCTCCATCAGGTAACTGAGTGCAGGTAGTGCAGTTGTACTCGAGCCCATGCCTAGTGTCAAGGGTAGAGGTGCCTTCTCTCCACGCACCCATCGTTTAACAATGTCGTGGTACAAGTCCCAGTGCTAGTTATGGTTGTGTGATCGGACGTGAATATTCTGTTCATAAACTCTAGTCTCCGCTAGAGGCCCCAATCGTCGCCTCCACGTTTTAGCCTCATCTGGTAACGAGTCAACAAGTCTCTTCCCCGTGTTATCGTTTCCATTGCTAGCCATTCCTGTTAACAAGTGTTATTCTACCATAAGTGTATGTTCTATGTGAATCTACTTTTGGAGACTATGGCTATAGTCTAAGTTTACTAAATGCAAACATAGTTCCCTATAACCAAGTCTCTGATACCAGTATGTCAAACCCTGAATTTACCACTTGTGGTGTCAGGACGCTGGGTGTGACGTGGCAGGATAAGAAATGTTGGTCATATAGACCAACTATATATGGTTTTGAAAAACACATGGTTAACATTAACACAACCCTAATAGTGGAAGAGTTTTACAACATGAATTTAAAAATTGTTTGCGGAAACTTATATACTTTAATAAATTGTTCACACATCTTAATGGTAAATAAACATATGTTCTCAAAAGTCCGAAATTTAGGCAACACATGCAAGACTCCCTGTGTGTTCCTTATGTGTGATCATATGCCATAAGCGTGATTGTCACCTAAGAATTACATGCTAAAATGACAACATAAAGTTGGTGAGTTCACAGGTTTCTTAAGTAAGTAATGAAACAGTTTGCGCAATATATACACGTATGTTAAAGTTTTCTAGCTAAAAGTGTCGAGTGTAAGTGTTGAGTCACTACCACACTAGACTGTGAGGTCTCCACCATGTCTATTGTAAAACCAATGGCAATAAGTCGATATTACGCTCGTCGTGACCGCCAGTCAAAGTTGTCGTCGAGCATGGTTTGTCAGACCCAATAGTACTATCCAATATCACCTCGTTTGCAATAATTAAAGGTATGAATACCGAGGACTTTGATACAATATAGCACACTCAATATGTTTGCACAACATAACGAGTAACATAAAAAATATGTTTACATGTATTCTCCCGTAATTTGAGATAAAATAGTTTAAGAGAAAAGGGCTCGTAAACTCACTTATGCTTGAGTTGAATGCGTTGCGTGCATTTCCATTTTAGTAGCAACTTATATTACATAGGTGTGTGAGTTGTGAGTTCAAGTTTCTGCTGGTCCATTAGGCCCATGGCGCTTGTTCATACTACTCCAAGTTGTAGTGTTTGTCCAAACAGTTCACATTTAACTGTGTTTGACTCAATGACCCATTGGCAATATGTTTATTTCATTATCGTTTGTATAATGTTTCTAAATTCGAAAGTAGTACACGTAACCATATCAAGCACGTTTTTCAAGTAACTTACTATTTATAGTAAGTTTCTAGTTTTGAAAGGTTTCCTTATTTAGCAAGTTTTACTCTTAATAAATTTATATATTCGTTAATTTCGCATCAAATATCATCTTTTATCAGTCTAAGTATTCTACAGTCTTAATGTGTCCATGTTAACATGTAACACCTTATCCCGTACAAACCAGTGCGCAAACATTTCCATTTTTAGATAACTAAAGTTACTATCTTTAGTAAGCATGCCTATTTATCATGCTATCACTGAAATAATCATACAAGTAGCATAATGTAACATTTCGATAAATAATGTAATTCCACTTAATTAATCAAAAATTCGAAATGTCATATTGTTAAACTTTAAACACATACATACATACACACATGCATGCATGCATGCATACATACATACATACATACATACATACATACATACATACATACATACATACATACATACATACATACATACATACATACATACATACATACATACATATATGTAAATATTCATGATAAAAATAGGTAAATATCCATCGTCGTTAGAACGTATTTTGTATGCTAAGTTCGAGGGTTCTTAGATTGGTTATAATGGGGATTAGGGAAGAACTTAATGTTATGCTAAGTATAATTTGTATGGAATTCTAACGCAGATAAGGCCTAGATCGACTTATAATGGCTCTCGGTTATGAAATAGAGGTCGCGGGTTCGATCCGGGTTGGAACCGGGTTTTGGCCATTTTTTTCATACCTTTTTAATTTTAACTTATTTTTAAAATCTGATTTCACCCAAAAAATTTATGAACTTAAAACTACCATTTTTATGAAAAATATATATATTTATATAATTTATATTCAGTTTTTGAATGTACAAATATATATAAACAAAATACAAAGCGTTATTTTTAAGACTTTATGGTTAAAAATTTGTTGTAAATATTTAATCAAATGTTCTTAGAAAGGTAGTCGATTCTATAAATATCATCAAACATGTGACCTATAATTATAACGGTCTAACTAGGACTTCTTCAAATATGGGGTTTTTTTCGTTCTTGATTCGTCTAGATTCATTCTTGATTCGTTTAGATTCGTTCGCACATGTTATCTTTGATATTTCCCAGACATTCCCCTGAAAATGATTTCTTGATTTGTACTAGATTCGTCGAAAATGTACTTGATTCGTTGAACAAATGTACACTTGATTAGTTGATCATTGAACACTAGGTTCGTTGAACATTGAATACTTGATTCGTTGAAAATGATTCTTTGATTTTTTGAAATGAACAATAGATTTGTTGAAATTGATTGATTGATTCGTTGAAAATGAACAATAGTTTCATTGAAAATGTTTAATTGATTCATTTAAGATGATCAATAGATTAGTTGAAATGTTTACTTGAAAATGAGACAATCATTTACTTATTATATAAGTAAATAATGTTTTATGAAACCTACATAAAATTTACATCAAAATGATCTAGGATAACATGTATACATACAAATCATATAGAAGTTTATAGCATTTATGTTAGATATAATCAAAAGAAAATAATTTAAGCATGCTTCTTAGCCCGCATTTAAAAAACAAAACATTTTGAAAAGGGGCAATGAACTCAACTATGGTGTAGTGTTTGTGATTCAACCAAGAAATATACGCGCTCGTTTGTGGTAGACTAGGTAGCTTCATCACCTGATTGATTTATTATGATTTTTATATTTTAAGAATTCATAATTGATTTGAATAGGGATTTGGTCTCGGTGTGCAACTAAATGTCCTATGATTTTGCTAGTGTGTTACTATGATTTCCTTTAAGTGTTCTAAGTTAACAAACCCTTTTTGAACCCTTATTCATTAAATAAATCAAGATTTACCCTTACCATTATAAGGTTTATGCTTATCTAAGACATGATATTTAGTAAATCATCATTCACAAAATCTTATTTAAATTATAAAAGTTACGTTTATTTTTATAGAAAAATCCTTTAAATTACTTTACAATATTTCAATAAAATAAGTTATGCTGATCCTTATTAAATTATGGTTACATGTTATTAGATATTACATTTTTAAATAAAGTCTAAGTTATTATATGAAAAACATTAATTTAAACATTTGAGAACTTGAAATAACCTATCAAGGTTATTTATCAAATTCTTAACAACTCATTGTTAACCTCGTTTGATCTTGTTACTTCTCAGTCACGTCAGACACCAACCGACGTACTCAGCAATATCTTTCTTCATTCCCGGCCACCAATAAAATCCCTGTAGAATTTGGTACATTTTATCGGCACCCAGGTGCACCGCGTATCGTGTCTTGTAAGCTTCATTAAAAATAAATTTCCTCAGTTCATCTACTACAGGAATCCACACATGATCCTCAAAGTTGATAACTCCATCTTGTTTCATCTCGAATTGTCTTTCTGCTCCACAATCCAGTTCTTTCTTCACATTACCTCGTTCTACTGATTCTTGTTGAGCTTGTAAAATTTTGTCATGTAGGCTCGTCTACACAGTCATCCCCATTGCCCTTAGGCACAAGGGTTTGACCCGTTCCTTCCGGCTCAAAGCACATACAACAACATTTTCCTTGCCTGGATAGTACTTGATCACGTAGTCATAATCGTTTAGAAGCTCAACCCAACTTCGATGTCGCATGTTGAGTTCCTTCTGATCAAAGATATGCTGTTGACTCTTGTGATCAGTGAATATGGTACACTTGGTGCCATATAAATAATGTCTCCAAATCTTTAATGCGAAGACTATTGCTCCCTGTTCTAGATCATGCGTTGGGTAGTTCTTCTCGTGTATCTTCATTTTTCGTGAAACGTACGTGATAACTTTTTCTCGTTGCATCAATACACATCCGAGTCCTTGGTGGGAAGCATCACAATACACTACAAAGTCATCGGTACCTTCTGGGGGAGATAATTTTGGAGCATCACCTAACTTCTGCTTCAAGGTTTGGAAAGCATCTTCCTATTTCTGCTCCCAAACAGTGGTTCACTTTTTTGAGTTAACTTAGTGAGTGTCAAGGTTATCTTATAAAATTTTGAGATAAACCTTCTATAATAACCAGCCAAACCTAGAAAAGGCTGTATCTCCATTGGTGTTGTCGGACTACCCTAGTTCTTAATTGCCTCGATCTTGGCAGGGTCTACACGAATTCCTTTGCTGTTAATCACATGACCCAAGAACTGAACCTCTCTTAGCCAGAATTTAGATTTTTAAAAAATGGCATAGAGTTGCTCGTTCTTCAACAGTTTCAACATCTTCGTGAGACGTTTCTCGTGATTAGCTTCACTCTTGGAATAAATCAGGGTATCATGAATACAGACATTGACAAACTGATCTAGATACGGCTTGCACACATGGTTCATGAGGTCCATGAAAATCGCTGGTACATTCGTCAATCCGAAGGGCATCACCATGAATCCGTAATGCTCTTACCTTGTTTGGAATGCCATCTTCGGAATGTCTTCATCTTCAATCTTCAAATGATGGTATCCAAAACGTAGATCGATCTTTGAGAAGTACTGTGCTCCTTGTAGTTTGGCAAACAAATCATCAATCCTCGGTAATGGATACTGATTCTTGATGGTTAGTTTGTTCAGCTCTCTGTAGTCTATGCACTTCCGAAAGGATATGTCCTTCTTCACGAACAAAACCGGAGCTCCCCACGGTGAGTAGCTCTGTCAGATTAAACCCTTTTCTAGTAATTCATGCAACTTATTTGACAATTCTTGCATCTTTGAAGGTGCTAACCTATAACGTGATTTAGCTACAGGATTTGCTCCAGGAAGTAAGTCAATACGAAATTCTACCGGTCGCGCCGGTGGTAATCCCGGTAGATCGTCAGGAGAGACTCCTGGGTATTCCTTCACTATTGGCATGTCTTGTGTCTTGATCTTGTCTTTCTCCTTTTCCACCATGTGAGGCCGGAAAGCTACACACTGCTTCCGTAAATACTTATGCGCCTTTATGCATGAAATGATTTTCACACTTCGTTTGGCTTGACCCCTCGTACCTCTAACACTTGGTATTTCGCCATTGGTATCCGAGTAGCTTTTCGGAACAGACTATCGCAACCTGGTTAAGGGATAACAAGTCCATTCCTATGATGATGTTGAAACTACCCAATTCCATCGGTGTCATATCAATGGTAAATGACTGATTGTTCAACTCTAATGGGCAGTTCCTAAGAATTGTGTGTAGTGTTACTTGTTTACCGTCAGCTACTTCTATAGTATAAGGGGTGTCTAAAAGTTCCTCACTTTGACTAAGTTTGCATGCAAACTCGGAGGAGATAAAACTCTGGTCCGCACCAGTGTAGCATAAAACAGAAGCATAAAAGTCATGTAAGAGAAATGTATCGGTGACCACATTCGGGTCTTGATGAGCAGTTGGAGCTCCCAATGCGAAAGCTCTTCCACGGGGTGCTTGAACTACGGGCTACATCCTCTTTGGGCAGCTCCTTTAGTAGTGGCCCTTTGGGTTGTTGGGTGGAGAGAGAGCTAAAGGAGCATTGTTCACTGCTTGAGTACATGCCATCCTGTAGTGCTGGACCCAATGGCCCTTTCTTCCACCCCCTGTGAAGTGTTTGCAGGGAGTGTTAGCAGTATGATGATACTGGCATTTGTCACACAAAGGAAACGTTCCAGTGTACTATTTCTTGGTGAGGTTTTATGGGGCTACTGCTACTTGGTTGAGTGGAGTGGCCATCGTGTAGTTCTTGATGACCTTTTATTTCTTCTTGGGACGATGGTTGGGTTTCTTCGATGATTCCTCCTTAGCTTTGCCTGTGCCTGCTTCCTTCTTCCGAGCCCTTGAAGTTACCATCACATCAGTAAATTTGGCTAACAAGCTGATAGTTGACTCTAGGGTTACAGGGTGTCACACCATGAGCCGGCGGGCCGGATCAAATGTCCTGTCGGGCGTAATGGTCTCGAGGTGCGATACCGTGTGATAATCGAAGTGATCAGATTGTTTACATTGCACATGATATAACTGAGAAAGCACTAAATGAAATAGAATTACAAGTTTAAATTACATCTGTATCATTCATAATTTAACAATGTAAATCTACTAATCATCATCATAATTCATCTATCTTGTATCTGGACAAGATATACAAAATAATTCGTATAATGACATTCAAAAATATGCACATCCAAAATACTAGGTACTCTATCCGGTCACCTTAGTAAATATCACGAACTTCCTAGTTAACCTGTTCGTCACCTGAGAAGTCACGCAAGAAAATAATGTCAACACATGGTTGGTGAGTTCATATAGTTTCGTTTGAAAATGAATTTCGTACAAACATGACCGAATGACAACCTTAACCTCACCACTAACCACATATACTATCTAATCCAGTATTCTTATATATAGGGCATACGTAAGGTCATGATTACCGCCAGCCCAGCCGCCAGCCCACCACATACCAAACTACATAGTATATTGTTCTTGGTGAAAATTAAACGTTTCATCCCATACACTGAACTAACAACCTTGAACAACCTGAAAATGTAAACCTTTGAACCATCTGAAAATGTTATCCTTTGTACAATCTGAAAATGACCACCTTTGAACACCCGTAATGACAACCTTAACCTCACTAAAAACCACCTAAGCTATCCAGTAAAGTACGCTTATATATAGGGCATACGTAGGGTCAAGGTCTCCACCCCAGTCGCCAACCCACCACATATCGAACCACGTTTCACTCTCAACCCACATCACATACATATGACAACCATGGCAAATATAGATCGTAGCTAATTAAAATGCTTAAATAAATGAATACATAAACATTTAATTAAAATCTAAGTCCTAATGATTGGGCCTTAGTTAACTCGAGTAGACTAGTTTAACAATCAAAGGTTCTTAGCGATCAGAGGATTCTGTAAATATTATCAAACATGCGACCTATAATCAGTCAGTCTAGTTTGGACTTCATGAAGTATAGAATTTTATAATTTGTTCTAGATCGTCCTTATTCGTTCTTGTTCGTTTCAACCGTTTAGTTCTTTGGCACATGCTATCTTTGAATATTTCCCAGATATTCCTCTGAAAATAGATCGTTGAAAACAATTCTTTGATATAGATCTTTAGTTTTTTGAAAATAGATCTTTGAAAACAATTCTTTGAAATGGATCTTTAGTTCTTTGAAAATAGATCGTTGAAAATAGTTCTTTGAATTAGATCTTTAGTTCTTTGAAAATAGACAGTTGAAAACAATTCTTTGAAAATAGGTCTTTAAGAATAGTTCTTTGAAATGAAACAATTATCTACTTATGATGAGTAAATAATCCTTTTTCAAACCCGCAAATAGTTTACCTAAACAAAATCTAGGCCAACAATTATACATATAAAACATATAAGATATAAAAGCATTTAAGTAAAAATGTCTTCCAATGAAAATAATTAACGCATGCTTCTCAGCCCCGCGTTTATAAAACAAAAATGTTTAGAAAAGGGACGATGAACTCACCTGTGTTGCTATGCAAATGAATCACACAAGATATGCGCGCTCGTTGATTGTAGACTATGTATCTTCAGTACCTATGTTCATTTATTTTGATTCAAATACTATGAGCATTTGAAGTTGACATACATAGGGTTTCGGTCTCGGTGTGCGACTAAGCGTCCTATATACTTGCTAGTGTATTCTAAGATTTTTTCTAATTATTCTATGTTACATACCTTCTATGAACCCTTATTATTAGTTAATCACAACTAAACCTTATTTATATAAGGTTTATACTAGTAAATTGCATAACCTTTTAATTAAAACATCATTCATATAACCCTTTTAGTTTATAAAATATTATGTTTATAAGTTCTTTAATTTACTTTGGAGGCATTTTACTGAAGTAATTTATTATAATTCATTATATTTTAGTAAAAACATAAATTTTTTTATGAAAAATATAAGTTAAACATGTTAGATATTAAGTTAATCTTACTAGATTAACTCCAAGTTCCTCATTTTTTCTTTGCTCATCCTTGTGTATAACTTACATTAGATCGTTCAATTGGAACAATTTAAGTTGGTTCTACAATTGCATGAAATTACTATGTGTCGAGGGTTGACACTTATGTTCAACCCTTCCATACTCAGTTGCTTTCTAGATCTTCCATGGAATCCATATGTTTTCTTAGATCTTTGTAAATCGTAATCATTTGACACGCTCAATGTACTTAGCTTATTTGTTTCACAAAGCCCTTAAATTTGATTAGCATCCATTAGGTTAACCCACTAAATTTCATCTAATTAACCATCCTTGATCCTTAACCGTTTTTATTATCCAAAACCCATGGGTGATAGTCCCATTTGATGACTAAAACTTGAATTGATAGGTTTAAAATGGATTTAGAACATTTGATGTTGGAACCCTTATGTTTGATGATCACAAAAATTGATTAACTTCACAAAAGATCATCTTGATCTCTTGTTGAATTCATTTGACAAAATTTTAGATATTTTTACTCACTTGATCTTTAAAACATTTTTTTAGGTGTTAAGTAAGTTTAGAAAAAGGTTTTATCATTCTAGAAAACCTAGTGAACCCCTCCAACTAACCTATGTTCGAACCCATGTCCCGACCTTGTTTCTGGATGTTTTGAGCTGGTTCTAAGTTCATTATACTTGGATTAGGATTAGGCACTAGTATCGACACATGCATGATCAATATCGATGGCCTTCAGCAGCTTAGTATCGATGAAGTGAACATGGCCCCATCGATATTACAAAGTCACTACCCCTGTGTTAACAATCCTTAAAGCCATCGATGCTGCAAGTATCGATGGCATCTCATGCATCTGATATTGGAGACCATCGGCACTAGCAAGGTCGACAAAGCCCCATCGAGATTGATCCCTCGGGAATAGCAGGATCAGCATAAAAACTTGGTAAACCTTCCAGGGCATCGATATTGTTGCCTTCAAAACTTCTTGTGTCGAAAATATCATACCCAGGTCTAACTTCATTTCCAGCTGACCCAAACATCAATCCATCATGTTCCTTAGATTCCAAAGTCGGTTTGGTGCATAGTCCTAGGGTTTAGATGCTCAAAAATAGGCTGCAATGGTGTTGGTGTTCGAGAAACTCACCACAACAGTAACATCCACAAAATCAGCTCGTTTGAGCTTGTTTTTTTTTGTTTTTGATGATCCAAAGCTTGGTCTTCCTTTTAACACGATCTACACGTTTCTACGGTCGTATTGGTAGTAAATTCGCCTAATTTTGTTGAGAATTGAGTAAGATATGAAGGTTTTCTACAGAGAGAAAAGGGAGAGAAAGAGACCTCCGGATTTCTAGAGAGAGAAGTGGGTTGGTGAAAGAGTTGAATGACATTTAATGCCATTTCAAGTCTTTTAACGGTATGACACGTTCGGGTTCGTTCGGTTCTACTCGGTTTCACGTAAAAACGTCGGTTTCGGTTGTTTTCATAACGAAAGGTTACGATTTTAAAAGTATAGTTACATTAATTATTTTAGGTTGTAATTCATAATAAATTAACCAATTATCTTCTGTTTATTTTTAAAATTCTAAATATGTTTCATTTAACTGTTTAATCGAATTGTACGGTTTTCGTGCGTATTCGTTCGGATCGTCACCCGTACGAACACGACGACAACTATACTTTTTGATTTGATTTTCTAATTATTGGACATCATTCAGAACATTAAACTTACAGACATATTCGTGCAAATTGTCACCCACACTAATACGCCTTCAGTTTAATATTCACATAACGACATACGTTATTGTTTTGTTATGTACAATCTCACATACGTTTAAACATAATACATAGTAACTAACTTTCACAGAATAGTTCTGTGTTGTCAGATATGATTCTGATTGTTGAACCATGGATTCAAAATATGATTCTGAAATAGATCTGTAATATTGACAATAATACATATGTAATACACATAGTTCGTACCTGATCTACTGTACACGTTACTGTTATGACCACATTTCGGACACTGATGTTACACAGGGCTTGCTGCGATAACCAAACTTTGAATGCAGGCAGGTAATCCGCCCACATATCTATGTATCTGTTTCTCCAGTGTTGGTACCATTTCTGGTAGCAATGCTACCAGCTCATGATAGCTGGTAGTGTAACCATATGATCAGTTCCTTTCATCACATGGTTAGACAACTCCATTTCCATCCTTTGGAGTTCGTTCTTAGGAGAGCTCATTCCTCAGCAGAATCCTGAACTCTGCCCATGGCAACGCCAGTGCTTCTTCTCTGCCTTGAGCTCTTATTATAGAGTTCCACCATGTCAAAGTTCGTTTGTTGAATAATCCTGCAGAGTGGCAAACTTTATGATGCAATGGACAACTGTGAATGTCCAGTGTGGTCTCCATCTTTTCAATCCATTGGATTAATCCAACGGATCCTTCAGTACCGCTAAAGCTTGGCAGTTTACATCCTACGAATGGCTTGTAAGAGTTGTCCGATACAATTCCGGTGTTGCCGCTAGCTTCCCCTGACGAGTGCCAAGTGTTGTTACTATTGCCATTGATTCTGTTGATCATATCCGGAATTGCCTTCTTCAGTTGATTGGTCAATAGAGTGCCAAATTCAATCATCGCCGGATCCAACTCAAGGTTAGGTGGTGGTGTATGCGAAGGGGGAGGAGGTGGCGGTGGTGGTGGAGGCATAATAGGTGGAGGTCCTCTTGGCGGCATTCTGATCCCAATCGAAAGAACATCGGTTAGTGCAATGATCGAATGTAGTGCAAGTAAGTTCCTAATACCTAAGTTCTCTACATGAAGGGTCCTTCGGTTATAGTCTAAGAAAAATCGTTTAAGTAACATGACCTATATTTGTCTATAACCATGGTTCTGATCAGCCTGTCACACCCCGAGCCGGTGGGCTGGGTCGACTTTCATGTCGGGCGGAATGGTTAGGGGCGCGATATCGGGTGATAATCGAAGTGATCTGATTGTTTACATTGCACATGATATAAAATGAGAAAACACTAAATGAAATAGAATCACAAAGTTAAATTACATCAGTTATGTTTCATAATTTAGGAATGTAAATCTACCAAAAGAATTATAAGTTATCTATCTTGTAACTGCACAAGATATACAAAAATGATTCGTGTATTGATGTTTAAAAGTATGCACATCCAAAATATAGGTCCTCTATCTGGGCATACTAGTAATAGCACGAACTCCTAAGCTTAAACATGTTCGTCATCTGAGAATTCATGCACAAAGATCAAGTCAACCCATTGTTGGTGAGTTCATATAGTTTTGTTATTGAAAATGTATTTGAACAAGCTTGACTAGGTGACAACCTTAACCTCACCAACAACCACCTATACTATCTAGTCCAGTATGCTTATATTTAGGGCATTTGTAGGGTCAAGCTTACCGCCAGCCCAGCCGCCAGCCCACCACATACCGAACGACATATGATATTCTTATTGATGATAATTAAGTGTTTCACCTCAACACACTGACATGATAACCTTGTAACACTTGAAATGACAACCTTGAACGTACGAAATGACAACCTTAACCTCACTAACAACCACCTATCATATCCAGTCAAGTATGATTATATATAGGACATATGTTGGGTCACGCTTACCGCCAGGCTAGCCGCCAGCCCATCACATACTGAACCACATATGATATTGTTGTTAATGATAATTAAGTTGTTTCACTCTCTACCAACAACACATTAGTTTCATAAGATTCGTCAAACTTGAAAACCCTCTTGATTCCTTAAGCTCATTAAATACCATGATTCCATAGCAAATGTTGAACCATTAATTAAAATGCTTAAATAAATAAATAGATAAACATTTAATTAAAAACTAAGTCCTAATTATTGGGCCATGGTCAACTCGAGTAGACTAGTCTAACAATTAAAGGTTCTTACAAAGGTAGGGGATTCTGTAAATATCATCAAACAAGTGACCTATAATTCAAACGGTCCAGCTAGGACTTCTTGAAATATAAAGTTTTTGTTTCATTCTTGATTCGTCTAGATTCATTCTTGATTCGTTTAGATTTGTTCGCACATGTTATCTTTGATATTTCTCAGACATTCCCCTGAAAATTATTTATTGATTAGTACTAGATTCGTCGAAAAATGGACTTGATTCGTTAATCAATGAATGCTTGATTTGTTGATCATTGAACAATAGATTCGTTGAAAATGTTTGTTTTATTCATTGAAAATAAACAATAGTTTCGTTGAAAATGTTTAATTGATTCATTTAAAATGATCAATATATTCGTTGAAATGTTTTCTTGAAAATGAGACAATCATTTACTTATTATATAAGTGAATAATCTTTTATGAAACCTACATAAAATTTACCTAGACAAGATCTAGGATGACATTTATACATACAAATCATGTAGAAGTTTAAAGCATTTATGTAAAATATAATCCAAAGAAAATAATTTACGCATGCTTCTCAGTGCCGCATTTATAAAACAAAACATTTAGAAAAGGGGCAATGAACTCACCAGTGTTGTAGTGTTTGTTATTCAGCAAAGAAATATACATGCTCGTTTGTGGTAGACTAGGTAGCTTCAATACCTGATTGATTTATTATGGTTTTTATACTATAAGTATTCATAATTGATATGAATAGGGATTTGGTCTCGTTGTGCAACTAAGTGTCCTATGATTTTACTATTGCGTTACTACGATTTCCTTTAAGTGTTCTAAGTTAGCATACCCTTTTTGAACCCTTATTCATTAAATAAATCAAGATTTACCCTTATCATTATAAGGTTTATGCTTATCTAAGACATGATATTTAGTAAATCATCATTCACAATATCTTATTTAAATTATAAAAGTTACGTTTATTTTTATAGAAAAATCCGTTAAATTACTTTACAATATTTCAATAAAATAAGTTATGCTGATCCTTATTAAATTATGGTTACATGTTATTAAATATTACATTTTAATAAAGTCTAAGCTATTATATGAAAAACATTAATTTAAACATGTGAGAACCTGAAATAACCTATCAAGGTTATTTATCAAATTCTTAACAACTCTTTGTTAACCTCGTTTGATCTTGTTCCTTCTTGAATTTGTTATCAACTAAGGTTATTCAACTTGAATTATCTAAGTTGATTATCCATGGCATGAAAAATGCTAAGTATTGGGTGTTGACAACATAGGATCAACACACTATAATTAGTTAGCTTCTTGAGTTCCATTGTTCTTACTTAGTGCTTTTAGTTCTTTTGTAACCCGTAGCCATGTAACAAACGTTTAACATAATGTATATTATCAATTGAATTTATTTTACTAACTTCAAAAGTTTCCAAGTTAATATCGATAGCCTTAGGGTTCGGTTAACCCTTGATCAACGATCTCAAACCATTGTCAATACTATCCCTATGAGTTATTGTTTTAGTTGATCAATATCAAATATTTTGGTCTCAATTGATTGTTAAAACATATGTTTAGAAGTTAGAAACATTTATAGGTTTTAGTTTAGTGACATGGGTTACTATCGACAAGGTCTAAACCGGTTAGCACTTTAAAAACCCTAATAGTTCGTTACCCGACATCCACATGTTCACATCAATCCCTTGACTTCGATGTTGATTGTTTTGAGTTGATTCAAAGCTTAGATTACTTGGATTGCATCAAGTTAATAGTATCGACAGGGTCTTGGCTAGTATCGACAGATTGCTGCTTAGTATAGATGGCCATGAATTGATTAGTATCGATGAAACACATTTGTCCATCATCGATATGGTAGTATCGACAGACCCACTTTTAGCTGCTCCTTGACCTTCGATGTTGACAATATTGACGACCTCTTGACTCAGGAACTTTGGAGGGCTTCAATACTAAAATCGTCGACCAAAGACCATCGAATTTATTCCATCGATACTAGTAGTGTCGATGGATGAACATGACTGATGATCCAAGTCTTCGATACTAGTGGTGCCTTGTGTTCTTCCTTCGATACTAATATTCCATGTTCTCTAGCCATAATTAACCATTCCAAACATTAGTCTAACATGTTCCTTATGATCCTAAACCATTTTAGTCTAAATCCTAAGGGTTTTGATGGGCCAAAACTGGTTGAGAAGGTGCAGCTCGCTGGAGTAGTACAAAGCCCTAAAACCGAATGTTAAAGCTCAATTATACCTTGCTTTTGATGATCCAAAGCTCTGATTCTTCTTACTTTCACGATCTACGCGTTGTTGTGGTCGTTTTGACACCAAAACCACTCAGTTTGGTTAAGAATTGAGTGATTTAGGTTTGAATTTAGAGAGAGAAAGTGAGGAGAGAGTGGGTCCCGGATTCTAGAGAGAGAAAGTGGTTGGTGAGTGTAGTAAATTACATTTAATGTTACTTTAGGGAACATCTAGTTAGGGTTTGTTCGGGTTCGTTCAGTTTCGCTCAGTTTAGCTTAAACACGTCGTTTCAGTAATTTCGTGTAACTTAATGTTACGTTATTTTAAAAATAAATATTTTCAAATTATTTTAGATGGTAATTCCTAATAAATTAACTAAATATCTTTTATTTATTTTTAAAATTTCGAAAACGTTTAATTTCTCTGTTTTGTCGGATCGTACTGTTTTCGCGCGTATTCGTACAGATCGTCACCCGTACGAACACCACAACAATTGTACTTTCCGATTTGATTTTCTAATTATTAGACATCATTTATATTGTTAAACCCACAAATTTATTCGTGCGAATCGTCACCCACACGAATACACTGTTATTTTAATATTCACATAACGATGTTCGTTATTGTTTTTGATTTATACATTATCACATACGTTCATACATAATAATGTCCTAACTCAGATGCACATAATTGATTCATGTTGTTATATATAATTTTGACAGTTAAACCGTGGTTTCACACAATGTTTCTGATATAGTTTCGTATTGATTTCACGTAACAAGTATTACACATTGTTCCGTACCTGATCTATTGTAAATTCTACTTTTCCGAACTACTATTTAGATACTGATGTTACATTTCGTCCTCGTAACGAAATGAGGAAACTCAAATCTAAGTTTTGGGATATTAAACAGGATAGTGGGGAGACTTTAGCTTACACTAATCGTTTCCACGAACTTAGTCTTTTGGTTCCACATATGGTCACTCCACTTTCTCGATATATTGTGAAGTACATTAGTCACCTACCCATGAAAATCCAAGATGCATGTATTAGAAGCAAACCTGCCACAGTGGAAGATGTTATTCGGTTGGCTGCTATCCTAACTAACAACCATGTTAGGGCTGCTACCTTAACTAGAAAAGGAGCCAAGAAAGTGGAGGCCAACTCCACTGTTGATGACCCTTCAAAGGATGTCAAGACAATAAATCAAAAGCAAAAGGGTTGTAATTTTTCTGTGGTGACCCCTGCTGTACCTGTGAACAAACAAGCCCCACCAAACCCAAATAATAGAACTTATATGGGGGTTCAAGCTCTTTCCTCTTCTTGTAGATACCGTTATTCATCAAAGCGACCTTTCCGAGTTTGCACTAATTTTGGAAAATATG
Organism: Mikania micrantha; assembly: GCA_009363875.1. Classification (NCBI taxonomy): domain Eukaryota; kingdom Viridiplantae; phylum Streptophyta; class Magnoliopsida; order Asterales; family Asteraceae; genus Mikania; species Mikania micrantha. Next base: position 105,540,809 of record CM018693.1, on the reverse strand, counting down.
GTCATTTTGCTAACTATTGAAGATTTGGACCAATTGTGCAACAAGGTCAAACTACTCCACCATTGAACCAACCCCCAACTGCACCTACTTCAGCTTTAACCAATGGAAGGGCTTTCTGTGAATGTGGTGACCCTAATCACTTTAGAAGCAAATGCCCAAAGCTTGTGGGCAACGACCAAAGGGGTACAAGGGCATGGACTTTCCAGCTTTATGCACAAACTGCCCAAGCTAACCAAGATGTGGTGTATTGTACGTTTTTTATTAATGACTGCTATGATTCTATGTTATTTGATTCTGGTGCTGATAGGAGTTTTATGTCTAGTCAATTTGAGCCTTTACTTGGTAGAACACAAACTAGATTAGACAAATTTTATAATGTGGAAGTCGCTAACAATAACCCTATAGACATTGATACTATTATATTAGGATGTACGGTGAATCTTGTGGATCATGTTTTCCTTATAAATCTCATACCCATGCCTCTTGGAAGCTTTGATGTTATAATAGGCACGAGTTGGTTAGCTACTCATCGAGCTGAGAGTGTTTGCTTCGAGAAGTTTATATGTATTCCACTATCGTCAGGTGAAACTCTAAGAATATTTGGAGAGACGCCTAGTAGCGTTCTTAAACTCATGTCATGGATGAAAAATCAAAAGTACTTACATAAGAAGTACATTGCCTTTCTAGCCCATGTTGTGGAAAATAAAGTCAAGGGTAAAAGTGTTCAAGACATCCTAATTATTTACTACTATCCTGAAGTATTTCTTGATGTTCTCCCAGGAATTCCACCTGTATGACAAGTCGAGTTTCGTATTGATTTAGTACCTTGTGCTAATCCAATTGCAAAGTCTCCTTATCTACTTGCACCTTCTGAAATGTAAGAACTTGCTAGTCAATTTCAAGAGTTATCTGATGAGGGTTTCATTCGTCCAAGTCATTCACCTTGGGGTGCACCAGTTATTTTCTTTAAAATGAAGGACGGGTCATTATGAATAAGTATTGACTATCGAAAACTCAACAACCTCACCATCAAGAATCGAAACCCATTGCCTCGTATCGATGAGTTATTCGATCAACTTCAAGGACCAGTTTGGTTTTTAAATATCGATCTTTGCTCTGGTTATCATCAACTTCGTGCTCATGACGATAACATCCTAAAGATTGCTTTTAGAACTTGGTACGGTCATTATGAGTTTTTGGTTATGCCCTTTCGACTAACCAATGCACCTATGGTCTTCATGGATCTTATGAACCGAGTGTGAAGACCATACTTAGACAAATTCGTGATCGTATTCATTGACGACATCTTGATCTACTCCAAAAGAAAATATGATCATGAACTACACCTTAAATTGGTTTTGGAACTCTTAAGAAAAGAGCAACCGTATGCCAAATTCTCTAAATGTGAATCTTGGCTTAAAGAATTTCAATTCTTAGGGCACATTGTTAATGAAAAGGGTGTTCATGTGGATCCGGCAAAGATTGAAGCCGTTATGAATTGGAGTACACCAAAGACTCCAACCGAGATTTGTTCTTTTATCGGACTTGCAGGTTACTATCGACGGTTTATTGCCAACTTCTCAAACGTTGTTTCTCCATTCACGACCTTGACTCATTAGGACAAGCCTTATGAATGGGGGCCAAAACAAGAAAAAGCCTTCCAAATACTAAAGCAAATGCTTTTTGTTGCTCCTATCTTGACTCTTCCTGATGGAAATGATGACTTCTTGGTTATTGTGATGCGTCTAATCAAGGACTCAGCTGTGTTCTCATCTAATGAGGACAGGTTATTGCTTACGCATCAAGACAATTGAAGGTTCACGAAAAGAATTACACCGCTCTTGACCTCGAACTCGGTTCTGTTGATTTGCCTTAATGATTTAGAGGAATTATCTCTATGGAAAAAAATATGTGGTCTTCACTGATCACAAGAGTCCTCAATATATTCTTCATCGAAAAGAACTCAATGTGAGGCAAATATGTTGGGTTGAACTACTAAACAATTACGATTGCAAGACTCGTTATCATCCCAGCAAAGCCAACGTTTTAGCCGATGCATTTAGTAGAAAAAAGCTATATTCAAGTGCATAGCATTCAAATCCAGTGTAACCTTCATAACAACATCTATGAGGCTCAACAAATCTCTTTGACATAAGGCAATTTGCATGATGAAATGTCTTGTGGTGCGCACTTCAACTAGAAACCCAGATGGATGGATTACCCTACTTCTTGAATCATATTTGCATTCCTAATGGTAACGATCTTCGATTGACAGTCATGAACGAGGCACAAGTTTCATTATCCCTTTCATCCTGGAGCGGATATGATGTATCAAGATCTTCGAGTCCTTTATTGGAGGCCCAACATGAAGAAAGACATTGCCGAGTATGTTACTAAGTGTTTGACTTGTTCAACCTGAAATTCCCATGTGGAAATTGGAAAACATCTATACGGACTTCATCACTAAACTACCAAGAACTTCTAGTGGTCATGAAAGTATATGGGTGATCATTGACCATTTGACTAAATCAGCTCACTCCTTACCTAATCACGAGAACTTTCCTGTGCGAAAGCTAGCTCATATCTATGTTGATGAGATCGAAAGCTGACAAGGCGTACCTCTTATCATAATATTTGATCGTGATGCTCGTTTTTGAGAATCTCTTCGTTCGGTACTCGATTAGATCTTAGCACAGCTTATCATCCTCAAACAGATTATCAAACCGAGCAAACGATTCAAACTCTCAAAGACATGCTTAGAGCTTGTGCCACTGACTTTGGAGGCAATTGGGATAATCATCTGCCGCTTGTCAAGTTCTCGAATAACAATAGTTATCATGCGAGTATCGGAATGGCACAGTTCGAAGCTCTCTATGGTCGTAAATTTCGGTGTCATATTGCTTGGAACGAGATTGGTGATACTCAAATCATCGGTCCCGAACTGATTCCAGAAAGGACCGACAAGATCCACTTAATTCGCGACAACTTGTTAGCTGCGCAAAATCGACAACAGAGCTACGCTGACAAACGTCTTAAGCCTTTGGAATTTCAAGTTGGTAATATGGCACTTCTTAAAGTTTCACCTTAGAAAGGAGTTATACGATTTGGTAAAAAGGGAAAGCTTGCTCCTCGCTACATGGGTCCTTTTAAAGTTCATATAAGAGTTGGGAAGGTAGGCTACAAGCTAGATCTACCACATGAACTTAGCAACATTCACCCAACATTCCATGTGTGAAACTTGAAGAAATGTCTCGCTGATGACAATGAACATGTACCTCTTGATGATATTCGTATTGATGACACGATTAACATTATTGGGAAACCGGTAGACATCAGGAATCTTCATGTCAAACAACTCAAAAGAAGCCAAATTCTGATTGTCAAAGTTCGTTGGGAATCGAAACATGGTCACGAGTTCACATGGGAACGCGAAGACAAAATATTCACGTCTATTCTCTGTAGTTCATTCTTAATTTTAGGATTAAATTTCTAAAAGTAGAGGAGACTGTAACATTTGGATAAATAATGTAATTCCACTTTATTAATGAGAAATTTGAAATGTCATTTTGTTAATCTTTAATATATATATATATATATATATAGTAATAATAATAATACATATAAATATTCATGAAAAAAATAGGTATACATACATATATACAATAATGATGATGATGATGATGATGATGGTGATGATAATCATAAGAATAACAATAACAATAACAATAACAATAACAATAACAATAACAATAACAATAACAATAACAATAACAATAACAATAACAATAACAATAACAATAACAATAACAATAACAATAACAATAACAATAACAATAACAATAACAATAACAATAACAATAACAATAACAATAACAATAACAATAACAATAACAATAACAATAACAATAACAATAACAATAACAATAACAATAACAATAACAATAACAATAACAATAACAATAACAATAACAATAACAATAACAATAACAATAACAATAACAATAACAATAACAATAACAATAACAATAACAATAACAATAACAATAACAATAACAATAACAATAACAATAACAATAACAATAACAATAACAATAACAATAACAATAACAATAACAATAACAATAACAATAACAATAACAATAACAATAACAATAACAATAACAATAACAATAACAATAACAATAACAATAACAATAACAATAACAATAAATTCATGTTTTAAAGGCTTATAAACATTTTATACAAATAAGTTGTTAATAAATTACTAAACTTTTATAAATTATAAAAAGCTAGTAAGAACTTTAAATACATTTGAATAAAAACTTGAGGGAATGCGTCTATCAACTCTTAAAACTGCTTTTTTAAAAAGAAAAAGAGAGGGACAATTCCTGCCATTACCCCATATTTGTTTTCTTCTCCCACCTGTTTGTTTTACTTTATACCCATGTTGGTGCATATTTTGGGTGTCCCCTGCTGGTCGATTAACATAGATTAGTATTTGTTTATTTGTAATCACTTGTATGTATTTGTATGTTGGTACACTGGGAACTGAGTTGTTCGCAGGAGCATATGCGATTGGATTAATGTAAATGGGTTCATTCGTACGAATGAGCATACGAATGGCTCCATTCGTATGAATGGGATATAGCCCCTATAAATACCAGTTCTCAGTGTTTAGAAAGTTAAGGGTTTTGAGTGTTCTAGGGTTTTGAGCACGAGAGGGGAAGAGATCATGCTTGATCTCTCCCCGGCAACACTATGTTTTTTTATGATATGGATTCAATCTAGTAAGCATTTATTTAATCAATATACCATACGATTTAATTCATATTCGTCATGTGTTCTAGCCGTAACCTTTCGTCCAATATAGAAATCGTCGGTCCTTAATGTTTTTCAACCCATGGATACCCATTTGATCCATATTCGACCCAACGCGATCCTCAGCTCAAATTAATTGGATAACCCCAGAAAATCATAACTTTATCATGAAACGAACAACAAGGGATCGATATACATCCTCAACATGTCTTTTAAACTTAAAATTTCAACGAAACTCGTTGCTAATCGTCTGTAACTAATCGAAAATTCAACCTATGTTTAAACAAGCGTAATAATTGAATTAAATCAACCCATCTGTGCCTTCAACATCTGCGAAGCTTTCTGTGCAGTCAAAATCAACTCAAAAACACTACCGATCGATAAATCAAGCTCACAAAGTCTCGACTGAGTTGGTTTCAAACCAGTGATTCAATACACGTAAATCAAAAAAAGGTAAGTGTTCTATACCTCAGTTATGAAATAGAGGCCGCGGGTTCGATCCGCGTCGGAATCGGGTTTTGGCCATTTTTCTCATAACTTTTTAATTTTAACCTATTTTTAAATTCTGATGTCACCAAAAATTTTAATAATATCAAAACTGTCATTTTAATGAAGAAATATATATATTTATATAACTTGTATTCTTTTTTTAAATATATACATATATATATATATATAGATAAACAAAATACAAAGTGTTATTTTTAAGACTCAATGGTTAAAAATTTGTTGTAATTATTTTATTTAATTTTTATAATAACATTAATTAAGGTTTTATTTAAAACAATGAAATTTTATTTGTATGTTTAACTCAAAATATTTATAATCCTTAAATGTGTTATTAAAGTTATATATTAACTTTAATTTTTGCAAGTTTTATGAAATCATAATAACTATTCAGAGAAAATATTTTATCACCATTGTTTTAATAAATAAGAATATATTTACTATAACAAACGAATATATTATTATTAATTGATTTTAATTTTTTTAAGATTAACTTATTTTGTGTAAAATATAAACAATGAATCATTTCAAAGACAATTTTATTTAGTACTACCTTTAATATGCCATTTAATACATTATTAGTTAAAAATTTATTTTATAAATTAAATATTTAACAATTAAATCATAAACTTTGAAGTATTAAAACAATAATAAAACTACAAAATATTTTTGAAACAAATATGGAATCTAATTACAATATTGTAGTTGTATTAGGAATTCATAGAAGTCATAGTTACGTTAGTTTATATTTGATTGATCAATATAGATTGATTGAATTGAGTTGGATATTATTTGACTACACAAATGGCATTATTTGCAAACTAGCTCATCAATCAAGAAGCATCTTGATAGCCCCTTTTTATGCTTTTTTGTTTGGGGTGAAACACATAAACTTTATTTTAAAGTACTGTAATGTGAAACTAGTTTGATGAAATTAGACATCTTGGATTTTGGTTAAAAATGAGCATTGATCATATTTGGTGACTATGATAGATCTATTTTACCAACCATCCCACTGTTGGTTGAGTTGGCTTCGGTCCTCCGCGGTGATAGTTTGCTAATTCTAGCATTACTATGCTAAACATGGTCAAACAGTATCTGTTAACATTAGTTGATCTACTTTAGTTAATGATCCATTTATTTTTTTCATTATGCTATGATTTAAAATGTGACATACATAATTTTTTACACATCTTATTCAACTATTTTTGTTGTGTGTGATTAAAACCTATGAAGCTCACCAACTTTATATCTGGCCTTTTATTTAAACATGTTTGAGGTGAAATGCTACATAAGGCTTGCTAGAAGATGGACTTAGATTTTTAGTACTTTAATTTTAGTTTTCTTATTATTAGGCTTTGAATTTTGTATTTAGTATTTCCTTTTATGATGTAATGAATGTTTGAGGTTTATTTAAATGTAAAGTTTAAATTTCTCCTAAATATTATGTTTTGATTATTTACTACATAAACCCTGCGCTTTTGAACAATCTACACCTCATGAATCCCCCAATGATTCTACCATTTTTTGGGGTGTTACACATAATACATCATATTTATCTTTCTCATCCCTAAACATTCTTCTAATTCATTATTTCATAAAATCCCCAATGAAAGTTTCCATAAATGGAATGTTTATTGTAAAACTCATTTAATAAACATTCAAACCATCCTAATACGTTTCAATGACCATTAACATCATCATAACTCTTTAGCATAAAAAAAATATACGTGTAATGTATGTCTATGTAAAATAAAGTTTATATATATAGAAACTTATGAACATAATATGTAGGACGTATTTGGAGCTCGGAAATAATCCGGTTCCAATGGATATCTACCCGACAGCCTCTAGAATTGTGCGGAATCCTATTCCAGGGTTTTCCATTCGAAACCAACAGCAACCGTGGTGATCCGAAGGTGTAGGATGGACGTTTGATCGAGAATCGAACACCACGTGTTGAGAATCGAACTTTGACAGACAATGGCCGCTCAGATCTTATAGGATTTGACACTAGGTGCTCTGGGAAGAACGAGGGCTCTCAGAAGTTCGGTTTGAAATGATTCGGACATGTATTTATAGGCTGTCCTCATTCGGCCGAATGAGAGGCCGAAGCAATTCATTCGGCGAATGACTTGGCCGAATGGACATATCAGTCGAAAGAGTCATTCGGCGAATGACTCATTCGCTTGCCTATGTCATTCGCTAGGGCGTTCATTCGGTGAATGACTTCATTAGTAGAGTCATTCGCCCAAATGGGTCTTTAAAAATACCACTTCAACTTTAAACATAATCAAACACTTATAATCAATATTAAACATTAAGAACAATATAGAAAGACAACTTCCATTAAAATAATAAACTTTATACATAAAGGATAGTACAAAATCGAACTAGGGACGTTTAATGCATCTACAAACTCCCCCTTGGACCAAGTTCAATCCTTGGAACTGTCTTTCTTGAAGAGCTTGTCAGAGATAGCTTTCTGGTCTGCTCCTGCATGAATCTTCAACACCATACAGATACAAATGACTCTCATGAACTACATGGCTTGCTCTATGTCAGCAACATCGAAAAACATCTGATGAAAGTACAAAGTCTTGACATCATTGCGAGACAAATTTGTCAACCACATTGGCTCAAAAATACGTTCGGTTTCCCACTTATTCTCTTTGCACATTACTATCACAGCTTCTCTAGTACGCCCATCATAATACCACCATCGGAAGCCCTCGATAAAGTCTTGACACATCTTCCTTAACGGAATCTTCTTCATGACTTTAGGAGGAAGCCACTTCAGGAGGAAGCCACTTCAGGATAACCTTGTGCTTTCGGGTATCTCCATCTATTTCTGGCAAGTAATATCGTTCAGGTTGCTGAGGCGTGAAGTTCACCCACCTCTTTCTGTACTCGTACTGGATCTGTCTGCAGAACCATGCAGACATTCCAGAATCTTCACTGTACAACATCTTCAAGCGCGCAATCTGATTGACTTCAAATCCTGGCAGCGTCTTCAAATCATGAGGATGCTTGAAGTAATCAATTCCCTTTCCCTCTTCAAAGCATAGCATCCCAGATCGTGAAAATATGCCCAACTAAGAATCTGACCTCTAGCTTTGTAGCCTTTGGTCCTATACAGCTTGGTGTGTGTAGCTAGCATCTTCACATTACTTTCTTTTTTCAAAACTTGCCAATAAGCTTTCCAATCTTCTTTCCTTCTTTGAATATCATCAGCTTCAGATTTATTCTTCTCAACTTGTTCTTCCAAATATCTGCTCAGCATCTCTTCAGTGCCTTGATAAAATAAATCAGTGAAGGTTGGTAGTTCGTCTTCAGCTGATGTATACTTGGGATATTCCTCTTATGTGATGTCTTCCAGAATGACCTCATCAATGTCATCAAATATCTCTGGAGACGGCTCATCACCAACTGGAGCTGAGGTGTCATCAATCATTACCTTGTCAGTATTCAACATGAACAGCTCGGCTATTTGCTCCTTCGATAAGCAATGAACGATCTCTCCCTCCTCTTTGTCGTAGCTCACTGAGTGCTGTACGATGCCCTGAGCATCCAATATCATCGTTAAAGTCTCATCTAAACGACGTCTCCATGGCAAGCTTCGAATTCCTCAGTAGCTGTGGGTTCTTCTGTCTAAGCAGGAGAAGGAGAAGGAGCTTTAGCACTTTTATCGTGCTTAGTCTTAGTACGAATCTTAGGGGGAGGTCCTTGAGCCTAGTCATCACCACTGTCCTCAGAACTGGAAGAGCTAGTTGACCCGATTCCTGACCCATCCTCCTCATCACCATCAGAGTCATCATCATGTTCTGACTCCTCATAATCAACCTTTTCCTCCTCAGACTCTTCATCTTCTTCTTCCTCTTCCTCTTCCTCTTTCTCTTCCTTGTCTGATTCATCGGAAACGCTTGTATTACCCTCCAACTGAGGAGTACCATCTGTCACACCCCGAGAAATCCCGTCCCTTCTGGGGCGCGAGCAACAACAGATTGTCAGGATCGCAGTCTCCGGTCACACAACGTGCGAGACCTATATGTCCGGTTTCGTACATACATCCAATAACTTGGATAAAACAGTTTGGTAAAATCAGAGTTGCGGAAATAAATTATAAATCAACAAACAGTTTAACATTCATGATTTGCGGAAGCGTTAATTTAAAACAGTTTTCAAAATGATAGGTAACAGTAGTTGTGGAAGCGATTAAAGTTGTTTATCAATACATTAAGTAACATAACAAAATGTTAACAAATGTTTAATAGTCTAAGACACATAAGCAGATGCATGCGACTCCAGCCTAGCATTCTAATCCTTGTGCGCATGCCTTAGCTACCTGAGAAAACATGCGAGTAAAAGGTCAACACAAAGGTTGGTGAGAGCACAGTTTTTTCATGAGTAATAAACATCCAATGTTTAAAGTAACAGTTGCGATTTACATATCATTACAATGCAGTATCGATTGATAGCTAGTCAATACAGTTTTATTATATGCGGGGTCGTACCGAAGCTGACAATTGTGCCTCCCGCCATGTCCATCACAAGACAATGGCAAAGTGTTGGTCAATATTGCACCCATTCCGACCTACAGTCGGGTTGGCCTCCCAGGCGTGATGGGTGGGGCTTGTCAGGCCCAAATAGTACTATTCAAGATTACCACGCTAGGCGCTACATGCTACTAACGGTCCGTGGAGTATCGCGAGGTCTTTTAGTTGTGATGTGGTCCACACATATACATATACGATGAAGCATGTCCATACGTAAATGAAATGATTTGTTTGTAAAACAGTTTAGCATGCAATGTTTTCTCCCCCAAAGGTAGAAAAGTAAAACGGGCCGTGAACTCACCTGATTAGCAGTTCCGGTGTGTTTGTGTGTTCGCGTTTGCGAAAGCTAGCACCTCCTAGTATGCACCTATAACCATATAGGTGTGAGTATGTGTTTTGTGGTGTGTTGTAATCCATACAACTCCAAGTTTCGGTGTGCTCAACTGAGTGCGTGTGTTGACTAGTGAGACTCAACGAATCGTTGGTGACACGATTGTTGTGTTTATGTGCCTTAATGCACATAAGACACCAAAATGCATCATATGACTCTAATCACATAAGTTACCATTTTTAGAAAGTTTCCAATTTAGGAAGGTGTGGTTATGAAATCCCATTTCATCAAGTTAATAACTCCTAATGTGTTTATAAAACACGTTTAAACTCTTAAAACATGTCGTTTGCACATAATTTACCATTTATGCCGTTTTACCAAAATAAAGTTTACTAAAATAGTAAGTATTTGTTTAAAAGCTTGTTTTCACAAATCAAGGTTTCCAATATGCTTAGAAATCATTTTTAAACATGTTTCAACAATCGAAGTTCATCAAATCATTGAAAAACATCAAAAGCCCTCTTTTGATTTATAAAAGTTTCCATAAATAGCAAGTTTCTATAAAACCAAGTTTTTGACAAAATCAAATATCCAATGTGTTTCTAAACACTCCAATATGCATTTAACAACATCTAGACATGTCTAACATGTCTAGATCATCACAAATCCAAGACTTGCAACATAAAAGTTTCCTTTTATGGCAAGTTTGTCCAAATCATCACCAAATGAGTCAATGACTCAATCAAAGCTCAATCTAACATTTTAATACTTTAAAATCAGTAAATCTATGACAATAACACATCAAATCACCAACACATTCGTGTACAATAGCCACATGGAGTTGCATGTGGGTTTTTACCCATTACATGTACGATCTAACGCTAGATAAACGTTTAAAACTACCTTAGATGACAAGATTCTAGGTAGAACAGCTTCTGGAGTTCCTTCGAGTGGCTGGATTTCGACCTTCTTGTCGATTGAGAGCTTCCCAAGCTTCCTTGATGTTCCTATGGCATTCAATCACCAAGAATGGCTTCAATGACGATTCCAGTAGGTTAGAGTGCTTGATTCCAGTGGTTTTGGTCGAGAATTTACGAAAGAACTCGGAGAAATGGAGAAGGAACCGAATGAAAATGAATTAGGATTGAATTTATAAAATTTTTGATCTGCATGCGCCCGATCAAAAATAATCTTCGCGTATCGCGATGGTCTTCGGGAGTCTCGACTCTCGGTTTTCGCCGCGTACCGCGAAGCCTTTCGCCAAGCGCTCTCCGCGTACCGCGACGGGTGTATTTTCCAGTTTTTCAACTTCGATGATTTGATTTCGCTCGTACTCGATTCCAAACGCTTATCCTAAACATCTAACGCATGTTTAGCACATAATCATATAATAGCACATAAGTTTAATCACCAAAGTTCGTGAGACTCGTGTGTGTGTTTCGATAATTCCTTGAATTAACTTTGATAGTTCGTGTTTGTTGGTACAAACCGTTTGCATGCTTGATTAACCATAATCAACATGTATTTGCACAATCCAATTGTGTTTGTGTTTGTGTTTGCCACACTTGGTTTCCAAAACCAATGTGCAATGTACGATTCGATAGTTCCTCGAACTATCGTTTCATAGTCGTTTGTGTTCACTCATCTAGTTAAACATAATTAAATGAAATGCAACAAGTATGAATGTGAAATGTAAAGAAAGTAAGAGTTGCAATTTACCTGAAATTGCCGGGTGTCACATCATCCCCTTGTTGAACGAAATTTCGTCCCGAAATTTGGTTGTTGTTGGTAGTGTTTGAGTAGCAAAAGTGTTTGAGAAGTAAAAATTTTCCGGTTGTCACATCATCCCCTTGTTGAAAGGAATTTCGTCCCGAAATTTATTTGTTGGTGTCGGCGTTCGACGTTGTTTGTTTGAAGAGATGGGGATATTTGCACATCATCTGATCTTCACGTTCCCATGTGAATTCAGGTCCGCGTTTCGAGTTCCATCGAAATTTAACAATAGGAATCTTACTCTGCTTGAGTTGTTTGACCTCACGGTCCATGATCTCTACCGGCTCTTCCACGAACCGTAGTTGTTCATCTACCTGGATCTCATCCAGTGGAACTACAAGTGTCTCATCTGATAAACATTTCTTCAGATTCGAGACATGAAATATGTTGTGAACTCCATCGAGTTCGGCTGGTAAGTTGAGTTGGTATGCCACTGGACCAATCCTTTTTAGGATCTCGAATGGTCCAATATACCGTGGGTTCAGTTTGCCTCGTTTACCGAAACGAATGACGCCTTTCCATGGTGAAACTTTCAGAAGGACTTCATCTCCTACCTGAAATTCCAGAGACTTTCGGCATTTGTCGGCGTAACTCTTTTGACGATCTCGAGCTGCTGCCGTGCGGTTTCTGATTTGCACGATTTTCTCTGTTGTTTCATGCACAAGTTCTGGGCCAGTGAGCTGACTGTCACCCACTTCCATCCAACAGATAGGTGATCGGCATTTCCTGCCATAGAGTGCCTCAAAAGGCGCTGCCTTGATGCTGGTGTGGTAGTTGTTGTTATAGGAAAACTCCACCAACGGAAGGTGAGTTTCCCAGCTATTTCTGAAGTCTACTACACACGCTCGTAGCATATCTTCAAGGGTTTATATTGTGCGTTCACTCTGGCCATCAGTTTGTGGGTGGTATGCTGTACTCATATCCAACCGTGTGCCAAGCGACTTTTGCAATGATTTCCAGAAGTTAGAAGTGAATCTGGCGTCTCGATCCGAAATAATGGAGATTGGCACTCCATGTCGCGAGACTACTTCCTTGACGTAGATCCTGGCTAGCTTTTCCATTTTGTCATTCTCCTTGATCGCAAGGAAATGTGCTGACTTGGTTAGTCGATCCACAATTACCCAAATAGTGTCACATCCACTAGGAGTACGGGGTAATTTGGTGATGAAATCCATGGATATTTGTTCCCATTTCCACATTGGGATCTCAGGTTGTGTGAGTAATCCAGATGGTTTCTGGTACTCGATCTTGACTTTCGCACATGTCAAGCATTTGCCCACGTAAGTGGCGATTTCGACTTTCATGTGTGGCCACTAGTAAAGTACCTTCAGATCATGATACATCTTATCAGATCCAGGGTGAATGGAATATCGAGATTTGTGAGCCTCGTCCATCACAAGGTCTCGTAGGTTTTCGTGACGTGGAACCCAGACGCGTTCCATGAAGTATTGTAAACCATCGGCTTTTACTTTAAGGTGTTGCTCCATTCCCCTCAGTGATTCTGCCGCTAGGTTTTCCGGTTTAAGAGCCTCTACTTAGGCACTGCGTATCTGTTTAGGGAGATTGGGAAGGACGGTGAGTTGTAAGGTTCTTACCCTTTTGGGTTTCGAGGTATTCTCCCGGCTCAGGGCATCGGCCACAACGTTGGCCTTCCCCGAGTGATACTTGATAGCACACTCATAGTCGTTTAAGAGCTCGAGCCAGCGACGCTGTCGCATGTTCAGTTCCTTTTGCTCGAATATGTGTTGGAGACTCTTATGATCAGTGTATATCGTGCACTTTGTTCCGTACAGGTAGTGTCTCCAGATCTTGAGTGCAAATACCACGGCTCCAAGTTCCAAGTCGTGGGTGGTGTAGTTCTTCTCGTGGACCTTCAGTTGTCCAGAAGCATATGCGATCACCTTTTCTCGCTGCATTAGCACGCAGCCGAGTCCTTGTATTGAGGCATCGCAGTATACCACGAAGTCATCCGTCCCATCAGGAAGTGATAAGATAGGTGCACTACAGAGCTTCTGCTTGAGAAGTTGGAATGCAGCTTCCTGTTTTTCTGTCCAGAGATACTTCTTGTCCTTATGGGTTAGGGCTGTAAGGGGTTGTGCTATCTTTGAAAATCCTTCAATAAATCGTCGATAATAGCCTGCCAAGCCTAGGAATTGTTGCACCTCAGTTGGGGTCTTTGGTGCTTCCCAGTTCTTGATCGCCTCTATCTTAGATTTATCCACATGAATCCCTTGTTCGTTAACAACATGTCCCAAGAATTGGACTTCTCGAATCCAGAAGTCACATTTGGAGAGTTTAGCGTACAGCTTCTCTTTTCTTAGCAGTTCAAGAGCCAATTGAAGATGCTCTTTATGTTCTTCCTGGGTTTTGGAGTAGATGAGAATATCATCTATGAACACAATGATGAACTTGTCGAGGTATGGTTTGCACACTCTATTCATGAGATCCATGAATACTGCTGGTGCGTTTGTCAGCCCAAACGGCATAACCAAAAACTCGTAATGGCCATACCGAGTGCGAAAAGCAGTCTTGGGTATATCTTCCTCCTGAATCCTCAACTGATGGTATCCAGATCGCAGATCGATCTTAGAATAATAACTCGATCCTTGTAGTTGATCGAACAAATCGTCAATGCGGGGTTAGGGGTAACGATTCTTGATTCTTACTTTGTTCAGCTCACGGTAGTCGATGCACATACGGAACGTGCCATCCTTCTTCTTTACAAATAAGACCGGAGCTCCCCAGGGTGAGAAGCTTGGTCTGATGAAACCCTTGTCCAGCAACTCTTGCAGTTGATTGGACAGTTCCTGCATCTCCGAAGGCGCCAGTCGATATGGTGCTCGTGCAATAGGCGCTGCTCCCGGCATAAGGTCTATGCGGAACTCCACTTGTCGAGGTGGTGGTAGTCTTGGTAGATCCTCAGGGAATACGTCTGGATAGTCGCACATGACTGGGATGTCTTCTATTTTCTTCTCCTCTTCAGTCTTGTCGGTGATAAGGGCCAGAATAGCTGTGTATCCTTTTCGTAAGCATTTGTGAGCTTTCATGCACGAGATGATGTTCAGAGGAGTGTCACTCCTTTCGCCCTTGATGTCTATAATTTCTCCGCCAGGGAGAGGTACGCGCACAACCTTGTCGTGGCAAATGATTTCGGCCTGGTTTTCAGACAACCAATACATGCCCACTACGACATCAAAACTGCCTAGTGTGACCGGCATGAGGTCAATATTAAATTTTTGGCCTGCTAGCTCTAAAGTGCATTCTTTAAGAATGTGCTTGGTCATAATTAATTTACCATCAGCTAGCTCTACCGTGTATTCAACCTCTAAGGGGGGTGGGGTGATGGCAAGTATCTCACTAAAATCCTTGGATATAAAGCTTTTCTCAGCCCCAGTATCAAACAATACAGAAGCATAATTATCGTTTAAGAGATACGTACCAGTTGCAAGGTTGGGGTCGTTCTAGGCCTCCTTAGCCCCGATCACGAAGGCTCGTCCCTTCGGACCGTTGTTGTTCCCGTCATTGTTGTTCTTCAGATGTGGGCAGTCCCTCTTGAAGTGCCCTGGTTTTCCACATTCGAAGCAGCCCTTCGGTGCCTCAAGTTGTTGTTGTTGCTGTGGCTGTGGATTCTTTGCAAGCAGTTCACCCCTGCAGTCTTTGGCAAGGTGCCCACCTTTGCCACACCGTTGGCATCGGATGGAACCACATTGCCCCAAAACATGGTGTAAGTTGCATTTGTTGCACTTGGGGTGTTTACCTGCATAGGTTCATGGACTTTGGTTGGTAGGGATGGGTGGTGCGTATGCTTGAGACGAACCAAGCTTACGTTGTTGTGGTGGGGGTTGGAGAGCGGAAGTCTTGCTCAAGGTGTCATCCCATTTGCGTTTGCCCTTGTCATTGGTTGTGGTTACAGCACCACGGGGTGGCAAGAGTCCTTGTGCAACAGCCGAATCAGTGAGCTTGTGGGTTAATCGAACGGCTTGTTGCATGGTGATGGGGTCTGCAGAAAATACCATTCCTTGGATCTGGGGTGGCAGTCCATCAATGTACTTCTCTATATGTTTGAAGGGTGGGGTTGCCATTTCCGGGCACAGGTGTGCCAGCTCATAAGATCGGGCAGTGTAAGCCTCGACCTCGGAACCAATCATCTTATGGTTCCAGAATTCCGTCTCCAGCTTCTGCACTTCGCCGCGAGGACAATATTCGCGATTCAATATCCTTTTAAAATCATCCCAGGGTAGAGCGTTGGCTGCATCCAACCCCAGGTTTCGAACATTGGCGTTCCACCAAGTGAGGGCAGCTCCCTCAAATGTTCCAGCAGCGAACTTGACCCTGTCATCGTTCCTGCAGTTGCTCATAAGGAAAGCTGATTCCTCCTTCTCAATCCAACGCAATAGTCCAACGGCTCCTTCAGTGCCGCTGAATGAGTGGGGTTTGCAATCCAGAAACATCTTGAACGTGCAGAGAGGAGGCTTAGGATTTGCTCCTGAGATATGCAAAGAGTAGAGTTGGGTTAAGTATCGGGTAAACGTGTTGAATTGGGAATGAGTGATTGTGGTGCAAGGTGAGTATGAACAGATTCATCACCTTGGTTCAGTGGGTTTTGATTTCGGGTGGCTTCCCGTGCAGCAAGTACTTCCTCAACCCGTTCGTTGATGAGTGCACGTCCTCCTGCATTCCTGCGTCCTCCACGTCTTCCAGTCATGATCTTCATAGCGAGAATAAGTGTTAGTGTTTACCCAATGATTAATGTAGTGTGTGCAGTAGGTACTTGTAAAAAACATGTAGAGCGATCGGCTTCCACCGTCATGTGTAGTCACGTGCGGTGACAATGATGACGCCATTTGCTATAGTGCGCGTAATTAGCGTGTGTGTACAATCATGTACGCTAGTATCACAATACTAAGCACTAAGTGTTGTGTGGAGACTAGTGGTTATAGACTAAGTTCACTAAATGCAAACCTAATTCGCAATAACCGGAGTCTCTGATACCAATCTGTCACACCCCGAGAAATCCCGTCCCTTCTGGGGCGCGAGCAACAACAGATTGTCAGGATCGCATTCTCCGGTCACACAACATGCGAGACCTATATGTCCGATTTCGTACGTACATCCAATAACTTGGATAAAACAGTTTGGTAAAATCAGAGTTGCGGAAATAAATTATAAATCAACAAACAGTTTAACATTCATGATTTGCGGAAGCATTAATTTAAAACAGTTTTCAAAATGATAGGTAACAGTAGTTGCGGAAGCAATTAAAGTTGTTTATCAATACATTAAGTAACATAACAAAATGTTAACAAATGTTTAATAGTCTAAGACACATAAGCAGATGCATGCGACTCCAGCCTAGCATCCTAATCCTTGTGCGCGTGCCTTAGCTACCTGAGAAAACATGCGAGTAAAACGTCGACACAAAGGCTGGTGAGAGCACAGGTTTTTCATGAGTAATAAACATCCAATGTTTAAAGTAACAGTTGCGATTTACATATCATTACAATGCAGTATCGATTGATAGCTAGTCAATACAGTTTTATTATATGCGGGGTCGTACCGAAGCTGACAATTGTGCCTCCCGCCATGTCCATCACAAGACAATGGCAAAGTGTTGGTCAATATTGCACCCATTCCGACCTACAGTCGGGTTGGCCTCCCAGGCGCGATGGGTGGGGCTTGTCAGGCCCAAATAGTACTATTCAAGATTACCACGCTAGGCGCTACGCGCTACTAACGGTCCGTGGAGTATCGCGAGGTCTTTTAGTTGTGATGTGGTCCACACATATACATATACGATGAAGCATGTCCATACGTAAATGAAATGAGTTGTTTGTAAAACAGTTTAGCATGCAATGTTTTCTCCCCCAAAGGTAGAAAAGTAAAAGGGGCCGTGAACTCACCTGATTAGCAGTTCCGGTGTGTTTGTGTGTTCGCGTCTGCGAAAGCTAGCACCTGCTTGTATGCACCTATAACCATATAGGTGTGAGTATGTGTTTTGTGGTGTGTTGTAATCCATACAACTCCAAGTGTCGGTGTGCTCAACCGAGTGCGTGTGTAGACTAGTGAGACTCAACGAATTGTTGGTGACACGATTGTTGTGTTTATGTGCCTTAATGCACATAAGACACCAAAATGCATCCTATGACTCTAATCACATAACTTACCATTTTTAGAAAGTTTCCAATTTAGGAAGGTGTGGTTATGAAATCCCATTTCATCAAGTTAATAACTCCTAATGTGTTTATAAAACACGTTTAAACTCTTAAAACATGTCGTTTGCGCATAATTTACCATTTATGCCGTTTTACCCAAATAAAGTTTCTTAAAATAGTATGTATTTGTTTAAAAGCTTGTTTTCACAAATCAAGGTTTCCAATATGCTTAGAAATCATTTTTAAACATGTTTCAACAATCGAAGTTCATCAAATCATTGAAAAACATCAAAAGCCCACTTTTGATTTATAAAAGTTTCCATAAATAGCAAGTTTCTATAAAACCAAGTTTTTGACAAAATCAAATATCCCAATGTGTTTCTAAACACTCCAATATGCATTTAACAACATCTAGACACGTCTAACATTTCTAGATCATCACAAATCCAAGACTTGCAACATAAAAGTTTCCTTTTATGGCAAGTTTGTCAAAATCATCACCAAATCAATCAATGACTCAATCAAAGCTCAATCTAACATTTTAATACTTTAAAATCAGTAAATCTATGACAATAACACATCAAATCACCAACACATTCGCGTACAATAGCCACATGGAGTTGCATGTGGGTTTTTACCCATTGCATGTACGATCTAACGCTAGATAAACGTTTAAAACTACCTTAGATGACAAGATTCTTGGTAGAACAGCTTCTGGAGTTCCTTCGAGTGGCTGGATTTCGACCTTCTTATCGATTGAGAGCTTCCCAAGCTTTCTTGCTGTTCCTATGGCATTCAATCACCAAGAAATGGCTTCAATGATGATTCCAGTAGGTTAGAGTGCTTGATTCCAGTGGTTTTGGTCGAGAATTTACGAAAGAACTCGGAGAAAAGGAGAAGGAACCGAATGAAAATGAATTGGGATTGAATTTATAAAATTTTTGATCTGCATGGCCTTCGCGTACCGCGAAGGCCGATCAAAAATAATCTTCACGTATCGCGATGGTCTTCGGGAGTCTCGACTCCCGGTTTTCGCCGCGTACGCGAAGCCTTTCGCCAAGCGCTCTCCGCGTACCGCGACGGGTCTATTTTCCTGTTTTTCAACTTCGATGATTTGATTTCGCTCGTACTCGATTCCAAACGCTTATCCTAAACATCTAACGCATGTTTAGCACATAATCATATAATAGCACATAAGTTTGATCACCAACGTTCGTGAGACTCGTGTGTGTGTTTCGATAATTCCTTGAATTATCTTTGATAGTTCGTGTTCGTTGGTACGAACCGTTTGCATGCTTGATTAACCATAATCAACATGTATTTGCACAATCCAATTGTGTTTGTGTTTGTGCTTGCCACACTTGGTTTCCAAAACCAATGTGCAATGTACGATTCGATAGTTCCTCGAACTATCGTTTCATAGTCGTTTGTGTTCACTCATCTAATTAAACATAATTAAATGAAATGCAACAAGTATGAATGTGAAATGTAAAGAAAGTAAGAGTTGCAATTTACCTGAAATTGCCGGGTGTCACACCTTCTTCAGCTCTCTCCACTAGCTCAGCAAGTCTGGCATTTTTCAGTCTCTAGAGCCATAATACGATCAGTAAAATCAGTGACAGTCAGAGCCAGCTGATTATGCTCATCAATGTACTTAAGCAGTTGTTCTTCTTGTTGGGCTGATCTTGCTCTTAGATCTGCCTGTTGATCTGCAGCCTGAAGCAACAACGCATCTTGATCATTTATCCTCTGAGTGAGTTGAGCAATAACCAATTCCTGTTCTTTGCTCTTCTTTTCTTGCTCCATGTTCCATTCCATCAGCCTCAGAACCATACTGTTCAGTGTACTCTGCTGCTCGATAACTGAAACAGTAGGTATGTTAGTGTCAGATCGTGTGATGGAAAGACCAGTAGATGCAACAGTGTAGATGGGAGCCTGAACAACAGAGGTGGTCAGAGGGGCAACAGTGGAATGTGTCGGAACAACCTTTGACCTAGCCAGTGAAGAAACTGAGATAGCTGCTACTGATGTAACAGTCGTTGCAGCAGCTGTCGACAGTTCTGACCTCCTCTGAAAGAGAAACCTAGCTCTCTTTCTCCTGCCTACAAGAGATGATGTGGAATGAACTGCAGCAGCAACAGACACGGCTGCTGTAGATGTAGAGGTAGAAGTACGCGGAGAAGGAGACACATAAAACTCTGGAATAAATGAAGGATCAGTGGTCTCTTCAAGTTCAGCTTCGCTCCTTTTCTTTCTCTTCTTCTTCAGTCTCCCTCCGATCCACACACTCTCAAATTCATCATCCGGTGTGTCTTCTGAGTCTGACTTCTCACCACCCTCTTCACCACCTTCATCACCTGGGTCATCTGACTCATCCCTGTCTTCAACAGATGTGGTGCCTGTCATATCAATTGGAGTAGTCACTGTGGAGGTAGTAGTGGCCATGAAGTCCAACTCCAACAGTGAATCAATATCCACATCCTCATCAACAGCTACCGATGTACTAACTTCAGCACTAACACTTACACCACCAGCTTCAACCATGCTCACATCAGCAGTATTAATGATATCATCAATAACAATACTCACACCAATAGTGCTTGCAGCTACAGTGCTCACAGTAACTATACTCATACTAACAGCAGCACTAGCATCATTACCACCTGCACCATCATCAGGAACAATAATGTCCTCCACCTCAGAATCCGAATCATCATGTCTCCATCTCCGACCAAATGGGGCTATGTAATCAGGCCTAAGAAGATGACCAAACAACGAACAAACTGTAGACTTTCTAACCTTGCCTCTGTATAAAATTACTCTGTTAAGAGTTATGTCATTCATGTGCTCCAATCGAATAATTCAGGAATCTGAGCATCAATCAGCTGCTGGAGAAACCGAGGATACATAAGAAATTTCTTGTCTCCCTTGAGTGTCACATTCTCCTTCCTGTTCGAGAAGACCATCTCTGAGAAATTGAATGGTCGGTTTAGCACCAGGGGTACAAAGGCACACTGTATAGTCTCTCTCATATCATCAAAGCCACCCCTCCTAGACCCAAGGCAGTGGATAAGCACATGAGCTAAATACTTGAATTGCGGAGACATGTACTTTTCCTCGAATGACAGGAGGCTCAGCTTCGTATTTGCACCTCATGAAGCAGCCACGAACTAAATAGCGATCCAGCAGATATGGCTGATCAAGTGTATCCTGTAATCCACACTCTCCTGATGTGCTCAGCTGATATGATAACATCATGTCCAAGTACTTTTCCTCGAATGACAGGAGGCTCAGCTTCACAATCAATATCAGCAGACACCCAAAAGTCCTGCTGGTGAGACTGATACGGTACATGCATAGTCGAAATAGCAGTAAAAATCCTGGAACGCCTCAAAAATGTAATAATCTTTGTGAAATGTCGGGCATTCGGCGTGTTGAGATCCAGATGAGCACATATCTTATTCTTTTTCACTGACTTGTATCCAGCCGTACTGAAAAATTGAGAAATACACAAGTTAGTATCATTCAGTGAACAATAAAATCAAATCAGAACAATGAACACTTAGATCATTTGGCCGAATGGAATTGATTTGGCCGAATGTCTTTTGGTCGAATGAACATATTGAATGAATGAGTCATTATGTCGAATGAGTCACTCTAAGTCATTCGCTGAATGATTTTCATTCGTCGAAAGAGCGTCATTCGCCGAATGAGCCATTCGCCGAATGGCGTCATTCGGCTGACTGTTGAGATTCAAGTTCCATTTTATGAATCTTCAAATCAGCCCATAAAAATTGTATACCCACACTCAGAAACCACCGATTAACAACATTAACATTTGTATTAGGTGATTTTGATGTCATTTTGACCATCTATTTAAAGGGCGATTCAAGAAACCCTAAAATCCCAAATTTTGAACGGTTTGTGATGATTCCACGGTCCAAAATCGATGATATTGGATCCAAGTATACCTGAGACAATCAGAAGAAGAGTTATCAGTATCTAGATCAAAATAAATCCCAAGAAAGTGGTAGACCGAAGAGAGAAGGTATTTTGAGCGAATGACACACACACACAGTAATCGGCGAATGAAAATGTGGAGAGTGAGGTAGTTCGGCCGATTGAATGTTTATATAGGGTTAGTCATTCGCCGAATGAGACTGACGAATGAGTTTTTCGCCCCAAAGTCATTCGCCGAATGAAATTCAAATTTAAGAGTCATTCGCCGAATGAAACAAGCGAATGTATTCCTTCGGTCCTGAGTGATTCGGCCGAAAAATTCATTCACCGAATGAAGTCATTCGGTCGAATGAGTCATCCTCAATACT
The DNA here is from genome assembly GCA_009363875.1 of Mikania micrantha. Taxonomy (NCBI): domain Eukaryota; kingdom Viridiplantae; phylum Streptophyta; class Magnoliopsida; order Asterales; family Asteraceae; genus Mikania; species Mikania micrantha. Next base: position 105,518,344 of record CM018693.1, on the reverse strand, counting down.
CATTCGTTCGAATGAGAGTCTTCACTCATAAAACACAACTTAATTTCAAAATTTTACATTTATGAACAGTTAAGAAAATACCATTTATGAAGATAAGTCTGGTTGGTTCAGTATTCAGATGAGACAGACATCTGAATCTACAAATGATCACCTAAACTGAAATTGAAAACATAAAATCTTTTTGCATTTTTTCTGAAACAAAATACAACTGTATACCTAGCAACTATAGACAAAGAAACACATTTTTTTGTGAGAAGTCTATTGAGAAAATAACAGATATACATAATCACATCAAATCAGCAACACTGGATGTTTCCCTTCAAACACATTTGTTTTATGATATGATTACTGATATAATTATCCATTTTAAGCTTTGCAATACAAAACATCTAAACAAATTTGATGACTACTCATGTTTTCTGACTTAGTTACCCATTTTATTTATTCAGCTAAGATCAAAAGCATTTTGTAACTCATCTCTGCACAACTTAGAACCTAACATCATAAACTCTAAAAGGTTCCATCTTATTTTCTTTTTGTATTTTTCTTTTATCTATCATAATCAACACATTCTCATGGACGGCTTCAGCTAGGTCTTTACAAAGCAGTATGGCACGTATACAGACCTGTGTTGACATGATTGACTTGTTCTATCCAAATGGACGGCTTCAGGTAGGTCTTTACAAGGCAATATGGCATGTATATGGAATCGAACATATTTTATTTTTGTATTTTTACAAGCTTAATACTAGCTTAATTTTTCTTTTATTGTGATTCAATCATTCTTATCTGAATGGACGGCTTCAACTAGGTTCGTCCCAGTAATTTGGCACGTATACAGACTTGAATTCATGAGTTAGTGGAAACCTTATTAGATCCTATGATATCAGGTGTATGCCTGATTTGAGTCATAAACTATTTCTCACTTAGCTGACTTTCTAAAACAGATCCCACCAATCAGATTTTCTAAGTTATCACAAACTGTCTATACATTTTGTAAAGTCAGCCTATCAGTACATCTGTTCACAATTCTTATGTGTTTTCAGTTTACACATTCAACTTAGCTTTTAAGACATAAAAAGGCTAACACATCACTTTCTCAAAGATGACTTTCTCGATTTTTTATGATTTTTTAATTGTTTTTGAATTTTTCAAAATTTTAGATGTTTTTGGTTTTTCAATTAACTAACTACTTCTCCCCCTAAAAACCTAAAACAGAAAATCTTTTTAAGTTTTTGATTTAAAGAAATGATATAACAGAAAAATAAAAGGAAATTAACTAATGAAATCGATGATCATCTGTTAGATTCAGATGAAGGAAGAACTTCATCCTTTTGAAAAACACGGTTAGCCGATTACAGATATAAAAATCTGGGTTTATCAAAAGCTTTTGTAAAAAGATCGGCTTTCTGGTGATCGGTGTGTATTTTAACAACATCGATGAGTTTATTTTCAAAACAATCACGTATGAAGTGATATTTAATGTCGATGTGTTTGGTTTTCGAGTGCTGGACTGTATTCTTAGTGACAGCTATGGCGGCAGTATTACAACATAGATAGGGGTGTTAGAAAAATATAACCCATAGTCCCTGAGTTGCTGTTGTATCTAGATGATTTGAGAACAGCAACTTGCAGCAGCAATGTATTCAGCTTCAAAGGTTGAAGTAGACACCGACGTCTGCTTCTTGCACTGCCATGTAACCAATCGGGATCCAAAGAACTGATATCCTGCAGATGTTGATTTGAAATCTCTCTTGCATCCACCATAGTCTAAATCACTATATGCAGTAAGTTCAAAATTATCATCATTAGGGTACCATAAGCCAAGATCTGGTGTACCCTTTAGATAACGCATAATCCTCTTCATAGCAATGAGATGTGATACTCTTGTTTTTGATTGATAACGAGCACACAAGCATGTGGCGAACATGATGTCTGGCCGAGAAGCAATGAGATACATCAGAGATCCAACCATTCCTCGGTACAAAGTGGCATCGATTAACTCCCCCTTTTCGTCTGGTGTAATCCAGTAATTGACAGCTAGTGGGGTACCAGCAGGTTTCGCATCCAACATACTGAACCGGCTCAGAAAGTCACCAACGTATTTGGTTTGATGAATGAAAATCCCTGCCTCAGACTAATCCACCTGCAACCCGAGAAAAAATTTCATCTATCCCATTGAGCTCATTTCGAACTTCTCCTTCATAACTATTTCAATCTCTTTGCACAGACCAGCATTGGTAGACCCGAAAATGATATCGTCCACATAAACTTGTACCAAGAGTAGATCACCATCCTTTTCTCGAATAAACAGTGTACAGTCAATGACACCTCTTCTAAACCCGTTTTTCAGAAGGTGAGTAGATAGCGTCTCATACCATGCTCGCGGTGTTTGATGTAATCCATATAAGGCCTTGTCTAGTTTGTAGACTTGGTCACGGTGTAATGGATCCTCAAACCCGGGAGGTGAACTGACATACACTGTTTCACTTATCATACCATGAAGGAATGCACTATTGACATCCATTTGATAGACTTTAAACTTCTTGAAGGATGCATATGCCAAGAAAATTCGAATTGCTTCAATTCGAGCAACCGGTGCAAACACTTCATTATAGTCCAATCCTTCAATCTGTCTGAATCCTTGAACCACTAGACGTGCCTTGTTTCGCACAATGATCCCGTGATCATCTTTCTTGCAACAAAGAACCCATCTGGTGCCTATAACTTTTGCACCTTTTGGTCTGTCAACAAGTTGCCAGACACCTAATTTCTTGAATTGCAGGAGTTCTTCTTGCAGGGCATCAACCCATGATTCTTCCTTTAAAGCTTCCGTGATTATTCGCGGTTCAACATGGGAGATAAAACAAGAATGGGCACAGAAGTTTACATCTGCAAAATCAAGAATGTTTGCAAGTCCTCCTGAAGAAAGTTGGTTTCTTGTCTTAACCCCATCCAACGGACATCCAATGATGTTTTCTTGAGGATGAATACGATTAATTCTCCCTAAAGGATGAGGTGGAACTTCAACCTGTGGATCTAAATTGTTCAGATTCAAGTCCTCAAGATTCGGTACAAGATTATCAACATCTGGTTCGGGGGCAGCAGGCTGAATGAGATTGTCATCTGTGTCTGAGCTATCGTCATTTGTCTCTATTGTGGGAATTGAAATGGATGAAGGTTTCACTGGTTCATCAGGTGCATTTTTTGCATCATACATCATTTGAACAGCAACAACTTCATCTGAGTACATGGGAGGCATATTAAATGAGTCGAAAAGGTCGAAATAGTCAAACATCCAGTCTCAACCTTTTCCAGGTGGGGGCATAGTGTATCTCTGAACATCAACATGGTACCACACCTCCACGTTCTGAGTTGATCTGTTGTAAACTCTTTTATTAGGAGTGTTGTACCCAAGAAAATACCCTTCTTCCACCTTCTCATTGAACTTGCCCTACTCCTGTTTCTTAAGCATTGTGCACGGTGCACCAAAAAGTTCAAGATACTTAAGATTAGGTTTTCTGTTGTGGAGCAGTTCAAAGCAGGTCTTCCCATGTCTTTTCACTATCAAAACCCGGTTTAGTTTGTAGCAAGAATTAGCTACAGCTTCATTCCAGAACTTAATTGGAAGAGATGAATCAGCAAGCATCGTTCTAGCAGCCTCAATCGATGTCCTGTTTTTCCTCTCAGCAACACCGTTCATTTGAGGGACATATGGAGCACTAAATTGTTGAACAATGCCCCGTGCATTACAAAAGTTCTCCATTTTGTGGTTCTTGAACTCGTCCCATTGTCAGTTCTAAGCATTCAAATATTGAGCTTGTAAAGTGACTCAAGTTTGGTAACCAACACTTGAATGCACTCAAACGTTTCAGATTTTTCCTTTAGGAAGAAAACCCAAGTGTATCTTGAATATTCATCAGTGATGACTAAACAATATTGATCTCCAGCTATACTCTTGCGGTTTACAGGACCAAATAAATCCATATGGAGAAGCTCAAGAGGAACATTGATTGAATAAAACTTCTTCAGTTTGTGAGGCTGCTTGGTTTTTTTTCCTTTCTTGCATGATACACAGACATCAGACAGTTTAAAATTTTTCAAACTGACCCCCTCAACCAAATTGTTGTGCACCAAGTGGTTCATCTTGCGTAGACTCAAATGACCCATCCTCTTATGCCAAAGAATAGAATCTTTATCAGTTTCCTTTGACATAAAACATGAAGCTGTGGAGGATGTTGTTGATGCTGTGGCCATGTTGAGTACATACAAGTCCTGATTTCTAGGATCTGACATTAAAATCCAATCTTTAGGGACAATTACACCTTGCTTGACTATGTAGTAGTTGGTGTCATCAAATAGAACTTTGTATTGCTTGTCACATATCTGTGACACTGACAAAAGATTATTCTCCAACTGCTTGACAAATCTGACTTTGTCGAATGAAACTTGGCCATTTGAAAGAATACCCTCTCTTGTTATGAACCCGCCTTTGTCACCGGCAAACGCTACATAACCACCTCGAACAGAATTAACGTTGGTGAGCAATGAAATATCACCAGCCATGTGCCTTGAAGCCCCACTATCAACAATCCAGGAGCTGTTAAAAGCAGCTGTTGAGGAAACCTGCACAACCATAAACGATTAGTTTGTTTTGGGAACCCAAGCCTTTACGGTCTTGGGTTGATCCAAAGAGTCACGGATCCAAACATCGATCCATTTACCATCAGGGATAGCCTTATCTGAAATATGGTGAAATAGAAGTCTCAGAAGACTTAACTCTCCAGACAGTGTTTTTGTTGAAAGAGTTTTTCAGGTAAATGGATGATGACTTTGCTTGATTGACATTAACAACTTTGGGAACATTCAAGTTCACCAGTTTCCCTTTACCCTTGTCCAAAGGTTTAGTCAGATTTGGTTGTTTGGGTTTTGCGTGAATTGACTTAGATTCGGTTATAACAACTTTGAGAGAAATATGATTTAGTTTTCTGGGTGGTACAACCTTCGGTATTATCAACTATGGACAAAATCTAACTATGTGTCCAGGTGTATCACAGTCAGAGCAAACTTTGTCACCCTTTTTATGAAAATGTTTTAATTCAGAAAAGGATTGCCTTTGTGGTTTAAAAACATTTGTTTTAGGCTTGTTCTGATTAAAACCCAATCCCTTTTTCCCATTAGTCACAAGATTGTCAATCTTGTTATATACATAAGCTTCATTTTCTTTTGAAGCTTTCACAAAGCTTAAGGCTTGTTAGATTTTAGAAGATGAGATTGGGTCACCTTTCATGACTACAGGTGTGTGATTCTGAGAAACAACTTAGTCAGATGAATTATCAGATTCTTCCTCAGAATAATTCCTTCCATAAAAGATTCCTCTGACAAGGAGGAACCCTCATCAGTATTCATACCAATTGGATCAATTACTAATGGAGTTTTAACTTGGAAATCTTTAACATCTTTGTCATCTGGTGAATTGACAAAGTTGTTTAAGATTGGTGGAGGACATTGTTGATAGTTCACCTTTCCCTTACCGTTCTGATCAGTCCCTTTACTGATCATGTGCTCAATGATATAAGAAGAACTTTCATAGCTCTTGAGTTTTTGAGCTAAAGTCTCATAGTCACACTCGACTATGGCTAACTTCTTCTTTATCTCATTGATGGTATTGAGATAAGAGGTAATAGCATCTTGCTTATTCAGAACAGCAATCTCAGCCTCATGCAATTGTCTGTTTCAAAGTTCAATTTTAGCTTGAATATCTTTTTCATTAGATTTTAAAACTTTGTTTGCCTCAATGCACTGGTTGAGATCACTGATCAAATCAGCATTGTGTTTCTGATAAGCAAGGACTTTGCTGTCAAAATCAACACATTTAAAACAGTTAGAGTGAAAAGATGAACATTCATCAGGTACCTGATCTGACTGTGAAGATGCAATAGGAGTATCTGATGAGTTTGCCATCAATGCAAACTGAGTAACTGGTTCTTCAAGATCAGCATCATATTCAGCTTGAGTGTCTGAGTCTGAGAAACTTTCTGACTCTGAACCCGATGATTCTTCCAATCTGATTTGTGATTCTCCAGAAGTGCTTTCCTCACATGAATCATCCATCTTCTGAATCTCAGCAACACATGCTTTATCATGTTCTCTCTTTTAAGAACTGAATCTGAAATCCCAATTTTCACCTTCATCCTGCTGTACCATCAAAGCTTTACCTGCATTTGAAGAACTTGTTTGAGCAGGAGAATCAATAGGAACAAGTCTTCTTTCTGGATTAGCTGTAGAAGACTTTTGATGCTGAAACGGGTTCTTGTTTCCTGCTTTCCTTGCGTGCTTGCACTCTGGCAAAATGACCTTTCTCCCCACAATTGTAGCAGGTAACAGATGCCATATCAAATCCAAACTTAGACTCCTTGTTTAGATTGATGTCCTTTCATGTCCTTTCAACAAACTCTTTTGCCCTTGTCACAGCACTGGCAAGAGCCCAGATGATATCTATCCTTTCCATATCATCTTGGTCTATCTGAGAATAATCATCATTGGTCAGATAAGAATTGCCAATATGTCCATCTACTAAACCATCATAGGAGCTGACAAGAGTAGACAAAAGACCCATGTGTTCCTTGGCAATCACTATAGTTACTTTATCAAAATTTTCTGTCTTCAGACTAGTAACTGGCTTATGATGTTCTTTCTGAGAACTGGATGAAGAAGACGACTGACTGAAATGAATCTGATTGGAAGATGGAGCTTCAGTAGTCTGAGAAACAAAAGCAGACTTCAGTGAGCATGAGAAGATGATTTCTCGACAGTGGGAGTAGAATAATACAATGAAGGATCTTGGACTTCAGGAACTCTCTTAGCCTTCCACTTGTTCTCTATTTCTTTCTCTTTCAGCTTCATTTATATCCATATGTACCATCATCTCTTTCTGCTTAAGTACCATCAAAAATGACTCCCATTTTGGAGGCAAAGCATCTGCCAAACACTGGATCTTCTCCTGAGTAGTAGTCTTTACTTCATGGTTGAACAGCTCACTCAAAAGATGGTAGAATCTTGCAATCAAATCATCTAATGATTCATTTCCAACATACATGAAGCTATTGAATTCCTTCCTCAATGCTTTTGACTTGATACTCTTCAGTGCATCATTTACCTCATACCTTTGCTAAAAAGCATCCCACAAATACTTAGACGATGTAAACTGTCTGAACTGATGGAAGATATCAGTTGCAATGGACTGAGACAGAATAGCATAAGCTTTCTTCTCATAATCATAAAGCTTCCTCTGAGGCTCAGTCATCCATGTGACTAGCATAGGAGTTCCATCTTCATTCAACAGCCTCAGATAACCACCCTCAATCATCATCCATAAATTAGTGTCCACTCCATTGATGTGAATCTCAAATCTGTATTTCCAGTGCGGGTAGTCATCTAAGGACAGCAACTTGGGAGCTTTATTGGAGTTACCAGTCTCATTTTCAGTCAGCAGCAACGTCTGAATACGATGGTTCTGATTAGCCATCAATGCTAAGTCTTCCATAGAGTCAACAGCAAGAATATCCAACACTTAGAAAAATTTCAAACTGATGGCCGAATGAGGAATTATGGCGAGTGACGAGGACCGAATGTAATGAAACCGACGAATCAGAAAATGAGTATGACAGTTGGACGAATGAGCAGGGCAAATGAACCTATTCGGTGAATGAAAGGAACGAATGAGTCATTCGCCGAATGAGAGTGATTCGGCCAAACTTATTCGGCCGCCAAGTTCATTCAGCCAATCTGAGGTTTTCAGCAACTCAAATTGTGATATCCCTTGATTTAGACCAAATCTATGCACCAACCTTGGTACATAATATCATGACATGATTACCAATCAATTGGGATAAATATTTTGACAACAACACCACAAAAACCAACTGATTTTCAATGAAGCAATCACTTGGGGATCAAGAAAAACAGGGTTTTTGCAAGTTACGAAAATCCAATCTGAGATCTGATGATTTTGATTGTAAATCGAGTAGAATCAAGATCCAAAGCTCTGATACCACTTTGTAGGACCTTTTCAGAGCTCGGAAACAATCCGGTTCCAATGGATATCTACCCGACAGCCTCTTGAATAGTGCAGAATCCTATTCTAAACCAATCGAAACCAACAGCAACCGTGGTGATTCCACAGGTTGAGAATCAAACTGGGACAGACAATGGCCGCTCAGATCTTCTAGGGTTTGACACTAGGTGCTCTGGGAAGAAGGAGGGCTCTCAGAAGTTAGGTTTGAAATGATTTGGACATGTATTTATAGGCTGTCCTCATTCGGCCGAATGAGAGGCCGAAGCAATTCATTAGGCGAATGACTTGGCCGAATGGACATGTCAGTCGAAAGAGTCATTCGGCGAATGACTCATTCGCTTGCCTGTGTCATTCGCTAGGGCGTTCATTCGGCGAATGACTTCATTAGTAGAGTCATTCGCCCGAATGGGTCTTTAACCATACCACTTCAACTTTAAACATAATCAAACACTTATAATTAATATTAAACATTAAGAACAATATAGAAAGACAACTTTCATTAAAATAATAAACTTTATACAAAAAGGATAGTATAAAATCGAACTAGGGACATTTAATGCATCTACACAATCCTCATTTCTTCAAATCTAACACATCTTACATGTTAATACAATCTCTAATATACGTTAATCATCATTTGATATCCCATAATATGTTCAAAACAACATCTAGCTACATCCTTTACCCTAAAAGTTACTATTTATAGCAACTATGCATCTATCCTCACAAAGTGACACCAAAACTCATTCTCCTGGCAATTAATCATCATAAATCAGTTATCAAGACATCCAAATACAAGTTTACAAACATATAAGTTCGTTCATGTGACGTTCTTGGAGTTGCATATGTATTTTTTGTGTGCATGTGTGTTTTTAAGTGTTGTAAGTGTAAATGGACCATTTAAGACTACCTCAATGGTCTTTGGTGACTCAGTGGTTATAAGCTTCTAGATCAGCTGAGGATGTGGTTCTCGTAGTTTGATGGTCAAAATAAGCTTCTAGCCCTCCAGTCAAGCTCCTAATACTTCAAGGCTTGAATGAGGTTTAAGTTCAAGGTTTGGATTGATGTTCTTGAGGATACAGAGGCTTGGCAGATGTATTTCAGTCGCTGTTGTCGTCTGGGTTCAGGAGAAGTGGTAAAGAAGTGAAGTGAGAAGAATGGGTGGGTATTTATAGAGTTTAAAGAGTCTGGGGCATTTACGTGAATCTACGTGGATCTCGGCGTACCGCCAAGGACAAAATAGTCCAACCCCGTTTCCAGGTTCGTCGCGTACCGCCTAGTGGAATTTGATCGGTTGTGGCGTACCGCGAGGTATTTTGGCTAAGTTCAAATTCTCCCGCCCAAGTCATCGCATACCACGAGGGTTTTCGCGGGGACACGTCGCATATCGTGGAGAGTTTCGGGATCAAATGATCCCTTTGTTTGTCGTTCTTTGTTCGTTCTTGTTTTATGTGATTAGTTCGTCATCGTTTTTAGTTAATGTTTTTAATCTCATTAATCTCGTTCATCATGTGTTTGCGTAATAGTTATTGTTATATGTTCCACTTCCTTTTTCGTTAGTTCACCAACGTTCGTGAGTTTAAGACATGTAGGAAATCCCGGTAATTCCTTGAATTACCTTCCGGTTTGTTCGTGTTTGGACTATCGTGCCTCGTGTCGCACTAATTCATTCTAGATTATGTGGCATGCATGATTAAATATAATATTAAATAAATATTTGCGCTGACCTGGATTTTACTGGGTGTCACAGGTTGCCGCTGCATAGTGTTGAACACTTATTTAGTCAAAGGAACCCAAATCATAACAAAATTAGGTACTTTTTATTTTTCAATGAGAGGATCATTTGTAGTTTTCAACTTGCCAGAATCAACTATTTTATGTGTTAATTTTTCTTTCCAAATTGTCCTGTATTTTGATTCAGAGTTTTCAATGATCTTTTGTGTTTGAAAATTTCTTTGATTTAGCTTGTTAGTTTTACCAAAATATTGATTCCGAGGTTTCTTTATTTTCTTAGTCTTAGGATTGAAAGGTGTTTCAACATTTCTTTGTTTCATGATGGTGCCAGCCTTAGGTGTGACCTTTTAAGTTCTTTCCATATAAGAACTCAACAGGTCTAGGCAGAAAATGTCTAGCAATACAGTTCAAGTGTGCGGCTAAAGCCTTCAAGCGTACGCGATCTATTGCTAGAAAATACATTTTTTAACGATAATGCAGTTAAGAAGTATGACAGTAAAGGTTTTACGTCATAATCACTTGAACTGGAAAATGAATTTGTAGGGAATTGTTCCACATATTTATTTGGAACGAAAGGTTCATAGTTTCGATTCAGACTCAAACATGTCCCTTCTATGATTATGTTATGTGATTTTCCTTCTTTACCTTTTGAGAGTTCAACATTTGTTTCCAAATTCAAATTACTTTTAACATCACTACTGGGTTAAACAAACTTAGTCTTAAAATCATGAATTAGTTCACTATGATTAACAGATTTAGTTTGAAAACTTCCAACATTGTTAAATTTTGAAAAATTAGTTTTTGAGTTGTTCAACACAAAAGGAGAATTTGTGCTCTTCGAAGCACTTATTTCCACTTGCTCATCAACCTGTCTACAAGGACTTACCTTTTCTCCAGACATCTCATACTTATTAGAACAGTTCATATTTTATTACAGGATCAACCGTTAGAGAGATTGGGGTGTGAGGATCTGTTGAGAATTGAGACCCAAGATCTATTGAAGTAGGAGATAAATTTGTAGGGATTTTTTCCAAAGATTTCCTTGTAAGAAAAGGTTTACATTTTGGATTCACACTCGAGGCTGTCCCTTCTAGTATTTGTGTTATGTGATTTGCTTTCTTTACCTTTTGAGAGTTCAACGTTTGTTTACAACTTCAAATTAATTTTAACATCAATAGGAGGTTTTACAAACATAGTCCTGAAATCATGAATTAGTTCACTATGACTAATCAAAGTAGTTTGAAAACTGCCAACATTGTTAAATTTAGAAACAAAAGTTTTGAGTTGTTCAACACAAAAGGAGAATTTGTGCTCTTGCTATAACTTCATTCCACTTGCTCATCAACCTGTCTGCAATGACTTACATTTTCTACACACATCTCAAATTTAAGAGAACAATTCACGTTTTTATTTCAGGATCAACTGTTTGAGAGATTGGTGTGTCAGGATATATTGAAAACTGAAACACAAGATCTCTGGAACCAGGTCATAACTTCATTTAATTCCAAAGTTATCTCATCTATTGTGCCTTTAACATGTTGAATGTGATATTCTTTTTCACTGGAAACCTCTTTGAGTTTAGAAATATCATGCCTCTCAGCATCAAACTTTCTGTTGAAACTTGTTTCATTTTTAAGAAGCTCTTATTTAAAGTATTTTAACTTGGTTACTTATTTGATTAACGATTATTAAATCATGTAGTTAAATACTTTATTAATGCAAGCAAGAGAACATAAGTGTTCAGTTACCACAGAGTGTTTCTCATCAACCTCTGCCATGACTGCGTGACTCAAAGTGATCTTCAGCTCCTGAAGTTGATCATTCCAATAATAAGAGTCCGACTCTTGAATAACCAGGGCCTTTGAAGTTCTAGCACCTGCAGTTTCATCCACTTTCTTTTTAGCTTCTTTTCCATTCTTGAGCACCTTGCATTCTCTTGCGAAATGTTTGGATTTAATCACATTTGTAGCACAAGAGCTTTAACTTATCTAATACCATATTTCTACCATTTTCCATGTGATATCCATCTCCTCCACATCTACTGGATTGATATGCTCAAGATTTTCTTGTGTGACAATCACAGGAGCAAGCTCTCGTACAAGAAAGGCATTATAGTTGTTCATGATACTCTTGAAGAAAATTAGATTTTCTTCTCACTCAACACTGAGCTTTGAAAGATGTTGACTTTGTCCATAAGCAGTGAAAGCGGTTTCATTTGATGCATTATGTAAAGTTGAGGCTTGTTGATTCATCATGGACATGAAGGTTGCACTTAATAAGACTAAGCTAACTCCCATTGAGCTTTCTTGATTTAAATCCTACTGCTTATCATCCATATCATAAAAATTGATGGCAGAGATTAGTTCACCTCCCCTTTTGTCAACTAAATTCCAGCACTTGTCAAATTTGTCATTAAGTGAGTGAATAGACTAAGATGTGCCTCCAAGGTCTCATTTTTGATGTGATTAAACATGTTGAATCTTTGTCTCAACATGTCTTTTCTACTCTCCCTCACTCTCTCTCTCTCTCATGCCCTTATTACCATCAAATATTTCAATTAAGGCATCCCACAACACCTTGGCAGTCTTGTGCTCCTTGAAACCATGAGAAGCTACAATAAATAATGCCATAGTAATTGATGCATTTTCCTTGTCATCCTTCTCCTTCTGTAAGATGTCATTCTCAGTAACAATTCAGGATCCTTAGAAATTAATCATCTAAACTCATTTTCATGCATAAGATTATAAGCACCCTCTTCAATAGATCTCCACAGCTTAATATCTATATGCATTTGCCTTATCATAGTAAATAATACAGTCTGTGGAGATCTGTGGGATGATTAATCATCTAAACTCATTTTCGGAAACTTGTTAAGATTTGCAGCCATCTGTAGCTGAATACTTGAGATCAACAAGTTTTCAAAAATTAAGTATTCATGATATCTGAAAGTACTTGAAATATCAAATACTTGAAGTTATCGAAATGCTGAAGTGTTCGAAGGTCAGAGTTCTCAAAGAGTAGAGTTTACAAAGTATGAAGTATACCAAGCTTGAAGATATAGAAGTTCAAAGTACACGAAGCTTAAAGTATATAAAACTCAAAGTATAAGATGCATAATGTAAATGAACCTCAAAGTATATAAAGCTCAAAGTAAACAAAAACCTAATTGCGCGAACCTTAAAATTCACGAAGACAGAGGTATTTGAAGGCAGAAGTTCACAAACACTTTAGAAAATTGCCAAATGATTTTTCTTCATGATTTTGAGATACGAAATTATTGAACATACCCCCAATCCAAGAATAAACATGAAAGTCAAATACTTGATGCAAAAAGCTTGAACCTTGATGCAGCTCCAAAGCTTTGGTACCACTTGTAGGTCCCAAAGCTGATATAAATCAACTTGAATAGCAAATACAATCAGCCACAATCTTCTAAATAATGCAGAATCCAAGATAGAAGAAGAAACATGTGTTTTGCATTAAAAAGTCAAAAACCTTACAAGGTATTGTTCAATATGTCCAGAACTGAATACCTGAGGATCCAAATCTATAAATGTTCAAAACACGTCTATTCACACTAGTATACAAGTTCACGAAATCAAAAGTTCACGACATCAAAAGATCACGGAACGTTAAGTATTCGGCCAAGTACTTTAACTTTGAATACATTGTTGTCTTTTTATGATTTTGTCATTCCTCATCCTCCTCCTCTTAAGTCTCTTGCTCAACAGTAACTTGAGTCGCTATTGCCTCGGCTATCGCCTCGGTCGCTGTAGATCGGCTCTTAGCTATTTCGACCCTAGTAGGAAGTTCGCGCACTCGACTACGCAGCTCTAGCACAACACCATCCTGGTCGCTATGACACTGGTTTTAAATAATCAGCTCCTCGGTGTGTATCTCTACTCTCTTCGTCATGCTACGCTCTCCCTCGAGCAATCCAGTGACCTCTCCGGCCGCGTCGTGCTTGTGACGGAGCTCGCGATCCATGGTTACCACAAAAACAGCTAATGCCTGCTCGAGCGGGACTCCTAATGTAGGCAACGTACATGTGTTGTAGCTAGCTCCTAAAGTCTGTGGTGGAGGGACTTACTCTCCACGTATCCATCATCGGATCATTCCTAGGTACCAATCCTAGTCCTGATTAAGACTTCGAGACCACACGTGAATGATCTAGATGGGAACCTTCATGTCTGCAAGTGACTCCAAGTGTGCCTATTTCTCTTCAAGTTCGTTTGTTGGGCTCATAGCTGGTCGTTTTCTCGAGTTCTCACATTAGATGTTCGACACACCTGTTAATAAGTATTACACTACTATAAGAGTATGAAATGTGCAGATCTACGTGTAGAGACTATGGCTTTAGTCTAGGATCACTAAATACAAACATAGTTCCACATAACCAAGTCTCTGATACCAATTTGTCACACCCTTTACCACCTGCGGAGTCATACCGCTGGGTATGACGTGGCAGGATCGAAAACATTGGTCATATAGAAGACTCTATATGAGTTTGAAAACACGTGGATATCACCTAAAATATCCCATTAAATTGATAAGTTTGGAGCTGAAATAAATATTGGTTGAAGAAGCTTGTACAAGAAAATAAATTGCCTTAAAACACAATAATGTTGTAGCATAACATAAAGCAAATGGTTCAAGACATGCCTAATTCTACAAAGGACTCCATGCAGTGCTTTCCTAGTCCTTAAGTGCATTTTCTACCTAAGAATTACATGCTAAAGTGTGTCAACATAAAGTTGGTGACCTCACTGGTTTAATATAAAAAACAACAAAGAGTTTGCACGACATATAAGGAATGTTAAAATTGTTAGGTCTAAAGCCCTGAGTGTATGATTTGCACCACTACTGAAACTGAACTGTTAGATGCCTCCGTTATGTCTATTGTAAAAAAATGGCAATTAGATGGTAACTATGTTCATCCTAACCTCGAGTCAGAGCTGTCGTCGAGCGGGGTTTGTCACACCTAATAGTACTATCCAAGAACACCTCATTTAAGTTAACTAACGTAATGTTTTGCAAGGACTATGATACGATATTGCACACTCCAAAATGTTTGCACAACACATCCAGCAATATATCAAAATGTTTGTCAAAGAGTGTTTGCATGTAATCTCCCCCAGTTTGAGGAAAACAGTTTAAGATAAAAAGGGGCCATAACTCACATATGATATAGTTCGTTTGTTTTGTGTATGTTTGTACGTTATCAGTAACCTATATCACATAGGTGGTATGAGGTTGTGTTAACGTTTGTATATATAGACCGCGTTCATGTCCAAACAACTCCCAGGTGTCCTTGTTTAACCATGTTTGACCAAGTTGACCATGTTAGTCTGTGTTGACTCAACGACCCATTGGTGACATATTTAGTTTGCCAACATTCGTTTAGTGGTTCCACAGTTTCCTTAATTAGAAAGTTGTACACGTAAGCATATCATGCATGTTCATCAAGTAACTTACTATTTATAGTAAGTTTTCATATTCAACAAGTTTCTACAATTAGCAAGTTTCTATATTTAGTAAGTACACATCTAAAGTTATATTTTAGCAATATGTGTGTTCTAGTTCCCTCGTATGTTCATGTTAGCACTTTTTACATCATGATATATCATTAAGCATGCTCATAATGATCTTTGATTAATCAAAAGTTACTACATATAGAATGTTAGGTCCAAATCGAGCATTTTGTAAGTCCTAGACTTCTTAACATGATGATATAACTTCTAATTGCTCAATAATACTTCAAGTGACTCAATAACCTCATTACACATGCATGCAATTATACCCTTTTCATGCCAAAGTTACTAAAAATCGCAATATTTGAATAAAAGCTTGTAAACACAAAACCAAGTTCAAATCAACACCTGCATGCCTCAATCTCATTGTTTCCAATGGATTTTAGTGTGTTCATTGTGTGTTTGATTAGCTTTGGATTTTGTTGGACAAAGTGTGTGTGCATGTCGAGATTAAATGAAGATTATTAAGAAAACAAATACCTCCAATCTCAAGACTTGGCGATGTGGTCAAACATAGCAGCTGATAATTGTAACTACATGCTCATTCTCAATGTTAAGTGGGTACAAATTTTCGGTAGTTTAGATTCAAATGCTTAACAAAGCAACCTTTAGCTCCAAATCAACGATGTGATCAAGAGGGAAGCATAACATCATGTGTTTGGGGTAAAGAGTGGAACTAGAGGAAGAGGGTCGTATTAATAGTTTTTTAGTTGAAGTGGGTATAGCGAGTACCGCTAGGGCTCTCCCTAGGGTTCTAAACGTACTGGCAAGGACAAAAGAGTCGAGTCCCGGCTCCGGGGTTTGTCTCGTACCGCCAAGGGAGTCCCAACCATCGTCGCATACCGCGTTGACTTGCAAACGCAATGGTTGAATTTCACCGTCGCGTATCGCGATAGCCCTTGGTGAACTCCTTAGCATACCACAAAGGGTTCAGGGTCAGCATCATTTTGTTCCATTTTTAAATTCGATTTAGTGTTTGATTTGTACATTGCTTAAAAAAGTATGTCAACAAGTTTGCAAAAATGTACTTTTTCACTTTTTTTTTACAAAATGACTGTAGTCACTGAGAAGGAGGTATCTAATGATCTAAAGGTCCTAATGTACTAGATAATCAAGCATGAATTATAGTTTACATATTTCACAAACATGATATAACACATAGCATTCAAATCAATCTAACTAGGCTTAATAGTTTTGCATCTATAATTTTAGTATGTTCTAGGATTCAAGATCTTTGACAGCTAGACATGTGCAACAACCCTAAATTTACAAAAGTAAAAAAAAAAAGCATGAGAAGAACTCACAGCTTTCTTAGCTCAATCCAAGAATATCTTGTTTAGAGTTTGTGAAGTAAGGAATCAGACGTCACTCTAACATTTATATTCATAACCTTAGATTAATAACCTTAGATCACAAAACATAATATTCATAATTGTTATTAGCAAAATATAATTATATGTTTTCGAGAAAAGATTCTTAAATTTAATTTACATTTTGATAATTTTTCATTTATATAATTAAAAAAGTTGATAAATAAATTTTAGAAAATTGCTTTAAAAGTATTTAATTCTTATTTATTTTTGTAGTAACAATATTAGTTGGTAAAGGATTTATAATTAGGATAATACTTACCAATATTAAATATAAAATATTATAACTTTCTGTAATCGTGATCCTTTGAAAAAATAAAATATTATTTTTCAAAAATTTATTTTACTCCTGTTTTAGAAAAAAAAACATTTCTGTTTAAAAAATCACTCATTTTTTAAGATTCACGTAATTCTTTTATACAAATGGAATTTCTCTATTGGAAAAATAAGGACTGATGAGCCTCAACCACACTCTCCAACCTTTGAGCAAAACCACTGTGCAACTTAACAACTGAATAACAATCGCAAAAGGTTCACAAAAGGAACACCCGCGGATGGTTTGCAAAAGAACAATTGGGGACAACTGCTCTCAATCACTATGCTTCATTTGGAACACAATCGTGGATCATCCTTGCCTTGAATGACAACAGCTGAATCAACAATGGCAATGGTGGATCAGAATCCGCGGTTTGAACACTTGTCACACAACAACTGCTTACAACCACGGAAGAGCTAAAGACTGAAGAACCACTTACGACTTAAGTTTCTGTTGTTGTTGATTTTCTCTCAGTTGTTGTACTATACTATTTGTATCAGTGTATGTAACTTTGTTAGTTGTTTGTCTTATTATTTTTTCATTGTAACATTGAATGTTTGGGCATTTACATCTCAACATTCCCCGCCCTTTATGAATTGAATTCCCCGAAAATTTCTTGTGATATTTTCTTTTTCTTTCCTCCTTTAGCTAACTTAACAATCTATTGAAATAACCAAGTGTTTGACTAAAGAGGGAGTTAATACTTAGTCTTTAATCATAGAGTCTAAAGCCGGATATTCCTAGTTAACAACCCTCCAGTCCAACAATTGGTATCAGAGCCTTGTTATTCAGATCTTGGTTTAACCATCAAGTCTGAAATTCAAAGCTCTTCTTGAAATTCGTTTATTTAGACTTTTCTTTAAAAAGTTTTTACTCTAATCCTTTGCATCAAATGTTTTCTCTCTTCTGTAGGTGTTTGGTTTTGAACTCGGCTGATTATTCAAAAAAAAATTCCAGTAAACAACCTAGAGATATCAGTCATCATTTGATTTTCTCTTATTGTTTGATAAACATTATGGCCAAAAAGTTCAATCTAGATCCTCATAACACTGGCATTGCTAGAAAACCCTTATACTGGTTAGACATCGGTATAATATATGGCAAAGGAGGATGATACATTTCTTGTCCAACAACCATACTGATTGTTGGATATCAGTTATGTTCGGACCACATAAACCTATGATCCTGGACACGCGAAAGTGGCACTCCCTAATGAGATCTATGCAGGTCTCCTTCACCATGAATCTACAAAAGATTTATAGGATGCCTTAAAAGATCAGTTGGGTGGAACCGATGACGTTGTGGCTAATACTCGAGAGATATTAGCTCAACAATATGAAATATTTTTTCAACTTAATAATGAGTCAATGAATCAACATTTTGAAAGGTTCACTTCTCTTCTTAGTCAACTAAATTTGGCGGGTCAAGTATACCCTACTATTTCTGTAATCAATCGTTTCCTAAGATCTCTCCCTTACAAAGGGGAAACTTATTCCATTGTCATGAGATCTTCTCCAGACTTTGGCAATCTTATGCTTACCCAACTTCATGGTAAGTTACTCACCTTTGAACGTGAGATTGACAAGAAAAAGGAAATTAATAGAGTATTGTAAATCAACTGGGAGTATGTCCAAGGAAGCACGACTCTCCTTAGTCATGCTCATAACTTTGAAAATCTTGATCAGAGTTATGATGAACATATTGATATTACTTCAGGCATCACAACCTCTTTATCCTTATTTGATGATACTGCTCTTATTCCTGAAAAATTGTGCTTTATCGTGGATGATCTCCATCACATTCCAAGTGATGATTTACAAGAGATGGATATCCTAAATCAACTTGCCCTTTTGAGCATTATAACTAATAAGTTCTAAAAAAGGACAGGAAGAATATTTCCTGGTATCCTTGGAAAAACCAAGATCGATCTAAATAAAGCAAAAGTTCAGTGTTATAGGTGTCATGTCATAGGTAACTTTGCTAGGGAATGAAGAAATGCGCCTAACAGTCACTCTTCTCCTTATGTGACTTTTCCTAACTCAAGCTCTTCCTCAACCCCCTCTCATTACTAAAAACAAAATGCAAATCAGGCCACCGCTCATATTGTTCAGAATTCTCCTTCATCAAGTGTTCCGTATGTACAAACTACAAATGGTAGTCTGTATCAGCTTATGCCTGCTCCTCTTCAAATTTGCTCACCTCCTTCTTCTCAAGTGACTACTCTAGGCCCAGCAATCCAAACCTCTCAATCTAGCCAGCCTACTATTTTCTCACAAGAGTCTGTGGATTGGAGCAACTTGCCTGATGATGCAGGTTATGCCTTCCTAACCAATGAGCCTACCAACTTTACATTAATGGCCATTGGTGAAACATCAACCTCATCTGACCAACCTGATGTTGATTCATCCACTGCTCAGGTATCTCCTGCTGTCCTAGAAAAACTTTGTTCTGAATTTCATATTGAAGCGTTTGCTAACGTAAAGAAAGCAAATGTTTTGTTGCAAAAACAAAACCAAGAACTTGAACAACAGCTGGCCAATAAAAACATGGAAGTAGATAAAATAATAAAGAATAAAGATTGTCAAATCTCACTTATGAAAACTAAGAAATCAAATTTACAATCACTGTTTGACTTGCAATAAGAAAAATATTTAGCTTGTAAATCCTAACTGTCTGAAACAAGATTTAGCTGTGAAAAGTGGTAGAATCCTGTAAACGATTTAGGTTGCTTCTCAAGAAGCAAGTTCATAGCAAAGCGAAGTTTGGAAATAGATATAATCACACTCTTCCTCCTACTAATTATACTCCTATTGAAAATAAAATAAATTGTTCCTGAACCTTTATCTCCCACATTTCTTCTTGAAATAATGAACTCACCACCAAAGGTGTATTCATCTAGCTTACTTCACAAGTTTGTGTATCTTACTAATACAAACTCAGAAGTATCTAAGGAAAAATCCTTGGATGAGGTTCAAATAAGTGACTCTTCTGAACAAAATGAGACTGTTCCCTTAATGAACATCACTAAAATTCTGAAAATACAAAAATAAACGAAACCAGTGATGGATCCAAGGATCTCCTAAATAAAGGAACATGTTTGATGGTTGACATTAAGTTTCCTCCTTCACACCCTCATCCTCCCTATCCTGTAATGCAAGCAAGCAAACCTTTTATTCCCAAATACTTTGCGTTGTCTCCTGCTTGTACTAAGTTTTTCAAGTGTAATCACTCTACCGAAGAGTGTTGGACTAAAAGTCCACTTGAAAAACTTAGAAATAAGATAAAGGCAGAAAGGCCTCATCCTCTAAAGGGACACCCCTAGCAAGGTGAAAAAGGCTAAGAAAACAAATAAGCAAAATGTCAACAGCACATTAAATCATGCTCAACATCCATTCTTTCATTCACCACCACTTTTAGCTCCCATTCCTAGACCTCCAACTGTTGTAACATCCCTTTTATACTCACCAATGGTTAACTCTTCTCATTATTCACCAGATGTTGTGAATTCACCCACTGTGAACTCACAAATCGACATACTGAACCAAAATCAGCATCAATTGATTCTGATGATGCAAAAACTGATGAACAATGTGTAGAAATAAAATGAACTCTCAAAAGTTTCTTCCCTTGTCTAAATAAATTAACACCCATATCTAACCTGTTGAATTTGATCCTATATGCAGAGAGCTTCTTCAAACTAGAATCATTTATGGTATGTGGATAGTGGAGGCTTTACGCATATGAGACTGGATGTAGATCTATTCTTAATAATTTCATTCTGAAAAATGCAGGATCTATATCCTTTGGAATTGATGCAAAGGTTGGATAATTGGGTCTGGCTCTGTCTCTAGTGGAAAATTACTCTGTAAGGATGTTAGTCTAGTTGAAAGCCTCAAGTTTAATCTCTTAAGTGCATCTCAACCGGCAGACAAAAATTATAGTTCATTTTTCGCTAAAAACAGCTGCAAAATTCCTTCCCCTGAAATATACTCAATATTAAAGGTCCTAATAAGCCAACATACTCTTTTAACAGCTAACAGGAATGTTGGAATGTCTATGTTTTTGACATGACAAAGGATTCTCAATCTACAACCTCCACATGTTTCTTAGCTAAAGTGTGACAATTGCATTTGATAAATACGTCATTAATGACGTGACCACATTTGGTCGCGCCTAAAATCCATGTTGATTTAGCTATTGTAATTATTACAGGTTGATAGTATGCGAGAAATGGTAAACATAGGCGAAAATCGTGCGCAAAACGGAGTTACGGATTGTCCGGAATCGCAAAACGAAGAAAAATACAAAAATTAGAGAAATCTGGTGTCTCGCGGTACGCCTAGCCCCAGCCCTCCACGCTAGGCGGTACGTGCGGAAGAAGAAAAATATCTGGGATGAGGGTTCCTCGCGCGCTTCGCCACAGACCAAACGGCCACGCGGGGCGGTACGCCTGGCGTGGGTCGGTTTGATGGATCAAATCAAAACACAGGATTTCATGCAAATTGATCTTATTCTCTTTCTCTCGAGTTTCTTTCATCTCCAGAAGAATAAGAACAGCATTTGAGCAGCAAATCTCTGTTTTAAAAGCTTCTAAACCCATGAATCGCACCAAGGAACGTTACTGCAAGTTCTGATCATTGTTCTACACTCAGAAATCCATCATATTAGGTAACGGTTCGTTTTAACCTTCTAGTTTGATAATGGTTGATTATATCTTGTTTTTGAAAGTAATGGTATAGCTAGGGTTGTTGATTATTGCCTAGATGATGGCTAGGATTGATTATAAACGAAGAACACGATGTGTTAATGTGTAAATCCTTGTTTTGATCCCTTGTAATGCCAGGTTTTCATGAAGTCATAACCATGATTTAACGGTTTAAACCATTTGATTGTGACAATGTAGTTGATTAGTTTGATTAATCTTTGAAATGCAAGGTTAAATCCACGTGTTTCAAACTAATCACAATCATTAGCATACTTATTGGAACGATTATCAGATGTTTATGAGAACAGTCAGATTAGTATGTTAAACCTGGTTATTAAACCTATTCTAATGTCACATTGTGATATTTCATGATATTTGGGTATTCAATAACAAGGATTGATCATTCTTAAGCCATAAATTCATCTGGATTTTGGTCTAGCATCATAATCAACAACATTAACTCTTTGGTTAATTTGAGATTATTCTGATTAATCTAACGTGTCATCAACCTTGTATTAAGAACCTGAATCAATATAGGTTCCTACATTATCATACATTGTATGATATGACACTAAAATAATTAATTAAAAACCTAATATCGGTTTGATGGCAATGTCTTTGACATTGGACGTTCAGAAAAATCTAATCAGTAGATTAAAAGATAACTAACTAATTAAACATAAACTAATGCATAATCAACCTATTATTACCAGTTTGTGTGATATTCTGTTACAAGTGAGATATCAGGTGAGTTTCGTACAACCCCTTTTCTTTTTAATGTTTTATAAACATAGGGGTATTACTGTGGAACTTTTCTTGAACATATGATATGTGTCACTGTTATCTACGTGATTTCATGTGATTTGTTGAGAACTTGTGGATTTCATGGGATTTTTGCCTGTAGAACAGAACTCTATCACAGAACTTGAATGTCCTCCTTCCTGAACTGTATCTAGTGAACCCATGTGGGGCCGAACAGAAAACAACGATAGTACTATCCGCTGACAACCCATTTGCCGGGAGCTTGCAACTCCACTTGGTGTAAATGTTTGTTATCTGTTTTCCAGAACTTCTTAATGTAGTGATAGACATTAAGACAATGAGGCACTAAGATATTAACAGACGGGTAGTATCTTTATACAAGGAGAACGGAGTAGTCTGAAAGGAACTAGATACGGGTCCTATGGTTATATTGAACTGAACATTTTGAGAACCTAAATATCATATCATATTGTTGAACTTGAACTTTACGATCTCACCTGCTTTGTGCTGATCTTTCAAACTCAAACATTTTTGCAGGGAGACATTGACCTATGGTGAGGCTGCACATCAAACACTTGTAATTAAATAAATCAGATTGTGTAATAAACTTAGTTATAAACTGTAATGTTGATTGTAATGACGATCCTTGTAATGTATTTATTTTTGAGTTAATCTGTGTGTTGTGATACCTGATCAAGTAAGTCACACCTCATCTCTGAGACATCACCACTCTGCTTTCGCAACCTTCTCGACATCATCTCAGGTGACTAGAGGTGGGGGTGTGACAGGGTGGTATCAGAGCCACAGGTTATAGAATTTAGGTCGACTTAGAAACCTAGACTATAACCATAGGCTCGTATAGTAACACCGAGAGCACCGAACATAACTAATGAACAAAACTTGTTTTGAGTTGAGCCCAGATAATCATGTGGTACGAATTCCTGTTATGAGTGGCCAGCATAACTGAAATTCACAACATGTGGGCATTCTAGTTTAATTTAATCCAAGCTGAACAATAATAACTATAAGGACGAGTAGCTGCTTTGAGATAGGAAGAGATCTCATATCATGTTTATGTTAAATGTTATTATTCAATAGTTATTTCATGATACTGATATGAAAATTTTGTGTTTACCACGATGGCCATTCCGGGCGAACAATTTATCTAACAGCGATTCCTATATGTTTTATTAGATGAAACTCCCAGTTTGAGCTCTGGGTCTCGGACCCATCAGAGGCTTCATCTGGAGCTTCACAGCTGGTACCTGTAGTGCCTCATACACCATCATCACCGGTACCAGTCACACCACCACCAGCAGCACCATCAGGATCGCACGGACATTCTCAGCCTCATGCTGAGAATGCATCAGCAGATAGACAACAGAGTTCGTCACCACAGAGAGTCCTAGTTTGGGATGGCTTGAGACGGATGTGGGGTCAGGCCCGTGAGACCACTGGATTGCCTCCTAGGCACCAGCTGGCACCGAGATACGAGCCTCCGGTGATACAAGAGGTGGGAGAATCATCCCACCAGGCAGAGATTAGAGCCCAGTTATTGCAGGTTTCTCAGGACCTGCAAGGTGTGCGGCAGGAGTTGCAGCAACAGCATGCCACCATCGAGGATACCTGTACGATGGTACTGGATATTCTTACTTCTCATATGACCCTTATGGATCGGTTGAACACATTGGACACGGATACACGAGCATGGAGGGTTACGGTAGAGGATCGTCTTCGGAGGACATAGAGGCAGATGATCGTTGCTGCGTTCTGGCAACAGATTGAGATGCTAAGAGCAGGGATAGTGAGGGTGAGGGAGTTTTTGGATTGGTTTGGGATGGTCAGTTTTGAGACTAGGATGATAGTGTTGGCTGTAGTTATGGCAGCTGTAGCCATGATGTTTTCATGGTTATCGTATTTCTTACGATAAGTATGTTCAGGCAGTTCTTTTGGGATATCCATTGTATATATCATCAGCAACAAATGAATAGGTTGAGGGTATGTGATGTATGAGGGATGTTTGGGAGTGAAATAGAACCTCAGTAGTTAGTTAGTGATAGGATGGGTTTTCTGGCAGTCTTTGTACTGAAAATTTCATGGTTGTACAAAACTTATATCATAGTAATAAAATGGTGGTTTTTGTATATTTATTTGTGTGTGAATGTACGAACTATATATTAATATCGAACTTGTATGAACATTTCTGTGTATGAGAACATTTTTGTGTGAGAACATATCTATTGCCTGTATGGCAATGTATTGCATAACTATGAGAACATTTTTGTGTGAGAAAATATCTATTGCCTGTATGGCAATGTATTGCAGAACTATGAGATCATTTTTGTGTGAGAACATATCTATTGCCTGTATGGCAATGTATTGCAAAACTATGAGAACATTTTTGTGTGAGAACATATCTATTGCCTGTATGGCAATGTCTCGCAGAACTGTGAGAATATTTTTGTGTAAGAACATATATGTTTCCTGTAGGGCAATGTATCGCAGAACTATGAGAACATTTTTGTGTGAGAACATATATGTTGCATGTATGGCAATGTATCATACAACTATGAGAACATTTTTGTGTGAGAACATATTTGTTGCCTGTATGGCAATGTATCATAGAACTATGACAACATTTTTGTGTGAGAACATATTTGTTGCCTGTATTGCAATGTATCATAGAACTATGAGAACATTTTTGTGTGAGAACATATATGTTGCGTGTAGGGAAATGTATCGCAGAGCTATGAGAACATTTTTGTGTGAGAACATATTTGTTGCCTGTAGGGAAATGTATCGCAGAGCTATGAGAACATTTTTGTGTGAGAACTTATCAGTGTCCTGTATGATAATATATCAATAACATGTGTAACAACATATCTATAGTACAATGCTGTGAGCTGTGTAATACTCTAGCATATTTTTGAAATAACAGGACTGAGTATAACTACAACATCTATATGATTAATGTGTACTGAGAACGTATCTAGATCTTTTCAATGTAGTTATACTATGTTTCTTATAATCACATTTCAACATAAATTTGTCAATATGACTAAATATGGTTGAATTTATGTGATCAAACGGGTTATATCTGTAATGTTCTTAAACTGACCTGAGTTTGTCTGCATGTGAGTAGAATAACGGCTCCTAAAAGAGGTCGACCAACTAAGAAAGCTACCAAGAACGTTACTAACCCTGAGCAGAATCAAGTCCCACCTGTGAATGTAGAACTTAATCCGGATCCATAGATCAATCGATAAACAAATGTGGTTCCACCTGAAAATCTAGAAACAAATATTGTTCCACCTATGAACCCTGAAGTGAACCCAGTTCCACCTGCATGTGCAAGTGGATCTGAACTGAACGAAGCAATGATAGCACGAATTGTAAGAGAACAGCTATCTGCTTGTGGTGTTTTTACACAACACCAACAACGTATCATTGCAGGTTCTAGTGGGGACCACGATCACATTGAACATAACGCTACTGGTGGACACGTAGAAACTCATAATATCACCGGTGCAACAACCACAAAAACAACTGTTGCTGATCCACCACAGCAAGGATGTACTTACAAGTACTTTGCTTCTTGCAACCCTCCTACTTTCATGGGTAAAGAAGGAGCGGCTGGACTCTTAAGGTGGATCGAGGAGATGGAAACAAAACTTAAGATCAGTAAGTGTCTGACAGAGCATAAGGTGTCTTATGCTGCTTGTTCTTTGAAAGACTCAGCTCTAACCTGGTGGAATACCCAGGTTAAAACTTTGTGCTCAAGTACAGTTGATTCGATGGGCTGGAACGAATTTAAAACTCTGATTATGTCAGAGTACTGCCCAATCACTGAAATCCAAAAGCTCCTGGAGGAATTTTGGAATCACTTTATGATCGGTGCTGATTGTTTAGCTTATACCGATCGGTTTCACGAACTTACTTGTTTACTTCCCAATATGTTTTCTGCAGAAGCAGCTTTGATTGAGAAGTATATCAAGGGTCTGGTTCCCTAGATTAAGGGAATGGTAACTGCAGCTGAACCTACAACTCTCAAACGTACAATCTTGTTAACCACTAAGCTTACCGATGAGGCGGTAAGGAGTGGTACTTTGATCATAAAAACTCAGACGGCGGTGGGCCATAGTGATGCCGGTACCTCGAATGTTTCAAAATGTACCAAACGAAAGTCTTTTGGTAAAACCAAAACAAAAACTCCGATTGAGACCAGTCATCACAAACCAATGGTGAAGTGCTATGGTACAACCATTCTTGAGAGGAAAGCATACACTGGGCAGGCGCCCAAATGCAACAAGTGTTCCTACCATCACACTAGACTATGTCCTATTTGTTTGAACTGTAATCGAGTAGGACACTATGCTAGGTATTGTAACTTTCCTGCTCAACCACTAAACCAAGCACCAAGATAAACCACTCAAACAAACTGGTCATGCTTCAAGTGTGGAAGTCCTGACCATTTCATGAGAAACTGTCCGAACAATAACAACACCAATCAAGGGAATGAAGCTAGGGGAGAGCTTTTCAGATTGGTGCAACCGAGGCAAGGCATGATGCGAACATTTTCTCTGGTACGTTTCTTTTTAATAACCTATACGCATCAGTTTTGTTTGATACAGGGACAGATAAGAGTTTTTATCTCTCCTAAATTTGCATCATTACTCTCATTGCCTACGGTAGATCTAGAAACTCCTTATGTCATTGAACTTGCTAATGGAAAGTTAATCAAAACTAACAGTGTTATTCAAGGGTATTCCTTGAATCTGAATGATCATCTTTTTAATATCAATTTACTTCCTATTGAGCTTGCTTTGATGTCGTTGTCAGTATGGAATGGCTTTCTGATAACCAAGCGAAAGTTATATGTCAAAACAAGGTGATCCGTATTCCATTAGCTGACAGTAATACACTGATAGTTCAAGGAGAACGAGCTGGTAGAAAACTTGGAATCATATCTTGTATGCAAACTCAGAAATGCTAACGGAAAGATTGTCAGGCCTGTCTAGCACATGTGATCGAGAACTGTTCTTTACAAAAACGTATCGAAGATATTCCAATAGTCGAGGATTTTCCTGAAGTTTTTCCTGAGGATATATCAGAATTACCACCAGTGAGATAAGTTGAATTTCGAATTGACCTAATTCAAGGTGCAGCACCTGTAGCTAAAGCTCTTTATCGTTTAGCCTCAGAAATGCTAGAGCTTACAGGTCAACTGCAAGAACTATTAGATAAAGTTTTTATTAGACCTAGTTTCTCACCATGGGGAGCACCAATTCTTTTTGTGAAAAAGAAGGATGGTTCATTCAGGAGGTGTATTGACTACAGGGAACTCAATAAACTGACAATCAAAAACCGTTATCCATTACCACGTATAGATGATCTGTTTGATCAATTACAAGGTGCCACTAATTTTTCGAAAATCGATTTAAGATGTGGATATCATCAGTTACGAATTCATGATGATGATGTTCCTAAAACTGCTTTCAGAACTCAATACGGACATTACGAATTTCTAGTAACGCTGTTTGGATTAACAAATGCACCTGCAGTTTTCATGGATCTGATGAATCGGGTATGTAGGCCTTACTTGGATAAGTTTGTGATTGTGTTTATTGATGGCATTCTTATTTATTCTCGAAACCAACAGGAAGATGCTCAACACTTGAAACTAATCCTTGAACTTTTGGCACGTGAGAAACTATATGCCAAATATTCAAAGTGTGAGTTTTGGTTACGAGAATTTCAATTTCTTGGGCACGTAGTAAATGAAAACGGTATTCAAGTGGATCCCAGTAAGATCAAAGCTGTGAAACAATGGGAGACACCACGAACCCCAACTGAAATACGTCAATTCTTAGGACTGGCAGGTTATTATCGCCGATTTATCAAGAACTTTTCAAAGATAGCCTTGCCACTAACCACATAGACACAAAAAAATCAACCGTTTATATGGGGTTCCCAACAGGAGGAGGCATTCCAACTGTTGAAACACAAACTCTACAATGCACCTATCTTGGCATACCGGAAGGTACTGATAATTTCACGGTATACTGTGATGCTTCTCATCAAGGTCTTGGGTGTGTTAATGCAGAAGGATAAAGTAATTTCTTACGCTTCTCGACAACTGAAAGTACATGAGAAAACCTATACCATTCATGATCAAGAACTGGGTGCAGTGGTGTCTGCACTCAAGATTTGGAGACACTATCTATATGGAACCAAGTGTATCGTATATCCTGATCACAAAAGTCTTCAACACATTTTAGATCAGAAAGTGTTGAACATGCGAAAAAGGCGATGGGTAGAACTTTTGAACGACTATGACTGTGAAATTCATTATCACCCAGGTAAAGAAAATGTTCGTAGTCGAGTGAGAAACGAGTCAAACCTTTACATGTGATAGCGTTAGAAATGACTATTCAAACCAGTCTAATTCCTCAGATCAAAGAAGCTTAGCAACAAGCTTTACAAGCAATGAACTATCCTGCTGAGGAACTAAGAGGATTAGACAAACAACTTGAAACCAAAGCTGAAGGAGTGTTGTATTTCAAAAGCCGAATTTGGGTTCCTTTATTCGGTAATTCTAGAACAATCATCTTGGATGAGGCACACAAGTATTCTATTCATCTAAGTGCTAATAAAATGTATAAAGATCTTAGAGATTTTTACTGGTGGCCTGGAATGAAGAAACACAAAGCTGAATACGTGGATCGATGCTTAACATGTTTCAAAGTTAAGGCTGAACATCAAAGACCTTATGGGTTACTACAACAACATGAGATTCCCATGTGGAAATGGGATCGGATCTCTATGGATTTCATCACTAAATTACCCAAAACATCACGTAATCATGACTCTATATGGGTTATCGTTGATCACCTTACTAAATCTGCACATTTCTTAACCATCTGAGAAGATTATTCCATGGATCGACTCGCTAAACTCTATGTTAATGAGATTGTATCTCGACATGGAGTACCCATCTCTATTATTTCTGACAGAGATAATCTATTTATGTCACGATTTTGGCAAACTCTTCAGAATGCTCTGGGCACACAAATCAATATGAGCACAGCTTATCATCCGCAAACAGATGGGCAAACTGAACGAACAAATCAAACTCTTGAAGACATGCTCAGAAGCTGTTTGATTGATTTTGTAGGTAGCTGGGATATTCATCTTCCACTTGTTGAATTCTTGTATAATAACAACTACCATACCAGTACTCAATGAGCTCCATTCGAAGCACTTTATGGACGCAAGTATAGATCACCTATCTGTTGGTCAGAGGTAGGTGAAAGTCAGATCATAGGCCCGGAATTCATTCAAGAAACAACTGATAAGATCGCACTCATTCAAGCATGAATTAAAGCTGCTAGCGATCGTCAAAAGAGTTATGCGAATAATCATCGTAGACCCTTATAATTCCAAACAGGTAATCGAGTAATGTTGAAAGTTTCACCTTGGAAGGGCATTTTCAGATTTGGAAAGAGAGGTAAACTTTCACCAAGATTTGTTAGACCATTCAAAATTCTTGAACGAGTTGGATGAGTAGCCTACAGAGTTGAGTTA
The DNA here is from genome assembly GCA_009363875.1 of Mikania micrantha. NCBI lineage: Eukaryota > Viridiplantae > Streptophyta > Magnoliopsida > Asterales > Asteraceae > Mikania > Mikania micrantha. Next base: position 105,488,265 of record CM018693.1, on the reverse strand, counting down.
CCTCCTGAACTCAGTAACATTCATGATGTTTTCCATATATCGAATCTGAAGAAATGTCTAGCTAACGAATCACTGATCGTACCTCTTGAAGAGATCCAAATTGATGAAAAACTTCATTTCAGTGAAGATCCAGTAGAAGTGATGGATCGAGAGGTTAAAGTATTAAAACGCAGTCACATACCAATGAAAGAAGATCAAATGAAAGAAAAATAATCGCACCTGTTCTCATAAACGATTGTCATCAGATAAGTCTTCACTGAATTTTGGGATGAAATTTCTTTAACAGGAGGAGACTGTGACAATTGCATTTGGGAAATACGTCATTAATGACGTGAGCACATTTGGTCGTGCTTGAAATCCACGTTGATTTAGCTATTGTAATTTTCACAGATTGATAGTATGCGAGAAATGGTAAACATAGGCGAAAACCGTGCGCGAAACGGAGTTACGGATTGTCCGAAATCGCAAAACGAAGAAAAATACAAAAATTAGAGAAATCTGGTGTCTCGCGATACGCCTAGCCCCAACCCTCCACGCTAGGCGGTACGTGTGGAAGAAGAAAAATATCTGGGATGAGGGTTCCTCACGCGCTACGTGCCAGACCAAACGGCCACGCGGAGCGGTACGCCTGGCGTGGGTTGGTTTGGTGGATCAGATCAAAACACAGGATCTCATGCAAATTGATCTTATTCTTTTTCTCTCTAGTGTCTTTCACTTCCAGACGAACAAGAACATCATTTGAGCAGCAAATCTCTGTTTTAAAAGCTTTTAAACCCACGAATCGCACCAAGGAATGTTTCTGCAAGTCCTGATCGGTGTTCTACACTCAGAAATCCGTAATATTAGGTAACGGTTCGTTTTAACCTTCTAGTTTGATAATGGTTGATTATATCTTGTTTTTGAATGTAATGGTATAGCTAGGGTTGTTGATTATTTCCTAGATGATGGCTAGGATTGATTATAAACGAAGAACCCGATGTGTTAAAGGGTAAATCCTTGTTTTGATCCATTGTAATGCCAGGTTTTCATGAAGTCATAACCATGATTATAACGGTTTAAACCATTTGATTGTGACAATGCAGGTGATTAGTTTGATTAATCTTTGAAATGCAAGGTTAAATCCAAGTGTTTCAAACTAATCACAATCATTAGCATACTTATTGGAACGATTATCAGATATTTATGATAACAGTCAGATTAGTATGTTAAACCTGGTTATTAAACCTATTCTGATGTCACATTGTGATATTTCATGATATTTGGGTATTCAATAACAAGGATTGATCATTCTTAAGCCATAAATTCATCTAGAAACTGGTCTAGCATCATAATCAACAACATTAACTATTTGGTTAAATTGAGATTATTCTGATTAATCTAACGTGTCATCAACCTTGTGTTAAGAACCTGAATCAATATAGGTTCCTACATTATCATACATTGTATGATATGACACTAAAATAATTAATTAAAAACCTAATATCGGTTTGATGGCAATGTCTTTGACATTGGACGTTCAGAAAAATCAAATCAGTAGATTAAAAGATAACTAACTAATTAAACATAAACTAATGCATAGTCAACCTATTATTACCAGTTTGTGTGATATTCTGTTACAAGTGAGATATCAGGTGAGTTTCGTACAACCCCTTTTCTTTTTAATGTTCTATAAACATCGGGGTATTACTGTTGAACTTTTCTTGAACATATGATATGTGTCACTGTTATCTACGTGATTTCATGTGATTTGTTGAGAACTTGTGGATTTCATGGGATTTTTGCCTGTAAAACAGAACTCTATCACAGAATTTGAATGTCCTCCTTCCTGAACTGTATCTAGTGAACCCATGTGGGGCCGAACAGAAAACAACGATAGTACTATCGGCTCACAACCCATTTGCCAGGAGCTTGCAACTCCACTTGGTGTAAATGTTTGTTATCTGTTTTCCAGAACTTCTTAATGTAGTGATAGACATTAAGACAATGAGGCACTAAGATATTCACCGACGGGTAGTATCTTTATAGAACGAGAACGGAGTAGTCCGAAAGGAACTAGATACGAGTCCCATGGTTATATTGAACTGAACATTTTGAGAACCTACATATCATATCATATTGTTGAACTTGAACTTTACGATCTCACCAGCTTTGTGCTGATCTTTCAAACTCAAACATTTTTGCAGGGGGACAGTGACCTACGATGAGGCTGTACTTCAAACACTTGTAATTAAATAAATCAGATTGTGTAATAAACTTAGTTATAAACTGTAATGTTGATTGTAACGAAGATCCTTGTAATGTATTTATTTTAAGTTAATCTATGTGTTGTGATACCAGACCAAGTAAGTCACACTTCATCTTTGAGACATCACCACTATGCTTCCGCAACCTTCTCTGAACGACGAATGACATCATCTCAGGTGACGAGAGGTAGGGGTGTGACATAAAGCTTCATCTTCTGAAACTACCCTTTGGCACTGTAGATTTCTGTCATCTCAATCATCAATCTCGCCATAAGCTTTCTACTCTTTAGTTGTAAAAGGATTACCTTCTTAAGAAATTCACTTTGAAGGTCAATGTGAATCTTGCTTGAATGGAGAGCAACATAAATCTTCACATAAGTCCATTGAAGAATCTGAAACAACCGACTTTCTTCATATGCTTCACATGGATCTTTTTGGTCCAGTGAGGGTAGCTAGCTTAGCTAAAAAGAAGTACTGTTTGGTTGTTGTAGATGATTACTCAAGGTTTTGGTGGACATTCTTCTTGTACATCAAAGATGAGACTTCTGATAAAATTAGGGCCCTAATCACTCAGTTTGAAACACAATTTGGTCTTCCAGTAAGAATAATAAGGAGTGAGAATGGGACTGAATTCAAGAATCATGTTCTTGATGAATCCTGCACTTCTAAAGGAATCCTAAGAAAATACAGTGTTCCGAGAACTCCTGCCTAAATGGAGTTGTGGAAAGGAAAAATATGACACTTATTGAGGCCGCAAGAACAATGCTTGGAGACTCAGGATTACCTTTATCCTTCTGGGTTGATGTAGCAAACACTGCTTGTTATGTCTTAAACAGAGTTCATATTGTGAAAAGACATAATAAGACTGTTTATAATGTCCTTCATAAAATAAATCCTCTCATATCCTTCTTTAGAGTTTTTGGATGTTTACGTTTCATCTTAAACACAAAGGATTCCTTGTCCAAATTTGTTGCAAAAGTGGATTCTGGATACTTTGTGGGTTATTCTCAAACCTCTTAAGCCTACAAAGGTTTCAATCTTATAATAAAGATTGTGGAAGAAACTATAGATGTTAAATTCAATGAATTTGCATCTACTTCTTCTTTTCCCTCTACTTCTGAAGACATGTTTGATCTTGAAAGCTTTACATACATTCTCCTGCTCCATCTGTGTCTCCTTCTTCAGAACCCTGTCAAACTTATAAAGATTTGTCATCTCTTGAGAAATGTTCAGTAGCATAGTTTTTCTCTCCTATTCCTTCCTATCAAATAAATCCTCAAAACCATGGGGAGCATGTGTGAGCTTCTACATAAGCAATTGTTGACAATGCACCAATAATTACTTCTGAACAAGAAACTGTCCCCATATGTGAACCTATTCCCATATGTGAAACCTCACCTTTTCTAGCTGAAAACTCTTCCTCTTCTAATGCTGCTTCCACAAACAACATATTTGACATCATTCCATACAACAAGAATCACCGTCTTGAACAAATTCTAGGTGATCTGAATAAAGGTGTTCACACAAGGAACCAAATCTCAAACTTTTGTCTTCATGCTACATTTATGTCCCAAATAGATCCTTCCAAGTATCAAGAGGCTGAAAAAGATAATAACTAGGTGGAAGCTATGCAGGATGAACTGCTTCAGTTTAAAAGACAAAATGTTTGGATGCTTTGTCCCTTACCCAAATAAAAATACCCATTTGGAACAAGATGGGTATTTAGGAATAAAACTACCAAGAGGAAGGCATTGACTATGATGAAACATTTTCCCTATAGCCCGACTCGAAGCAATAAGACTCTTCCTTGCATTTGCTATATCCCATAAAATAAAAGTATTCCAAATGGATATAAAAAGTGTCTTTTTGTATGGAACTATTAAAGAAGAAGTCTGTTTCTGTCAACCACCAGGTTTTCATGATGTTCATCATCCTGACTGTGTGTACAAACTAGACAAAGCCTTATATGGTTTAAAAGAGTCCCCAAGAGCCTGGTATGACACTCCTTCTCAATTTCTTCTTTGAAATAAGTTCACTAGGGGAACCATTGATTAAACATTGTTTATGAAATGGGTAGATAAGGATTGTTTGTTGGTTCAAATTTATGTTGATGACATCTTCATTGGGTCAACAAATCCTTCCTTATTTTCTAAGTTTGAAATGAGTGCCTTAAGTGAATTAAAAACATTTCTAGGACTTCAAATCAAACAAACTCCCAATGGGATTTTTATTCATCAGTCTAAAGATATAATAGACCATTTAAATAAATTTGAAATTACTGATTGTAAAACAATTTCGACCCCCATGGCAACTGCCCATGGAATAATACCAGATGATGATGGTGAACCTGTAGATAAAACTCTATACAAGTGTATGATTGGAGCTTTAATGTATTTGACTGCATCATGGCCATACATCATGCATGCAACATGTGTGTGTGCCAGATACCAAGCCTCTCCTAAACAATCTCATTTATCCTTTGAGAACAGGATATTCAGATACCTAAAAGGTACCCCTATACTTGGTATTTGATATACTGCTAATCAATATTGCAAGCTTGTTCCTTTTTTAAATAGTGATTATGTAGGATGTTCTCTTACAAGGAAATCAACTTCTGGAGGATGCTAGTTCTTTGCAAATTTCTTAGTTTCATGGCAAAGCAAGAAACAAACTTTAGTCTTTAACTCAACTGATGAAGCCGAATATATTGCAGCAGCACATTATACTGCACAAGTCCTATGGCTTCAATACCAACTGCTTGATTTTGGAATAACGTTGTTAAAAACTCCACTTTTGATAGACAGCGAAGTTGCTAAAAATATAATAAAGAACCTTGTCTATCATTCCAAAACAAAACACATCAAAATTAGACACCACTTCATAAGGAAGTGTTTTGAAAAAGGATTAATTGTCCCAGAACATGTACCAACAACTGACCAAGTTGAAGACATGTTTACCAAACCATTAGACTCTTCACCTTTCTCAAAATTTGGCATGATAAATATGAGCTAATTGTTATATAAATAAAGTTTAAATTTTTTTTGAACCTTCAAATTGTACATTATAGGATAATTCAGTAATTTTCCTAACATCAGACAAAGGGAAAAGCACTGAAGAAATTACCTTGGTTCACTCTTCAATGTTTATACTTAACCGTGAATAGACCACAGTGGATATACACTTGTTGTAATCCACTGCCTTTATTTCTCTGTGGTTATACTTCATCTGTTGTTACATTCTCTCCATGGTTATACCACATTCGTTGTTATTTTCTCTCCGTGGTTATAATCCTCACTAATTACTCTGTGGTTATGACTCTCAAGGATTAATATGTGGTTATAATCCTCATTAATTACTCTGTGGATGTGACACTTTGTAACTAATCCACAGATTTGAACCTCAATAATTGTTACACGGCTAAAATATCTCCGTGGTTTCTACCCTTTTTACCCCTTGACTTCGTTAACCACCAGTTCTTTTCTCTTATTTATACTCGTCGTTCCCAAATCAGTCGTTTCCATCTTACGCTCTTACCCTAATTTTCAAAAACTTCATGATCATCTTTGAGCTATGAAGTTAATCACCTTCAAACTCACAATGATGCTTCTGGTTGTCAGGAATGTCGTCTGGCTCGGTGCCTTTACACTGATATTGTATGAGCTTAATGCTCATGATGCTTTAGTGTAACGCCATCGGACCAGGCCTCATTCTAGACAAAACATAGTCTCTACTTCAAGATCTGCATGGTATTATTGGTTTGTCTTTTTTTTTTGTTTATCTCTCTCCTCCATTTACATGTTTGTATTTTGGTTAAAAACACTAAAATAACTTTTAACTTTTGCAATAGGCATCAAAGCTTTCCCAAAGATATCGCTCATACTTTGCAACGGTTATTTTTTCTCCTTCTTTTTCTCCTAACCTTAAGGCAAGATATGTAACCGTGCTCTTCATTTGTAACGTTCCTTTCTTACTTAGATCTTTACAAAAACCCTGAAGCCTTTTTGAAATATGTTCTTCATCTGCAATCATGAATGGAGAATGCATCACAAAACTCAAGACAGTGCACAACCTAGTTGCTTACCTTACCAAGTCCTCTGAATATCCCCACTATGATAAGGTGATCGGCACTCTCTCAAATTCTTTTTTTTCATACTTCTCTCACCATGAACCCTCCTATTTTTGTTTCTGCCCTTAACCAATTTTGGTCAAACTCTACTTTGGTGACTAAGGATAATGTTGTTGAAAGCATAACCTCTGAGGTTATTGGTCAACAAGTTACCATCACCCCTTCTCTGCTAAGTCTTGCCCTAAATCTGGTTGATACTGATGCACCTGTAACTGTCCCTTTTAACCTCCTTCATGCTGAATTTATTCAGGGTGATTATCAGGGAGACCTTAAGAACATGACCTTGTACAAGGCATATCTCTATCCCAAGTACAAGTTTCTGTATCATACCATTCTCTAGTGTCTTTCCCAGAAGACCACAAGTTGGAGAGACATGCCATATGTCATGCAATATGTCATGTATGCAGTTCTCACCAACAAGAAGATAAGTTTGTCCCAAATCATCTTTGACCATATGGTTCATCACCAAAAGTCCCCTAAGTTTCTGATGTATCCAGGTTTGTAATGGCCTGTTTGTTTAATGAGTTAAACACTTTTTGTCTTGTTTCCCCTCTTTCTTATGTTAAGTCAATTGAGAAAAAAACCCTTGCTAGGCTAAACACTGATGCAAAGGTACTGGAAGCCACTGAGGACACAATTATCCAAGGTGAACCCACATCCATCTCCTCTTCCATACCTATAAAAGTACCGGCCAAAAGAAAATCAACAGCCAAAGCCCCTCACTCTAAGAAACCTTAAAAGACTCTTTAATAAGATGAGATCCCTAAACAAGTCACTGTCCCCACTGGACAAGAGAATTCATCTAACCCATCCTCTCAGGTGGATCCTGAATCTCATACCTATCAAGCTCCTCATCAATCCTCTCAATAGGATGATGTTGTAATTCACAGGAACCCACACAAACCACTAAAGTATCACTTGATACTCAGATGGCATTCCGCTCTCATCGGGATTCTCCTGTTTCTTCAACCCATCAAACCACTGACTCTATATCCCATATTCTGCAAGAGATTGACTCTGCTCTTGGATCTACTGGTTCTCATTTCACCACAACACTTGAGGAGCAACCCCTTCAAACCAGGGTCCTAGATGGTCAATCTTCAACCCATGTAGAAGAGGACAAGATTGAGGTGTCAAGTCCATCTAAACATCTTGATCAAGTAACTAGAGCATCCACTCCACATCAAAGGCCAATGGGTCTTCATTAAGAAGGATCAGGCTATGAGACTCCATTTACGGCAATAGCTAATGAAGTTATAGAAACTGAGGCTAGGAATCCCCAGTACCAATTAAAAGAGGTGCACGAAAATCCTGAAAGGGACTTGGATCATGTTGAAATTGACATACCAGTCAAGGATTCGGAAGATATCCTTAAATGGATTAACGAATCAAACCGTAAGATTCATGAATTGACAAAAACTGTCACCAACATTCAGGTTGATGTAGCCAAACTCACGGAGTTGGTTACAAAGAACTTGAATGACTAAGTCATGCAACTCAAATCCAACCCAATGCAGGCACCTTCACTTGAAGGTCTCCCAGACACTACACCCACCTCCACTACTCCTGCCTTTACTCCCCAAGCTCTAGAAGAAGTGTTAAACCCACTTCTTGCCACCCACCTCACAAATCTCTTTCACAACTTTACAAAAGACTTCTTTCACACCTAGACAACCCAAATGGATATACTGAAAGTTTCAGTAGAATCCAAAATGAAATCCCTTGAACATGATGTCCTACATCATTCCTTAAGCCTGCAAACTCTCACAGGTATAGCTCATCCTCCCCCTTGGTTCAAAGAACAGGCTAATGAAGCCAAAAAGAGGGAGAATAAAAAACTTCTCTCCGAAGCTCAAGCAACCAAGATGTGACAATTAGTACCTGACCGTCCAGCAAACGTACTATATGTATACTTTCACTAATTACTATGTGTGAATAAAATATGATAAACAGTTATATGATACCAATTTTGTGAAAAATTTAACAGTTGTATGTATTTTAATGAAATATGAAATACTTATATACAACAAACCTTTTGAAGTAACAAGAATTCATTTCAAATGACAAAAACATATCTATTGTGATCTGATTACCACAAATAACAGGAATCAGATAGCCAAAAATTCCTGGAGAAAACAATGTGAAATCAGTCATATCAATGTGAAAACAGTTAGGATTAATTGTGTCCGTCAGTGAGAATGTCAATTTCAAAACAACAATTCAATATCGTTTTCGAATTCTAAACTCACAATGCGTTTAAGTGGATGACGATTCACATAAACATATATATTGGTTTAATGTTATGAATGATATCAAAAAATTAGAATACAAAATCAGAAAGTAAAGCCATCGTCGTGTTCGTTCGGGTGACGATTCAAATGAATACGTGAGAAGGTGATACGATCTGACGAAACGGTAAAAATAAACGATTTCGAAAATTTAAAATAAAAATAATAATATAAAATATTTATTAGGAATCACAACTTTAAAAATGCTTAAAAGAAAACTATTTTATTTAAAAGTACGTAAATCTCCGTTACGTTGCGTAAACGTAACGAAACGTAAAACCGAACGAATCGAACAAACCCGAAAAGAGTTTGGGTATAAAAACCCTAAACACATTTAATTTCCCATTTATTTCACTCACCAACCCACTCTCTCTCTCTCTCTACATCCCGGTTTTCTTTCTCTCTCTAAATTCTCACACTAGATTTGAAGCTAAAAACCTTAATTCTTGACCAAATCGTGCAAATTTGGTATAAAAACGAAGCTCACGACATCTACATTACAAAAGTAAAAAGTATTGAGACTGGAATCAACTAAAACAAAGGTAAAATGAGCTCAAACATTCGGTTTTTCAGGGTTTTTGACAAACCTGGTTAGCTGAACATGGAACTCAAGTTTCAGCCATCAAAACCCATTAGATTTGTATGAAATTAAGTTCCTCATGCTTGAATAACATCAACATAAAGATATGGATTGCATGGTGTTAGTATCGATGGATGAGGCTGGTAGTATCAAAAGAAGAACTCGACTAGAATAGTATCGATGGCAATTTAAGGATCAGCCAACTCTCCATCGATTCTACTAAGTTCGACAGTCCCATAAGACCCCAATTTATCGAGATTACAAAGTTCAATCAAGTCCAAGGTTTTTGTAACTGGTTTCCATCGATACTGATCAGAATCGGGGCTAGACAATTGATACTAACCCCTGGTCGATACAAATAGTATCGACAGGGAGTCTCCCAGCCTTACCTTCGATACTGACAAGTTCGAAGCCCCTCTTGGCCTCCAAATTCCATCGATATTAATCGATAAATTTAATCCAAGTAATATAAAACAAGAATTAAACAAAATGTTCTAGAAATGAGGTTACAAGATCGACGGGAACAATACAAGGTCGATGACAAACCCATTAGGCTTTCTAGGTGACCATCGGTTTGGATAGTCCATCGATGCCATCCCTTTTGTTCACCGATACTACTAGAAACACATACAATACACATTTAAGTCATAAACCAAGTGATTTAGTAACAAAATATGGGTTAAACCATATCCAAGGTTGATAACTAATTTACATTTTATTCAAGTAATATTAGGGGTTTATCTAAAGAGGTGTTAACCAATTTGTTTAGCCTAAGTTAATAAAACCTTTGTTGAAAGTTTTTATAACATATCAAATGGTTAAGTTTTGTAACAAATAACTTATATTAGTATATATAAGGTATATTAACTATGTTTTTAACCTAACAACAAAGTTGTTACTTAGAAAATATTTCATGATTTCAAAACACCTATAATATGTTAAAGTTTAAGGTCAAGTTTAAAACATATAAACAAAGAATAGTACAATGTACTAAGGTTAAACTAAAATGGTTAAGTGTTAGTATGTTATATCACAAATTGAACTAAGGTTAGTCAAATAACAAGGATCTACACAAGTTAACCAACTTTAGGCTTAATACATGAAACAATAACTTTTACTTATAAGTGTAAATCACATTGAATCAAACACATGGCTTGAAATCAATCTATTAAAACAACAGTGAGCGCGTCCATTACTTGATTCTTAGTCAACCACTACAACAACAAGGTGAGTTTATATGCCCCTTTTCTAATCTTTTTATTTATAAATGCGGGACTCAGAAACATGCTAGCTCTTTTTCTTAAAAGATTTAGTACATTATTTCTTTTATCATGATATGAAGATAACAAGGGTTGCATCCTTGTTATGATACTTATGACTATGCTATTCTTGTGTGTGAAATGACAATTATGACATATCAAGGATGATATCATGATAACATAACTTCATGATATTATCAAAACTTTGGGATAAAATAGTGTATTAAGACTAGATCTTATAATATTGTGTTCAAAACAATGAGGCAAAAAATGATAACTAAATGATATATTAAGAATGACATCATGATATCATTCACCACTCGTGCTAACATTGTGCAATAAGGCAAGTTCATATAACACTATGTTAAAATCATTGAACACATAACATTGAGAACATATGACAATGAGATATGATAACGAGACAATGACAATGAAAACACAAAACATCTATTTGATGACTGTTAAGCCTGATTGCATTATAATGTTGTATTCATGTGTCCAAGTATTCATGTTTAGTCGTAAGTCCCTCTCCATATCGTTTACAATTTATTTAGTAGGGGCTAAATTGACGATAGCATAGTGGTACCATTGGTTTCACAAACCTCTGGCGAGTGAGGTCGGTACGTTATTTGTATTTGTTATCATTGGTGGTATTGTATGACCGGTAACAAGGCTACATAAGTCAGGTTTGGTAAACGGCGGGTGATATTAATCAACAGACACTGTTAGTAATTGAACCCTTCGATTCTGTTGACTGGTAGACTAAGGAATTGAATTTCACTCATGTCATACTACTTGTGACAGATTCGTTGTGAAGGCTCTGAGACCTTATGGGATTTCAAATGTATAGAGGTAAATTGGAGGCATTGTGGTCTGATTACGTGAGGACCATAATGGGTCCCATTTATGCTCTGTTCATTCAAGTTGTGAACACTATAAATGGGTTGACTGTCACTTCTAATCATAGAAGTGAATCTCAGTAAACTCTACAATTGAGAGATTCATTAAAAGGATAAGATTAATTAAATCTATATCTTTAAAACATTAAGGGATTACCAAAACCTATGTCATGGTAATATATACCCTACATCATTGTGAGATGAGGACATGTCATATGGGATTATCAGGTTGAATATCAATTGAGAACACATGTGAGAAGGAAATGGGTATCCATAGTTGCAATACAGATGGTGTTGAATTCAGTTAAGTATGTGGTGGACTTGCGGCTGGGCTGGCGGTAAGCTTGACCCTACGTATGCCCTATATATAAGCATACTTTATTGAATGACATACTACCTGTAGGTGTAACTATGGAGTGGACATTGTTATGAGACAAGATAAGGAAAATTTTATAAGACTTGTGTGCGACACTATGACTTGTGAATAACAAATTACAATCACTTTCATTTACAAAACTTATGAACTCACCAACCTAGTGTTGACTTGTTTTAAATGCATGTTTTCTCAGGTGACGAACATGTTTAGTCACCAGATTCAGTATGCATTAGCTAGTAGACTTTTATAGTGGACCTACCTACATTTTGTGTGCATATCTTTTGGATGACATGTTTGTGAATCATCTTTTGTAAATCTTTTGCAGATACAAGATATCAACTTTATGATTCTTTTGGGTAGTTTACTTAGTTAAATTATGAACATGACTTGCGTAATTGAACTTTGTAATTTTATATCAATGTCATTTAGCATTTCTCATTATATATCATATGCATTGTAAACAATCTGATCATTTCGATTATCACACGATATCACGCCTCGAGAACCTTCCGCCCGAAGGGAAAGTCGATCCAGCCCGCCGGCTCGGGGTGTGACACAAGAGGGCTCACGTTGAATCTGAGCAAAGACAGCGAAAGGCCTTGAAACTAAAGAATCAAGAGGCACTTCTCAAGGTTGCCAATGATCAGCAGTTTGAGACTGCAGCAGCAAAGGCCAACCTTGAACAAAAGCTAAAAGAAATCGCTTCTAAAGTAGAGACGAGAGCATCTGGGGTGATCAGTAAACCCAAACCCAAGCCAACCAAACCAGCTCCTACTATATAAGTAAAAGCTACAGCTGGGGCTGGGGTTTATTCTTCTTCTTCCCCATCTACCCAAGACAAACTGGCTCAAACTGAGCCCGCCAAACCATAGCTTAATCATACCTCTTCATTTCCTGTACATACTTCCAAACTAGCTTCCCCTGCCAAGTCTACACCTCCCTCACCTACAAACACCACCATAGAAGCCTCACCCACTTTATCTCGCAAATCTGCTTCTCAAACCCTCCTGGACTTATCCAGAGAAACCTCACCCACTCGTACCCTTCTAGACTCATCCAAAATTGGTCAAAAACCCAGACCTATTATCACTCTCTCTTTCACAAGAAGAAAAAAGAGTGTAGCCAGAAAGTCCAAAACCCCCAAATCCAAAGCTCAGAAAGCCTCTAACTCCCATACTAGAGTAAAACTCATATTCAAATGAAAATCAGCCTATCTCATCTCTAATGCTAAGAAAAAGAAGGACTAGATTGGCTGATGATGATAAGTCTGATTTCAATCCACCCAAGACCACCAAAGTTCCCTCTTAAATAAAACCTGCTGAGGCTGTAGCTGATAAACCTCAAACCTCTCGTCCAAGAAAATCTTACTCCCTAAAGTAGAGACCTTCATAAACTGAGATATCACAAGCCATAGAAAGGAAGCCGAAGTCCTTTCAAAAAGAGTAAGGAGGAAAATAAAAACAAGAAGACTGGTGAACAGAGGAAAAGGATAAAAAATATCCACATCCGAAACGGTTGGAAGCAAGGAACACCATTATGAGATGGAAGGATAATACCTTGTTTAATGAATGGCCCAGATTTAAAAGGGTTCACAGCAACCACCCTAAACTCTAGCAAGAGTCTGCATCTCCTTCCACAGCCTTGGTAAAACGGACCAAGGAAGCCGCCCCAAACACACTAATTGATCATCTGCTGAATGAACCTTTAGGAAGTATTGGTGTTAGTCTTCTACAACCATCCTTGGATGTCAAGTTCAATCCATGGATAGATATTGAATAAGAATTCAAACTGTCCAGTTGAAAAACTGTGAATCTCATTCTAACATCAGTGCCTGAATCGTAACCAGAACAGTGATCGACACAGTAACTTGCACAATAACTCAAATACAAACTATGTTTGCTACATGTATATCATTATCATTTTACGTTTGACACTAAACTTGTCACACACCCTGCGCCGTGTGCGGAATCCACGGCGCGGTGACGTATGAATATTTGAATCATGCACAAGTATTGAATAAGAACAACCACAATGGATTACTAAGTTTTATAATGTTTAGACAGTTGTTTAGTTACAGACAATCTATCTACCAAAAGAATGACAACTACAGACCCAAAATATAGTTTACAAAATAAGACTTCAAACAAGACAATTAAACATTCAGGATTTTAGTGTGATTCTAAATCCATCCTAGCATGTTTCTTCATCTTGTTCTATCTTAAGCGGTCTCCTTAGTTGTCCTTAGAATGTCTTACACCTGATTACCTGAAACACATGAAAAGTAACTGTCAACTACAGAAGTAGTTGGTGAGAACAATAGGTTTAACATTTGTAACATGAATTTGCATTGTAAGGCATATGTTTAAAACAATAAATCAATTACATGGATGAGCTGCAACCCAGACTAACATCAAGTATGTAAAACGTGTCCAAACAGTCAACAGACTATTTGCTAATGAGCCAAGATATAATCAAGTCCCAAACTACGTTTGGAGTTAGATAATGTATCAGCAGTTTTGATAAAACCATAATGAACCCAAACCTGCAGTTAGCTTATAAAACAAATTTAAAAGCTAACTCCATTTTGGTATGAACCAGTGTGTCCGCTTTCCCTTGTTGTGATCACCCAGTACTAACGCTAATGAATATGAAACTTGATGTGTTTATAAGTTTGTTCACAACAGTGGACACCATGCTTTTGAACTTTGCTTTAAAAACCAATGATTTAATGCCTTATTTGATAACATGATTTGAAACCTTGTTGAATACCATGATTTGAATCCTTTGTTTGAAATCACCATGAAAACCATTGTTTGAATACCTTGTTTTGAAACCCTTGATTGAGTACATAAGATAGTGTCCTTGTATAATAACAAGGTTTATAAAAGATTATTTTCGAAAACACGAGTTTATAGGAAAAGAGTTTATAAGTCACATTATTTAAAAGTGTTTGTCATTTATAAAACTATTCGAGTAAAACTGATATAAAATAATTCAAGAAAACTTTATAAAACCTCTTTAATAGAAAATGTTTAACAGTTGATAAAGTCCTTTGAAATAGTTGAATAACCAGATGAATTTGTACCATGAACCTGTAATGTTTGTAGAATAACATACATTTTATATAATGAATTACCAATGTAGGTAATATATTTGATCACGTGTTCCACCCCAAAACAGTTGGAAAACAGTAAAAGAGGGGCTAATGTTCTCACCTGTCTGCAGTAGACTCTGAACTATAACAAATAGCAAGTAGCAAACAGGACTTCTAACTGGTTCCTATATCATTGTAATCATACATAAGATATAAGATTTATAATTGTATAGACTTTGATTCATTGCTTGACTTGTGTTAACTTGAACTTGATTAACTCTTGATTACATGATCTCATGATTAAGAATGTTGTGTGAACTTAAAAGTCATGGTTGAATTACTTGATCGAGTGATATCTCATGTAAAAGAAATGTCATATCCTTTTATGCACAACTTGTATGCATAAAATGACAAGTGTTTGTGAATTTGATAACCATTGATTAACATGCATTTGAAAGAGATGTTCCAATTGTTTTAAGTCCTTGAGATTTTGACTTGGCCTCATGATTATGTTAAGTTACAAACTTAACTCATTTAAGATCAAGCCACAACTTTCTTTGAGTTGTGGGCCAAACCATGGGCCTTAAGCCCATGAAATCATAGTGGTCTTTAAACCAAGTCCATGGGCCTTCTAAGTTAAAAACGACCAATTGGTTGTGGTGTTGGGCCAAATGAGATTGAGTTGGGCCGAATGGAAAGTCGTGGGCCAAATAGGTAAATTGTTGGGCCGAGATCCCTACTGGGCTTCATCTAATTATGTGGGCCGAAGTTAACTAATCAATTGGGCCTAGGAAATAATCTTTGGGCCAAATTAACCCTAATGGGTCACGGTTAAGCAGTGGACCGATTAACATTCATTTAATCGGATGAGGATGGTGGCCTACGTGGATTTTTCATGGACCAAAAACCTTGAGCTTAGAATTTCGAAGGAGATGGCTTCCATATCAGCGAACCTTGAGGTTCGTCTGAGAAAATAAAAGGTTCGGCAGAATGTAAGCAACAAGGTTCGTCCATATATAAAGGTTCGTGACCCTATGGTTCGTAGCTCATGCATGAGGTTCGTCCACCCATCATGGGTTCTCCTGAAGCCAATGGTTTGTCTGCACGGGTTCGTCAGATGATCAGGCCTGCAAGGTTCGGCTATATTCCGAAGGTTTGGCTCTAGTGAGGTGATGTGCATGGTTCGTGAAACCCATTAGGGTTCGGCTGACTGATCCCCGAACCATTGGTTCGTTGCTGATGTAGGGTTCGCCAAGAGAGGGTTCGTCTGGTCCAGTAGGTTCGTCGTCTGCCTAGAGGTTCGGTGGTGTTGCTAGGGTTCGGCGAGCATCACATGCACAGGTTCGGCCGCCAAAAGGGTTCGGCCACCCCCTTCTCCGGCGAACCTGTCGCATCTCCTCTATTCACCACCATCCTCAACATAAAAACCCTATTTTCGTGAATGTTCCGGCTTCAATAACTCGATTTTGGCCGGCTAACACCTCAGATCCTTTGTACTTCTGTGTAGAGAATGTCAAGAGATTCGCGTGGGCACCGAGAACACACAAATCCGTCAAGAAACGAAGAAGATACGCACGGTTGAAGCTTGGATTTTTAGAGAGAGGTTGGAGAACGAATCTTTAGAGAGAGAAAGGGTTTGGCTGGTAATAAATGAGTGAAATGGCGTTCTTCAAGGCTTTTATAGTCCGCGTGGTATTCGAGTTCGTTTCGGTCGCTCGGTTCGCGTTTCCGTCGCGTAACGCGTATTTTACGCGATTTAAATAAAAGAATTATTATTCTCATCATTTTGATGAGTTTCAAAATTGTAAAAATGTAAACTAATTTATTTTAATTATTTTTACTCTTCGTGTTTTGACAGATCGTTAAACAGATACAATTTCGTGTATACCCCTAATCGCGTACGTTTTCCGATCGTATTAATAATTTAAAGCCGTTTAATCATAATTATAAGTTCAACATTCGTATTATTATGGATCGTCACCCATAACTATACTCAGTCCCGCTTACATATTACGATTTTTGTTTAATTAATTGTCATAATATTCGTCTCAACACTACGCACTAACACTATCCCATTTCACCGAACGCAGTATACGTATAGGGCAAACCCCAGATTCCAGCTACCTGCCATACCTGACGCCGTCCCACCACTGTTTCGATATAATACGATACTGTTCTTGCCTAGCGAACTCGACTGTAAATAAATAATACATACTTGTTCCTAAATAATAAAGATCCTAACACACAAGCACATTATGAACACATGAATCACATTGACTGATTTGATATGAAAACACATTTGTTCTAACACTGTTTACAACTACCATGACTAAATGTACAAATGTTACAGTCTCCCCTAGTTAAGGGAATTTCGTCCCGAAATTAACTAGCCGAAGGTACTGTAAAAAGATGAGGGTACTTAAGCTTCATCTGGTCTTCACGTTCCCAGGTGAACTCAGCACCGCGTTTGCCCTCCCATCGTACCTTTACGATCGGGATACGGCTACGTTTGAGTTTCTTGACTCCATGATCCATGATTTCAACCGGACGTTCTATGAATTGCATGTTGTTTTGAATTTGAATGTCTTCCAGTGGAATCTGAACATCATGATCTGCCAAGCATTTCTTAAGATTTGATACATGAAAAGTATCGTGAACATTGCTTAGCTCCACTGGAAGTTTGAGTTTGTAGGCTACGGGACCAATCCTTTCCAGGATCTCAAAAGGTCCCACGTACCTTGGTGCAAGTTTCCCTTTCTTCCCAAATCGGACAACGTCTTTCCAGGGAGAAACTTTGAGTAAAACTCGGTCACCGACTTGAAACACAAGCGGTTTCCGACGTCGATCAGCATAACTCTTCTGCCGATCTCGTGTGGCCTTAAGCCTTGATTGAATGATTGTGATTTTGTCAAATGTTTCCTAAATGAGTTCTGGTCCTACGACCTGTGAGTCACCAACCTCGGTCCAACAGACCGGTGATCGGCACTTTCTACCATACAATGCTTCGAATGGTGCACATTGAATGCTTGTATGGTAGCTGTTGTTGTACGAAAACTCGATGAGTGGAAGATGAGTGTCCCAACTTCCACCAAAGTCAATCACACAAGAACGAAGCATGTCCTTGAGTGTTTGGATAGTCTTTTCGCTTTGACCGTCGGTTTGGGGACGATATACCGTGCTAAGATTAACACGAGTTCCCAAAGCCTTTTGCAATGATTGCCAAGAGCGAGAAGTGAAACGACTATCACGATCAGATATGATTGATGTTGGAGTACCATGAGACGCAATGATTTCGTTGATGTACAATGTAGTTAACTTCTCCATTTTGTAATCCTCTCGGATCGGGAGAAAATGAGCAGATTTGGTGAGTCGATCAACGATCACCCAAATCGAATCGAATCCTCGCGGAGTTCTCGGCAACTTGGTTATGAAATCCATGGAAATTTGTTCCCATTTCCATTAAGGAATTTCAGGTTGCTGCAGAAGTCCCGAAGGCTTTTGATGTTCTGCTTTGACTTTGGAACATGTAAGACATTTTCCCACGTACAGTGCTATGTCTCTCTTCGTTCCTGGCCACCAGTAAGATGCCCGCAAGTCTTGGTACATCTTATCTGCTCCAGGATGAACTGAGTATCGTGACTTATGAGCCTCATCACAGATGAGTGTGCGCAATTCTTCTGACTTTGGAATCCAGATGCGGCCGTTGAGATATAACACCCCGTCAGATCGAGGTTCTAGTTTCTTCTCAATCCCGCAGTCTAAGTCTGTTTTCAGCTGATTGTATGTCACTACTTGTTGTTGTGCAATACGAATTAAATCTTTCAAGTTTGGCTATGTGTTGATCTCCATGGCTCTGACACAAATTGGTTTGACTGGTTCCTTACGACTAAGAGCATCCGCTACCACATTGGCTTTACCCGGGTGGTAATGAATCTCACAGTCGTAATCAGTTAGAAGCTCAACCCAACGCCGTTGTCTCATGTTGAGTTCTTTATGATTGAGGATGTGTTTCAGGCTCTTGTGGTCTGTATAGATGACACATTTAGTACCATACAGGTAGTGTCTCCAAATCTTCAATGCAAAGACCACAGCCCCTAACTCAAGGTCATGAGTAGTATAATTCTTCTCGTGAACCTTAAGTTGTCTTGAAGCATAGGAAATCACCTTGTCCCGCTGCATAAGTACACAACCGAGACCAAGGTTTGAAGCATCGCAGTAGACAATGAAATCATCACTGCCTTCTGGAAGACTAAGGATAGGGGAGTTGCATAACTTCTGTTTAAGAAGTTGAAATGCATCTTCTCGCTTCTGTCCCCATATGAACGCTTGACTTTTCTGGGTTAATGTAGTAAGTGGCAAGGCGATCTTTGAAAAGTTCGCAATGAACCTTCCGTAATAGCCTGCCAATCCCAGAAATAAACGAATCTCTGTTGGAGTAGATGGGGTAGTCCAGTTCTTAATCGCCTCAATCTTCGCTGGATCTACGTGTATCCCATCCTTGTTAATGACATGTCCTAAGAAGTGAACTTCTTTTAGCCAAAATTCACACTTTGAGAATTTAGCATAAAGCTGTTCAGCTCTTAGTAATTCTAAGACTTTCTTCAAATGATCTTCATGCTCTTCCTCTGTCTTGGAATAGATTAGTATACCATCAATAAAGACAATAACAAACTGATCTAAGTAAGGTCTGCAGACTCGATTCATCAAATCCATGAACACTGCAGGTGCATTGGTCAGCCCAAATGGCATAACCACAAACTCATAGTGTCCATATCGAGTCCTAAATGCAGTCTTTGGTATATCCTCATCATTTACTCGCAACTGATGATACCCGGATCGTAAATCAATCTTAGAGAAGCAAGTTGCTCCCTGTAATTGATCAAACAGATCATCGATCCTGGGCAGAGGATATATATTCTTGATTGTCAACTTGTTTAGCTCACGATAATCGATGCACATACGAAATGAACCGTCTTTCTTCTTGACAAAGAGAACCGGAGCTCCCCAAGGAGAGAAACTCGGTCTTATGAAACCTTTGTCTAAAAGTTCTTGAAGCTGACTAGACAATTCTTGCATCTCAGACGGTGCTAATCGATATGGTGACTTCGCCACTGGGTTTGCTCCAGGGACGAGATCGATTATAAACTCCACTTGCCGAATCGGTGGTAGTCCAGCCAAGTCTTCTAGAAATACGTCAGGATAATCTCTGATAACTGGAACGTCTCCAACTGCTTTCTTTTCAGGTTTCTTCTCTACCACGTGAGCCAAGAACGCATAGTATTTCTTCTTCAAGTACTTCCTAGCCTTGATGCACGATACAATCTTCAATCCGCGGCAGGGTTTCTCGCCATAGATTCTCATCGTTTCGCCGGACGGTAAAGGAATCCGTATAAGTTTCTCCGAACATACAATTTCGGCATTGTTTTTGGATAACCAATCCATTCCTATCATAACTTCGAAGCTTCCGAGTGTCATAGGAATAAGATCGATGAGGAAAAGATGGTCGTTTAATCTTAATTCACAACCATGTATTATAGAATCTACAAGTAGGGTTTTACCATCAGCTACTTCTACAGTATAAGGAGCAGTAAGCATAGATGGTTGTATGTTAAACAAAGAAGCAGTATGAGCAGAGATAAAGCTTTTATCAGCACCAGTATCAAATATGATAGAAATGTAATGACCATTAAGGAGAAATGTATCCGTGACAACTGTTGGCTCCTCGCGTGCTTCGGCAGCTCCGATAATAAAGGCACGAGCAGTAGCAGTGTTGTTGTTGAGTTTTGGACACTGGTTTCTGAAGTGTCCCTCTGCTCCACAATTATAACAGGCCCTTCCACCTGTAGCAGTAAGAGTTGTGGTTGCAGTTGTGGCAGCAGCAAGATGAGCAGATCGGCATGTAGCTGCCAAGTGTCCCATCCGCCCACACTTGAGACACTTCTAGCATGGAGTATTGGGTAGGTGATGATATTGGCATTTGGTGCAAAGTGGGAACGAGCCAGTGTAAGGCTTTCTGACTGTTGCAGATTGTGGCATAGCAGTAATGGGTGTGGCATGAGTGGGTGTAGCTGTAGTCAGGGCTGCAAAGTTCTTGATTGTCTTTTGCTTTTTCTTCTTGTGATGTTGCTGTTCAGGCTTATTGCCTTCATCAATTTGTGCTCTCTTGTACCCCTTTCGGGTGAGCACCCCAGACATAACGTATTCTTCTGTAAGGCTAGCTCCAAGATGAATCGCTGCCTCTAGAGTAGTGGGGTTATTCCCCATCACAGTTCCCCTGACAACTAGAGGTAAGCCTTCGATGTACTTCTCTATCCTGTGGGATAGAGGAGTAACCAGGTGTGGCACCAAGATGCACAACTCATGGAAACGAGTTGTATATTTCGCGTTCTCACCACTGTCTTGCACCAGATTCCACATCTCCACCTCAAGTTTCTTCAGCTCATGTCGTGGACAAAACATATCCACAAGTAACTTTTTGAAATCCTCCCAAGATAAGGCCAAAACAACCTCTCGTCCTCTGGTGTTCTTCTCAGAATTCCACCAGGTGAGTGCGCCTTTGTGAAAAGCGCTTGAGGCCATTTTGACCTTCAGATTTTCAGGACATCCCGTGAAATCGAGAATATCCTCAATGCTTTCCAGCCACCGCAGTAGGCCAGTAGCTCCTTCAGTACCAGCGTACTTAGGAGGTTTAACATCATTGAACTGCTTGAAAGTGAAGTTAGCAGTTCCAGTGTTAGTAGCATTGGAGTTATGTGCTGAATCACTGGTACTTCCCCGAAGATTCTGGGTGATATTAGTGACCATGCCCGGAATGACATCCCTCATATGTATAGCGATGGCTCGGGCAATCTTGTTGATCTCATCGTCGTTGTCACTTGTCGAACCCCCTCCGTTAGGATCACGTCAGGGAGGCATTCTACGAATAGAAGCCACAAGTGGGTTAGTAATGAGAAAGGATACAATTGAATTTGCATGATAAAATTAGTAATATATCCATACTACTAGTATTATCATTCAATTGTAATATGAGCATGTACACGTATAAGCAATCAGCTCATTAGCATACTTCTCATGTGAATGTGTATGATGTTCCATGATCTCACTCCACCAAACCTACACACTGACACTTTCCCGATATACTGAAGATAGCTTATATATAGGGCATAAGAAAGGGTCAAGCAAACTGCTAGCCCAGACGCCATCCCACCACCGCTTCGATATACCGCGATCATGTCCTTGCTAGCATTTGGCAATATGTTTGTACTGATTCCCATGTATGTTCCATTGATTAAGAATCCCATGATCTTTGATCAATTTGAACTATGATTGAATCCATGATTGAATTATGATTATGTTATGTGTGCACCTACTAACAGTCGTTAACATGTAGAAATGGATCACATGTGTGCTCTACATTTTTATTGTTAAACTATGTTAGTAAATACTAATTATGTAATCACTTAAGAATTTCACTTAAGGTTTACATTGAAATACTGTTCACAACTTGATTGATTCACACGCAATGTTTGACTCCTCCAAGTTTGAATAGCACAATGATTTGATTCACCAATGATTGTATCTCAAATGTTTGTATCTCATGTGTTTGACTAATGTTCAATGATTCCAGTTGCTCCCGAATCTTTACTTCAAATACGAACGCCGGATTCCCCCAGACATACCGAAATAAGCTTATATATAGGGCTAGCTCTCACCGCCCACCACTTACCTCAGCACGTCAGCGTTAATCCGCCGTTTGTATTTGGAGCTAAGATTCCAACTCTTGATTGATTATGATTGGTTCATGTTTGACTCTTGATCCTTGATTATGATTATGAATGTGTAAACCGTGGTCCCTAATTTACTTGAAATTAAGACCTTAGGTTTTAATATGTGTGTCCTAGGTTAATTAACGTAGGTTCCCAATACTTACAGTATTGAGTATAATGATCTCCTGTGAGAACTTCAACTAAAGAATACTGTTACACAGATTCTAAGTTTTAAAGTTCCTATGATAATGAATACCTGATAATGACAACATGACAAGGATTTCATATCCAAGATTCTAAAATTATAGATCTTGACCTCTGAATTCCTATGATGAACATGATGAGGATTTTAGATCAAAGATACTAAGAATACAGATCTTTGCCTCTAAATTCCTCTGATGAACACTGATTGAGAATTCCAGATCAAGGATACTAAGAATACATATCCTTGCCTCTGGAATCCTTTAATGAACTCTGTGTGAGAATTTCAGATCAAGGATACTAAGAATACAGATCCTTGCCTCTGAAATCCTTTAATGAATATATGTGAGAAATTTAATTCAGTTTCTAAAATTATAGAATTCCGTTTCAAATTCCTTGACTCGATATCTAATCTTAGAAGAGTATCCCTAAGATCTTTCAAACTTAATGTAGACTTAATGCTTACTCAAGTTACTTAGATCCTAAGTATCCTCAAGCCTATAGCACTTAGTCCTATTGGGTAGCTTAGGTTATAGTCTAGGTCATTAAGCATTGGGTTTTTTCCTAGTTCTCTACAACCTTGGCTCTAATACCAACCTGTCACACCCCCTGCGTGGCGTGCGGCATCCACGGCGCGGTGACGTATGAATAGTTGAATCATGCACAAGTATTGAATAAGAACAACCACAATGGATTACTAAGTTTCATAATGTTTAGACAGTTGTTTAGTTACAGACAATCTATCTACCAAAAGAATGACAACTACAGACCCAAAATATAGTTTACAAAATAAGACTTCAAACAAGACAATTAAACATTCAGGATTTTAGTGTGATTCTAAATCCATCCTAGCATGTTTCTCAAACCTCTCGTCCAAGAAAATCTTACTCCCTAAAGTAGAGACCTTCATAAACTGAGATATCACAAGCCATAGAAAGGAAGCCGAAGTCCTTTCAAAAAGAGTAAGGAGGAAAATAAAAACAAGAAGACTGGTGAACAGAGGAAAAGGATAAAAAATATCCACATCCGAAACGGTTGGAAGCAAGGAACACCATTATGAGATGGAAGGATAATACCTTGTTTAATGAATGGCCCAGATTTAAAAGGGTTCACAGCAACCACCCTAAACTCTAGCAAGAGTCTGCATCTCCTTCCACAGCCTTGGTAAAACGGACCAAGGAAGCCGCCCCAAACACACTAATTGATCATCTGCTGAATGAACCTTTAGGAAGTATTGGTGTTAGTCTTCTACAACCATCCTTGGATGTCAAGTTCAATCCATGGATAGATATTGAATAAGAATTCAAACTGTCCAGTTGAAAAACTGTGAATCTCATTCTAACATCAGTGCCTGAATCGTAACCAGAACAGTGATCGACACAGTAACTTGCACAATAACTCAAATACAAACTATGTTTGCTACATGTATATCATTATCATTTTACGTTTGACACTAAACTTGTCACACACCCTGCGCCGTGTGCGGAATCCACGGCGCGGTGACGTATGAATATTTGAATCATGCACAAGTATTGAATAAGAACAACCACAATGGATTACTAAGTTTTATAATGTTTAGACAGTTGTTTAGTTACAGACAATCTATCTACCAAAAGAATGACAACTACAGACCCAAAATATAGTTTACAAAATAAGACTTCAAACAAGACAATTAAACATTCAGGATTTTAGTGTGATTCTAAATCCATCCTAGCATGTTTCTTCATCTTGTTCTATCTTAAGCGGTCTCCTTAGTTGTCCTTAGAATGTCTTACACCTGATTACCTGAAACACATGAAAAGTAACTGTCAACTACAGAAGTAGTTGGTGAGAACAATAGGTTTAACATTTGTAACATGAATTTGCATTGTAAGGCATATGTTTAAAACAATAAATCAATTACATGGATGAGCTGCAACCCAGACTAACATCAAGTATGTAAAACGTGTCCAAACAGTCAACAGACTATTTGCTAATGAGCCAAGATATAATCAAGTCCCAAACTACGTTTGGAGTTAGATAATGTATCAGCAGTTTTGATAAAACCATAATGAACCCAAACCTGCAGTTAGCTTATAAAACAAATTTAAAAGCTAACTCCATTTTGGTATGAACCAGTGTGTCCGCTTTCCCTTGTTGTGATCACCCAGTACTAACGCTAATGAATATGAAACTTGATGTGTTTATAAGTTTGTTCACAACAGTGGACACCATGCTTTTGAACTTTGCTTTAAAAACCAATGATTTAATGCCTTATTTGATAACATGATTTGAAACCTTGTTGAATACCATGATTTGAATCCTTTGTTTGAAATCACCATGAAAACCATTGTTTGAATACCTTGTTTTGAAACCCTTGATTGAGTACATAAGATAGTGTCCTTGTATAATAACAAGGTTTATAAAAGATTATTTTCGAAAACACGAGTTTATAGTAAAAGAGTTTATAAGTCACATTATTTAAAAGTGTTTGTCATTTATAAAACTATTCGAGTAAAACTGATATAAAATAATTCAAGAAAACTTTATAAAACCTCTTTAATAGAAAATGTTTAACAGTTGATAAAGTCCTTTGAAATAGTTGAATAACCAGATGAATTTGTACCATGAACCTGTAATGTTTGTAGAATAACATACATTTTATATAATGAATTACCAATGTAGGTAATATATTTGATCACGTGTTCCACCCCAAAACAGTTGGAAAACAGTAAAAGAGGGGCTAATGTTCTCACCTGTCTGCAGTAGACTCTGAACTATAACAAATAGCAAGTAGCAAACAGGACTTCTAACTGGTTCCTATATCATTGTAATCATACATAAGATATAAGATTTATAATTGTATAGACTTTGATTCATTGCTTGACTTGTGTTAACTTGAACTTGATTAACTCTTGATTACATGATCTCATGATTAAGAATGTTGTGTGAACTTAAAAGTCATGGTTGAATTACTTGATCGAGTGATATCTCATGTAAAAGAAATGTCATATCCTTTTGGGCCAAATTAACCCTAATGGGCCACAGTTAAGCAGTGGACCGATTAACATTCATTTAATCGGATGAGGATGGTGGCCTACGTGGATTTTTCATGGACCAAAAACCTTGAGCATAGAATTTCGAAGGAGATGGCTTCCATATCAGCGAACCTTGAGGTTCGTCTGAGAAAATAAAAGGTTCGGCAGAATGTAAGCAACAAGGTTCGTCCATATATAAAGGTTCGTGACCCTATGGTTCGTAGCTCATGCATGAGGTTCGTCCACCCATCATGGGTTCGCCTGAAGCCAATGGTTCGTCTGCATGGGTTCGTCAGATGATCAGGACTGCAAGGTTCGGCTATATTCCGAAGGTTCGGCTCTAGTGAGGTGATGTGTATGGTTCGTGAAACCCATTAGGGTTCGGCTGACTGATCCCCGAACCATTGGTTCGTTGCTGATGTAGGGTTCGCCAAGAAAGGGTTCGTCTGGTCCAGTAGGTTCGTCGTCTGCCTAGAGGTTCGGTGGTGTTGCTGGGGTTCGGCGAGCATCACATGCACAGGTTCGGCCGCCAAAAGGGTTCGGCCACCCCCTTCTCCGGCGACCCAGTCGCATCTCCTCTATTCACCACCATCCTCAACTAGCCAGATCGACGCCTCCACATCCCTAGTAATCCAGAACAAGATTTCGAAGGTCCAAGATTGGTTTACAACAGTTCTAGTACCGATTATATGGATGGGTTCCACATATAACATAAAAACCCTATTTTCGTGAATGTTCCAGCTTCAATACCTCGATTTTGGCCGGCTAACACCTCAGATCCTTTGTACTTATGTGTAGAGATTGTCAAGAGCTTCGCGTGGGCACTAAGAACACACAAATCCGTCAAGAAACGAAGAAGATGCGCACGGTTGAAGCTTGGATTTTTAGAGATAGGTTGGAGAACGAATCTTTAGAGAGAGAAAGGGTTTGGCTGGTAATAAATGAGTGAAATGGCCTTCTTCAAGGCTTTTATAGTCCACGTGGTATTCGGGTTCGTTTCGGTCGCTCGGTTCGCGTTTCCGTCACGTAACGCGTATTTTACGCGATTTAAATAAAAGAATTATTATTCTCATCATTTTGATGAGTTTCAAAATTGTAAAAATGTAAAATAATTTATTTTAATTATTTTTACTCTTCGTGTTTTGACAGATCGTTAAACAGATACAATTTCGTGTATACCCGTAATCGCGTACGTTTTCCGATCGTATTAATAATTTAAAGCCGTTTAATCATAATTATAAGTTCAACATTCGTATTATTATGGATCGTCACCCATAACTATACTCAGTCTCGCTTACATATTACGATTTTTGTTTAATTAATTGTCATAATATTCGTCTCAACACTACACACTAACACTATCCCACTACACCGAACGCAGTATAGGTATAGGGCATACCCCAGATTCCAGCTACCTGCCGTACCGACGCCGTCCCACCACTGTTTCGATATAATACGATACTGTTCTTGCCTAGCGAACTCGACTGTAAATAAATAATACATACTTGTTCCTAAATAATAAAGATCCTAACACACAAGCACATTATGAACACATGAATCACATTGACTGATTTGATATGAAAACACATTTGTTCTAACACTGTTTACAACTACCATGACTAAATGTACAAATGTTACAAAACTGTTATGCATTCATTTCAGAAACATAACTCAAAACCATGGTTCAACAGTCAAAAATTCATCTAACAACACAGAACCATCACGTGATTGTTAGTTAGGACTTTATTATGTATAAACGTATGTGAGGTTGTATAGAACAAGATAACAACGGATGTCGTTACGTGAATGCTAAACTGACGGATTATTCGTAGAGGTGACAATCTGTACGAATATATTTGAAATTTTAACGTTCTAAATGATATCCAATAATTAGAAAATCATATCGAAAAGTGTAGTTATCGTCGTATTCGTACGAGTGACGATTCGAACGAATACGCGCGGCGACTATACGATTCGATTTAAACGGTAAATTTAATATTTTCAGAAATTTAAAATAAACGAAAGATATTAGTTAATTTACTAGGAATTGCCACCTAATTTAATTTAGTAAATCCTACTTTTAAAACCGAAATGTTTCGTTACGAAAACGAAAGGAAATCGACACTTCTACGCAAAACCGAGCGAAACCGAACGAGGCCGAACACACCAGGTGTTTGAAGGACTTTAATATGGCATTAAATGCCATATTTCTTTCCCCACCTACCAGTCTCATCACCATTTTCTTTCACCCTCTCTCTCTACTTTCTCTCTCTAAGAACCACAAACCCTAGATCTCTCTATACTCAACCAAATCGAGCCATTTTGGTGTCAAAACAACCACAACAATACGTAAATCTTGAAAGTACAAATGATCTAAGCCAAGAACCATCTAAATCAAGGTAAAAATGAGTTCAAAATCTCGGTTTTAGAGTTTTCAAACCCCCTTGTTTGAACACCATCAGGAACCGGTTCTAACCCACTTAAACCTTAGGGAAACTTCACGAAAACACTTAGGGATGTAGTAGGAGCATGTGACATTTTGTGGAGTAGTCTAGGTTTGAAAATGGGGATTTTCACTTGATTGAGTTCGAACGGCCGAAGGAGAAGACCCAGCTCGGCCGAATGGCCAAGGGCTGAAAGGGATAGGGCCGAATGAACATGAGACCGAAGGAACCTCTCTACCGAATGGGTTCAAGGCCGAATGAATCTTCTTTCGTGTGAATGCCCACATTCGGACCCCCAAGCTCATTCGGATGGCACCCCTAGTTCGGTCTATCTCTCATTCGCACAGGTTCCTATTAGGGCGGTCACCTTACATTTCACATGGTTGACCCTATTCGGCTGGTAATATGGATTTGGGTACATGATCTCATGCATGGGTTTGGGCTACGTGAGTGAATGCATGGGTTGAGTACGTGAGTTACAACATGGGAGGATTCATTAGGGTTTCACTAGAGTGGTAAACGGTTTTGTAACTATCTATGTTAAGGTTTAATGCTAAGTTTTCTAAGTAACAATGATGTGTGAACAAGGATTTATCAAATCATTTAGTTCACAATACACTCACATTACTAGTGAGAAATAATAGGAAGTTATTAGGGTTTTCAGGTAAAGATAACCGGTTTGTAAATCACCTATGCTAGGGATTTTAACACCAACTTCCTTCTAAACAATGTTGAACTACAAACCAAGATTTTGGACATTATGTGACTTTAAAACATTCGGGCTTACACCAAAACAAATCATGACTAAAGTTGTGAGAATACTTTAAGAATCAAGTAAACAAACTAAGTATATAGGTGTGAACTATAATGAAAACACCTAACACTTAGTAATTCTATACAAACATAACCACATTAGATCATTCACTTGAACTTTCTAGGATGGGTTATACACAAGAGTTGATCAAAGAACCATGGAAAACGAAAACATAGTGAAGTACTTAGAGTTAATCGAGTGAGATTAGCTCAAGTCTAACAATTTAACTTATAATTTTCTTAAATTGACTTATGTTTTAATAAAAGGTAAATGATTTATAAACTTCTTTAAAATAAATTAAATAATTTTAAACTTAAAGATTTAACCTAAAGTGAGTTTTATTAAAGATGTTTTGCCTAAAAAGACTATGAATGTATTGAACTAGACCTTATGTAAGTAAGGTTTAGTTGTGATTATCTATGGGATAAGGGTTTATAAACGGGTAATACATTTAGAATAGTTTGAGAGAATCATAGCAACACATTAGTAAAATCTAGGACACTTAGTCGCAAACCAAGACCAAAACCCTAGATACGTCTATTATAAATACTTATAATATTCGAATCATTTTAAAACAACTCAGGTACTGAAGATACTTAAGCTACAATTAAAGAGCGCGCATTATCTGTTGTGATTCATTACATAGCGACACAGGTGAGTTCATTTCCCTTTTTCTTAACATTTTGTTTTACAAACGCAAGGCTGAGAAGCATGCGTAAAATTTTTTTCTTAAAATATGTTTTACGTAAATGTTATTACTTCTTGTATGTTTTATATACATAATTGTATCCTTGACTCCTGTCTATGTACAATATTTAAAGGTTTATTAAATGAATTATTTATTCTTTATGAGTGAGTCAATGACTTTAAAGACCAAGAATTATTTATCGAACCTCTAATTCAACAACAACTCATGTCAGTTTCGTGTTCAAGAAAACTAAAGATCAAACTCAAACAACTAATGTCAGTGTCGTGTTCAGTGAAACTAAAGATCAAAGTCAAACAACTAATGTCAATATTGTGTTTAGTGAAGTCTAAGGATCAGAATCAAATAAATCATATCCATGTGTGAATCAAAGAATTCATAAACTCAATAACGAACAATTAAAGGTGGATGTCAGTTGCATGCAGATCAAGACCACGTGTTAACACACGGAAAGTCCCGTCATAAATAGTAGACTTTTATAGTCATGCTATATGGGCATAAATCTATTAATCAAACGAATTCAAGAGATCAGAGGTGAACATAAATCAAAGGATATCCTAAAGTCCCGACATGTACAGTAGGCCTGAAGGTCAAGCTGATATGGGCAAATCATGAAAGTCCCGTGTGACAATCCGACTTTTCGAATTAACCATGTTAACTGAAAATAACGAAATCATAAATAGGAAGGCCCAATAAGGCCAAGGTAGGCCCAATGAGGCCAAGGTAGGACCAATGAGGCCCAAGGTAGGCCAATTGTATTTATGAGGCCCAATTGGGTTAATCTAACCCAATAATATTCCAATGGGCCGATTAGTAACAATTCGGTATTTCGGATTAATTCCGTTAACTTTAGAATTAACCGAAATGATGTGAAATCATTTAAAAACTAACTAGAGGGATAGTAATTGATCAAAAGCAGTCTTAGAATGTTAAAACATCAAGGATTAAGATTACAAATCAAGAAAAGTCACAATTTTGACTTTTAAAGTCAAAATTCGGCTATAGTGCAAACAAGAGTTTAAATTCGTATTAATTTGGTGTTAGTAACCGAATTAAACTCTATAGTGACTCATTATGATGATGATTAATAGCTAATCATCTATTATAAGCACATGAGGGGTCGAATTTAACTCAATAGTTATTGAAAAGTCGAAACCGTCGACTATGGTATTAGAACTTGTATAATTCGACTTCAACATCACAAATTGAGTATCCCAGAGCATCAATCGGCACATTCAGAGCCTGTGACATTCAACAATTTGAAGCAAAACAAGTCGAGCAGAAGGATTGATCTCGAGGGGACCGAATCTAGGGCTTAAAGGTGAACTCCATCAAATCGGGATCAAAACAAGTAAGTAATTGTTCCTACACTACCTAAACCAACCGATTAAGCATAATCCTATACTAATTTGGAGTTATAACAACGAATTGATAGTGTTCGATCACTAGGGTTCTTGAATAATGGCGATTTGGGAGTTTCTGTTAAAACAAGTCTAGGAATGAAATTAAATAGTGCAGAGAGTTTCGGAATCACCTTGTTAGTGAAAAGCATATCTCAATTTCAACAAGAAACAGTGAATGGAAGGGATTCGAATCCTTGTGTTCTTAGTATAAAACGAGTTGGGGGTTAGATACAATCAAGCTCTAAAAATCGAATCGAATAATATCTATAGGAGCAGAAGATACCGATTAAGGTTAATGCTATGTTAATTTCATCATGGAATTACGAATTATAAGAATTCAATTCTAGGATTCTTGTTGTAAAATCGATTTGGGGATCTCGAGTTGATAGAACTTGATAGTTGAATTAAACCTTGCAGATAGTTTCGAAAACTCTTTCTTAGTGAGAACCCCATGAAATCTCTGTATAAAACAAGTGGATTTAGCAAAAATCGATCGGGGGTTTGGGAACTAGAGTTCGAACATGTTTATACCCGATTAATTGGATTACATGAATAATTGTTTGAATTAAAATCATCCACAGGGTCGGTTGGATCCCAGGAACATAACCCCTATGGTTTTGAGTTCGATCGGGTTCGAACCAGGGTCCAATTGAAGGCTAGTTGGTTCGGCTAAGGAATAACAAAGGGGAACCGGCCCATTGATGTTTAAAACAATTTTGAATCGAATCTGTTAACAAAAGTTATGATAGATCAACTGGTATGGACTTGTGTGTGTGTGTGGGAGGTCCCGGGTTCGAACCCGGGGGCTGCCATGTTTTTAGTATTTAAACCAAACTTTGGTTTTTAGCCCGTAACTTCTTCGTTTAAACTCCGATTTGATCGGTTCGAGTTGCGTTGGAAACGTAACGAGAATACGAATGTATTAGAGTAATAAAATTTATATTTTAACTCGAAAACGTAATCGCGTATAATTACGTTTGTTTAAATTAAATCATAAACGACTATGTGATTTTATTTAAACGGATTTCAAAGTCACACGTATTTACATATGCACATTTCTAACACTCTAGCATACGTGTGTTGACACGTATGTGATTTCAAGCACAAAACGACATCTCGAATAACACAACGTTATTGTTTAAAACACAGATTCTTCGTAGAGGATTATCTACGCGAGGTCACAAGTGTTTGATCATTCTGCAACAATCAAAGGTGCGTACACGGCCCCTTTCTTATTTTAAACTGTTTTGGGGGAGAAAACATGTGCAACAAACATTTTAGATACATATCACTTGCATGAGTTATCTGTTTACATTATGTGACAACATAGCATTTAAAAGTCCTTACACTTCGAACCGTTTAGTTTGCCGTAGCGCAAAGCGTGGTAGTTGGAAATAGATCTATTAGGTTTGACAAACCTCACTTGGTAGATGGGATCTACGCAGGTGTTTGACTGACCAAACAATCATTACTATTGTTTTTGCTAGACAATAGTGGCAAGGCAAAACATGCGATAGCATGCACTAGTCAGCTTCGGTGTCGACCACTTATGTAAATAGTATATATGACTAGCTATCATGACTATGCAATGTGTGATTATGTTATCTGCAAACTTATATTCAAACTGTTGTTTCAAACAATTGTGAATGCTAAAACCTGTGTAATGCACCAACCTTTGTGTTGACTTGATTTACATGTTTTCTCAGGACGCTAAGGTACACCAGAAAGCAGGCATGGACTAGGAGATCGAGTCGCATGCATGTCTTACATTTTAGTTATTTGAAATTGATCATTTGCAACTTTGCATTGTAATTTACATTTTACAACTGTTATGTTTGTTATGGTTTTAAAACGCTTCCGCAAATCTTTGAAAGCTTTGATGTTACTGTTTTAGACCAAAGTATGTTTTGAAATTTCATATAGAGGTCTTCGTTATGTCTAATGATCTGAGATCCTGGTTTGTCACGTTCCCAAACGGTATGATTCCGTTAGTTGAAAATTGGGGGTGTGACAGATTGGTATCAGAGCCATTGGTTATAGCGAACTAGGTTTGCATTTGTAGACTTAGACTATAACTCTTAGACATTAGACACGCATACTTACACATATCACTTAGAAATTACATATGGTTTTATGTAATTGACTTGCTTACACATTCCATGGCACTGCACTTACATATGGTATTATGTAACAGGCATGGCATCTTCATCATACATATACATTGATGATTCTGAGGATGAGGAGCCGATAGTTCGAGCACCACCATCATCACCAGCACCACCTATTCCATCTCCTCCACCATCTGAGAGAGATGATTCAGACCCGGAGGAGGATCCGGAGGAGGACCCGGAAGAGGATCCAGATGAGGACCCGGAGGAGGATCCGGAGGAGGATCCGGAGGAAGACCCGGATGAGGATCCGGAGGAGGAGCCAGCTGAGGGTACTCAGGAGATTCCTGCTGAGGGACCTTCTACCCATCCACCACCTACATTGGATGTTCCGGAGTCTAAGAGGCAACGGACTGATTCTGAAGAGATTGCCAAGCTACGTGAGGATTTATACTGGGCAAATGACAGGATTGAATACAATGTGCGGGAACTCTGGGATACAAATGAAAGACAAGATAACCTTGCCCATCTGGTTAATGCGATGCGAGATGAGATCATCCATTTGACTGATCGTCTTCAAGCTTCTGAGAACCGAGCTGAGATTCTGGAAGGCAGACTTGTAGCCTTGGAGGATTTAGTGGTCTCAGAGAATGAAGAAGAGGAGGAAGAGGATGAAGAGGAGGAAGGGGAAGAACCAGGACCAGCTGTTGATTCTGATCCTGAATCTACTGTTGAGGATGATTGATTTTCTTTATTTTGTTTAAACTTATTAGGGGCGGGTTGTGTCCCTACATTAAATGTTTGGAAAATTTATGTTTTGATTTCAAAAGTATTGTACTCAAATCAGATTTCTATATATTGAAAAACTATTATTTATTGCCAACAGTTGTGTTGATTTATAAATTACATGTTGTGTTTGTTGTATTATTTCCACATGTCACATTGAACTTTGATAACACTCTAACACTTCTTTTAACTAGGAAGATAATGGCTGAGGGGAACATTCACATGATAGTTGCTGAGCTCAATGAGCTGATTAATAACAGGGTCGCGGAGGCAATCGCGAACTATGCTCAGACACACACCACAGGGCCACAGGGTCCGGCAGGGGGATTGGTGAACCCACAGGCATGCACGTTCAAGATGTTCTTGGACTGTAAGCCACATAACTTCAAAGGATCGGAGGGGGCTATTGGACTCCTTCGATGGATTGAGAAGGCTGAATCAGTGTTTGAGATGTGCAACTGTACCGAGGAGAGCAAGGTAAAGTATGCTACGGGTACGTTGGAGGGTCCAGCATTGACCTGGTGGAACTCCAATGTCCAAACTTTGGGATTGGGTGAGGCCAATGCCTTAACCTGGAATGGTTTCAAGACCTTGCTGCAGGAGGAGTACTGTCCTCGCAGTGAGATGCAGAAATTAGAGGAGGAATATTGGCACCTCAAGATGGAGGGGTCCAACATCGAGGAGTACACGACTCGATCTCATGAATTATCCAGACTTCTACCTCACATGGCTACTCCCGCAAGTAAGTGGATAGAGAGGTACATCGGGGGATTGGTGCCTCAGATCCAGGGGTTGGTCACTTCTACAAACCCCACAACAATTCAACAAGCTGTTCGTTTAGCGCACCAATTGACTGATCAGGCAGTGTTACAGGGAACTCTGCCTAAACGAACATCAGCTACTAAAGTAGGTGACCACAAGAGGAAGTGGGAAAGCAGTAACACCAAGAATTACAACCAACAGTCGTTTCAGCAGAACCGGAAACAAGACTCAAACAAGTCTTACCACAATTCGAACAGTGGTCAGCAATCATCATCGTCTGGGTGCAACAGGTGTGGATTTCATCATGCGGGAAATCAGTGTGATAAAGTTAAGTGTCAACGGTGTGGTAAGGTTGGGCATGCAGCTAAGGATTGCCGCGGAGAGCTGCAAAACAATCCCAACAATCAAAATAACAATCAGAACAACGCACCGAAGGGTTGTTTTGAGTGTGGTAAGATGGGGCACTTTAAAAAGGATTGCCCACAACTTAAGAAAGGTGGGGATAACAATGCAAATGGCAACGGCAACGGCAACGGTAACGGCAATGGCACCAATAATAACAACAACAACAATAAGAGTGGTGCTAGGGGCAGGGCGTTTGTGATTGGAGGACGTCAAGCACGGGAGGATCCCAACATTGTTACGGGTACGTTCCTCTTAAATAATCACTATGCCTCTATGTTATTTGACACTGGTGCCGATCGGAGTTTTATATCTAGTTCACTTGCTAAGTTGCTAAATGTTAGT
Source organism: Mikania micrantha (assembly GCA_009363875.1). Classification (NCBI taxonomy): domain Eukaryota; kingdom Viridiplantae; phylum Streptophyta; class Magnoliopsida; order Asterales; family Asteraceae; genus Mikania; species Mikania micrantha. The sequence continues at coordinate 105,452,646 of CM018693.1, read as the reverse complement.
CCCACTGCCTTAGATAGTCCATACACTGTAGAATTAGCTGATGGTAAGTTAATTGTAAGTGAACAAATCCTTAAGGGATGCATACTTGATTTGATGGGTCAGACATTGGAAATTGATCTTATGCCTATCACTTTAGGCAGTTTTGATGTGGTCATTGGCATGGACTGGTTGTCCAAACATCAGGCTGAAATAGTATGCCATGAAAAGATCGTTCGTATACCTCTTACAAATGGAGAGACACTGTACGTACAAGGTGAAAAGACCAGTACGCCACTGCGTCTCATATCTTGTATGAAAGCACACAAATGTCTGCGTAAAGGTCATACGGCAGTTATAGCACTTATAACTGAAAAGCCGGTAGCTGAGAAGAAGATTGAAGATATACCAGTAGTTTGTGAATTTCCGGAGGTATTTCCAGAAGACTTGCCGGGATTACCGCCTATCAGACAGGTGGAATTCCGAATCGACCTTACACCAGATGCAGCACCGATAGCCAGGGCGCCTTATCGACTTGCACCGTCAGAGATGCAAGAGTTATCTACACAACTGCAAGAGTTGTTGGATAAGGGTTTTATACGACCTAGTTTTTCACCGTGGGGAGCTCCAGTTTTGTTTGTTAAGAAGAAGGACGGGACTTTCCGTATGTGTATCGATTACCGGGAACTTAACAAGGTTACTATCAAGAACCGGTATCCGCTACCTAGAATTGACGATCTATTCGATCAGTTGCAAGGTTCGAGTTACTACTCGAAGATTGATCTCAGATCGGGTTATCATCAACTAAGAGTTCAAGAAGAAGATATTCCGAAGACAGCATTCAGGACGCGCTATGGACATTATGAGTTCTTGGTCATGCCATTTGGGTTGACAAACGCTCCAACTGTATTCATGGATCTCATGAATCGTGTTTGTAAACCTTACCTTGATAAGTTTGTCATTGTTTTCATTGATGACATCCTCATCTATTCTCAAACTGAGGAGGAACACGCTGAACATCTTCGATTGCTGTTGGAATTACTGAAATAGGAACAATTGTACGCTAAGTTCTCGAAATGTGATTTCTGGATGCGAGAAGTACAATTCTTGGGTCATATAGTCAATGAAAAGGGCATACACGTTGATCCAGCAAAGATTGAAGCGATTAAGAATTGGGAAGCACCAAAGACTCCTACCGAGGTACGACAATTCCTTGGTTTGGCGGGTTATTACCGACGATTCATTGAGGGATTCTCAAAGATCGCTCAACCACTTACAGCTCTTACGCATAAGGGAACGAAGTATAACTGGACAGATAAACAGGAAGCTGCATTCCAGTTATTGAAACAAAAACTCTGTAGTGCACCGATTATGTCCTTACCGGAAGGGACGGAAGACTTTGTGGTGTATTGTGATGCATCTGCACAGGGTTTGGGATGTGTATTGATGCAACGTGATAAAGTGATTGCTTACGCTTCAAGGCAACTACGACCACACGAAAAGAATTACACTACTCATGACTTGGAGTTAGGAGCAGTGGTGTTTGCTTTGAAAATTTGGAGGCATTATCTGTATGGAACTAAGTGTACCATTTACACTGATCATAAGAGTTTGCAGCATATCTTTGATCAGAAGGAACTGAATATGAGACAACGACGATGGGTTGAGTTGCTGAACGACTACGAATGCGCGATTAAGTATCACCCGGGAAAAGCTAATGTGGTAGGTGATGCTTTAAGCAGAAAAGACACTACAACAAGACGGGTTCGCGCACTTATGATGACAATACATACTGATTTACCTGACAAGGTATGCAGTGCTCAGCTGGGTGCCTTAGAAAAGGATAATTTGGTACACGAATCCTTACGAGGGATGGAAACACAATTGGATGTCAAGTTTGATGGAATTCGTTATTTCATTAATCGACTTTGGATACCTTTGTATGGAGGTTTAAGGGAACTCGTGATGGATGAAGCACACAAGTCCAGATATTCAGTCCATCCGGGATCAGACAAGATGTATCATGATTTGAAGGCACTGTATTGGTGGCCTCACATGAAAGCTGATATTGCTAGGTACGTTAGCAAATGTTTGACTTGTTCGAAGGTCAAAGTGGAATATCAGAAACCATCCGGTTTGCTGCAACAACCAGAGATACTGATGTGGAAATGGGAACAGATTTCGATGGACTTCATTACTAAGTTACCCCGTACACCGAGTGGTTGTGATACGATATGGGTGATTGTCGATCGATAACGAAATCTACACATTTCTTAGCAATCAAGGAAACCGACAAGATGGAGAAACTGACTCGTATTTACATCAAGGAAGTGGTAGCACGACATGGCGTGCCAATCTCTATCATATCAGATCGGGATGCCCGATTTACTTCCAACTTTTGGAAATCACTTCATAAGTCATTGGGAACTCGCTTGGATATGAGTACCGCATATCATCCACAGACCGACGGTCAAAGTGAACGTACGATTCAAACGCCCGAGGATATGTTACGAGCTTGTGTAATTGACTTTGGGGATAGCTGGGAAAACCGTTTGCCGTTAGTGGAATTCTCTTACAACAATAGTTATCATACAAGTATTCAAGCAGCACCGTTTGAAGCTTTGTATGGTCGCAAATGTCGTTCACCAGTTTGTTGGGCTGAAATTGGTGAAAGTCAGATTACAGGTCCTGAACTAGTGCACGAGACGACTGAGAAGATTGTACAAATCCGGAACCGTATGGCAGCGGCCCGGGATCGACAAAAGAGTTATGCAGACTGTCACACCCCCAATTCTCAACTAACGGAATCACACCGTTTGGGAACGTGACAAACCAGGATCTCAGATCATTAGACATAACGAAGACCTCTATATGAATTTCAAAACATACTTTGGTCTTTAAAACATAACATCAGAGTTTTCAAAAGTTGCGGAAGCGTTTAAAAACCAATAACAGTTGTAATATGTAAATTACAAAACAAAATCCTTAAATGTTCAAATTCAAATATCCAAAATGTTTAAAATTCATGCGACTCTATCTCCTAGTCCATGCCAGCTTTAATGCGCGCCTTAGCGTCCTGAGAAAACATGTAAATCAAGTCAACACAAAGGTTGGTGCATAACACAGGTTTTAAGTATTCACAATGTTCAAAACAGCAGTTTGAATATCAAGTTTGTAGATAACATAATCACACATGCACAGTCATGATAGCTAGTCATATAAACTATTTACATAAGTGGTCGACACCGAAGCTGACGAATTGCCATGCTATAGCATGTTTTTGCCTTGCCACTATTGTCTAGCACAACAATAGTAAAATTGTGTTTGGTCAGTCAAACACCTGCGTAGATCCCATCTACCAGGTGAGGTTTGTCAAACCTAATAGATCTATTTCCAACTACCACGCTTTGCATTACAGCAAACTAAACGGTTCGAGGTGTGTAAGGACTTTCAAGTTGCTATGTTGTCACATAATGTAAACAGCTAACTCATGCAAGTGATATGTATCTAAAAATAGTTTGTTGCACATGTTTTCTCCCCCAAAACAGTTTAAAATAAGAAAAGGGCCGTGTACGCACCTTTGGTTTTAGCAGAATGATCAAACACTTGGGAACTCGCGTAGAAATCCTCTACGAAGAATCTGTGGTTTAACAATAACTTAGTGTTATTATGGATGTCGTATGATGTTTGAGATCACATATGTGTCAACACCCGTATGTTAAGGTGTTAAGAATGTGCAACCGTAAATACGTGTGACTTTGAAATCGTTTAAATAAAATCCTTTAAGATTTTATTTAAATAAACGCAATTATACGCGATTTCGGTTTCGGATTAAAATATAAATTTTATTATTCTAATACGTTCGGGATTTCGTTACGGTTCCAACGTAACTTGAACGGATCGAATCGGACTTGAAACGAAAGAGTTATGAATAAAAATCAAAAATGGTTCAAAAACACAAAAACTGGCAGCCCTCGGGTTCGAACCCGCGACCTGCCACACCCATCACACACACACTACCATCTTCGCCCGCTAGGGTTTCGCAACAGATATTAGAAATTAATTGTTTTAAATACTCTTCCAGTCCAAATCCCCTTACATATTATAGCCGAAGCAACCTAGTTTCTAATTGACTACGAATTCGATTTTGATAGTCCATGAAACCATAGGACTTTTGTATCTGATATCCAACCGACTCCACATCTGATTTTAATTTGAAAATAAACCACCCTAACTCCATTAATCGATTATATACCTGATCGAACTCCAACCCTTCAATTTCTAATTCAATCGATCAAACTAATGATTACTTGATCCAGAATTCATATGGTTTTCACTATAATAAAGATTCCGACCCTCTCTATACAATTTAATTCAAGTCTTATAACCGTTTAAACCAAAATCCCTTATCATTTTTAACCGAAGTCCCCAAATTGTCAAACTCATACAATTCGTTAAGATTTGATCAAAACAACTTAGGAATATCGTTCTGTGGAACATCATGAAGCTACCAGCATGATTTAATTTGATTCCAATCCACAATTTCTAAGAATCCCCCAACTTCGTTCTTATTACAAGCCCTAGAACTTGAATTCAATCAATTCGATGTTATTCAACAAAATTGACACCTGTTTTAGTTTAATCGAACCCTTCTGAAACTATTGGTGTTGAATAATTTCATTTTAAAGTTCATCTCAATCGAAACCCCTAAAACCGTATTTATATGAACCCTAGTTATTAGTGTTCCTACAATTCGAAGTTAATACACAAATTGATCATATGTAATAGCTTAGTCGGTCGTTTTAGAGGATGTAGGACCAATCACTAACCTGTTTTGATATGGAACTGATGTACTTCGACTTGTGGTGGAATTTCGGTCGATCCCCGCTTGATTTCTTCAATCCGTAGCTTCTTAGATCAAATTGATTGATGATTTAGAATCTAAAGATGCCGACTAAGGTTTCTGGAATACCAATTTCGTGCTTTATGATCGAAACGAATGGTTTTGATAATGAAGAGTTTCGGTTTCAACTCTTGGATGCCAAATGATTTAAATTCGATCATTATTCTCACTAATAACGTATGATTGCTGTTACAATTCACTAATATGAGTTGATTGGAGGTTTAATCTCATTAATTTCAGTGTAATAACACCAATTTCGATTTTCCCTATATATCTATAACCGAATTTTGACTTTTAGAAGTCAAAATCAATTATAATCACAACTTGTGGACTAATTCATGAAATTAAACACTTAGAACCTGATTTTTATTTAATCTTAACTCCTATAGACCATTCTGGATTAATAACATATCATTTCGATTAACAAAGTTACACTAAAAATCCCGAATTATCACTAATTGATTAAATTGGAATCCCAATGGGCTAAGTTAATCCATTTGAGTTTCATTACTGCAATTGGGCCTACATCAGGCTCACTTGGCCTATCTTGGCCTTACTGGGCCACCCTTGGGCTTATTGGGCCTACTTTGGTTCTGTTGGGTCTACCTTAGCTCTATTGGGCCCACATTGGCTCTGTTGGCCTACATTGACTCTGTTGGGCCTGTGATCTCACCATCTTCAGTTAACAAGGTTAATCCGAAAAGTCGGATTGTCACACAGACAAACGTCGTAAACCATTGGAATTTCAAGTAGGAGACCGAGTTCTTCTAAAGGTGTCACCTTGGAAAGGTGTGATACGATTCGGCAATTGCGGAAATCTTAGTCCACGTTACGTAGGACCTTTTGAGATCCTGAAAAGGATTGGTCCGGTTGCGTATCAACTAAAACTACCGGATGAACTCAGTGGAGTTCATGATGTCTTTCATGTATCGAACTTAAAGAAATGTCTTTCTGATGAGACATTGATTGTACCATTGGAAGAAATACAAGTGGATGAATAGTTACGATTCATTGAAGAGCCAGCAGAAATCATGGACCGAGAGGTCAAACAACTCAAACAAAGCAAGATTCCGATAGTCAAAGTTCGGTGGAATTCAAGACGTGGTCCTGAATTCACATGGGAACGAGAAGATCAAATGATGAAGAAATATCCTCATCTGTTCAAAAAAACAACTACAGACACTGAGAGCGCACGTTAAATTTCAGGACGAAATTTCCTTCAACAAGGGGATGACGTGATGTTTCACACATCAACACTGCAAATTTCAAACTGTAAGCACAAACACTTTATTCAATTGGTTTTGTTACAAACATTTGTGCTATATTACATTTTATACATTTTATGTGCTACATTTCATATGTTACATGTTATGGTAGTACATGCATGATTAGTTACACACATTTTGCTATGTGCGGGGTTGCATAGTACGAACAGTTACAGACACTCACTATGTGTGAGGTTACACAGCACAGTATGATCAACACAAACAATCACATTGAACGATCACACTTAGTTGTGAGGTTGCAAGCATTAGATTTTGTGTGTGAGTACACGCAAGTACACGGAATGATCAAACCACACTAACACGTACGATTTAAACTCGTAAGTGGTTTCCTAACTACTCCTAGTAATTACTAATTTTCGGGACGAAAATTCTTTCAACAAGGGGATGATGTGACAATCCGACTTTTCGAATTAACCTTGTTAACTGAAAATAACGAAATCACAAATAGGAAGGCCCAATAAGGCCAAGGTAGGCCCAATGAGGCCAAGGTAGTCCTAATGAGGCCCAAGGTAGGCCAATTGTATTTATGAGGCCCAATTGGGTTAATCTAACCCAATAATATTCCAATGGGCCGATTAGTAACAATTCGGTATTTCGGATTAATTCCGTTAACTTTAGAATTAACCGAAATTATGTGAAATCATTTAAAAACTAACTAGAGGGATGGTAATTGATCAAAAGCAGTCTTAGAATGTTAAAACTTCAAGGATTAAGATTAAAAATCAAAAAAAGTCTCAATTTTGACTTTTAAAGTCAAAATTCGGCTATAGTGCAAACAAGAGTTTAAATTCGTATTAATTTGGTGTTAGTAACCGAATTAAACTCTATAGTGACTCATTATGATGATGATTAATAGCTAATCATCTGTTATAAGCACATGAGGGGTCGAATTTAACTCAATAGTTATTGAAAAGTCGAAACCGTCGACTATGGTATTAGAACTTGTATAATTCGACTTCAACATCACAAATTGAGTATCCCAGAGCATCAATCGGCACATTCAGAGCCTGTGACATTCAACAATTTGAAGCAAAACAAGTCGAGCAGAAGGATTGATCTCGAGGGGACCGAATCTAGGGCTTAAAGGTGAACTCCATCAAATCGGGATCAAAACAAGTAAGTAATTGTTCCTACACTACCTAAACCAACCGATTAAGCATAATCCTATACTAATTTGGAGTTATAACAACGAATTGATAGTGTTCGATTACTAGGGTTCTTGAATAATGGCGATTTGGGAGTTTCTGTTAAAACAAGTCTAGGAATGAAATTAAATAGTGCAGAGAGTTTCGGAATCACCTTGTTAGTGAAAAGCATATCTCAATTTCAACAAGAAACAGTGAATGGAAGGGATTCGAATCCTTTTGTTCTTAGTATAAAACGAGTTGGGGGTTAGATACAATCAAGCTCTAAAAATCGAATCGAATAATATCTATAGGAGCAGAAGATACCGATTAAGGTTAATGCTATGTTAATTTCATCATGGAATTACGAATTATAAGAATTCAATTCTAGGATTCTTGTTGTAAAATCGATTTGGGGATTTCGAGTTGATAGAACTTGATAGTTGAATTAAACCTTGCAGATAGTTTCGAAAACTCTTTCTTAGTGAGAACCCCATGAAATCTCTGTATAAAACAAGTGGATTTAGCAAAAATCGATCGGGGGTTTGGGAACTAGAGTTCGAACATGGTTATATCCGATTAATTGGATTACATGAATAATTGTTTGAATTAAAATCATCCACAGGGTCGGTTGGATCCCAGGAACATAACCCCTATGGTTTTGAGTTCGATCGGGTTCGAACCCGGGTCCAATTGAAGGCTAGTTGGTTCGGCTAAGGAATAACAAAGGGGAACCGGCCCATTGATGTTTAAAACAATTTTGAATCGAATCTGTTAACAAAAGTTATGATAGATCAACTGGTATGGACTTGTGTGTGTGTGGGAGGTCCCGGGTTCGAACCCGGGGGCTGCCATGTTTTTAGTATTTAAACCAAACTTTGGTTTTTAGCCCGTAAATTCTTCGTTTAAACTCCGATTTGATCGGTTCAAGTTGCGTTGGAAACGTAACGAGAATACGAATGTATTAGAGTAATAAAATTTATATTTTAACTCGAAAACGTAATCGCGTATAATTACGTTTGTTTACATTAAATCATAAACGACTATGTGATTTTATTTAAAGGGATTTCAAAGTCACACGTATTTACGTATGCACATTTCTAACACTCTAGCATACGTGTGTTGACACATATGTGATTTCAAGCACAAAACGACATCTCGAATAACACAACGTTATTGTTTAAAACACAGATTCTTCGTAGAGGATTATCTACGCGAGTTCACGAGTGTTTGATCATTCTGCAACAATCAATGGTGCGTACACGACCCTTTCTTATTTTAAACTGTTTTGGGGGAGAAAACATGTGCAACAAACATTTTAGATACATATCACTTGCATGAGTTATCTGTTTACATTATGTGACAACATAGCATTTAAAAGTCCTTACACTTCGAACCGTTTAGTTTGCCGTAGCGCAAAGCGTGGTAGTTGGAAATAGATCTATTAGGTTTGACAAACCTCACTTGGTAGATGGGATCTACGCAGGTGTTTGACTGACCAAACAATCATTACTATTGTTTGTGCTAGACAATAGTGGCAAGGCAAAACATGCGATAGCATGCACTAGTCAGCTTCGGTGTCGACCACTTATGTAAATAGTATATATGACTAGCTATCATGACTATGCAATGTGTGATTATGTTATCTGCAAACTTATATTCAAACTGTTGTTTCAAACAATTGTGAATGCTAAAACCTGTGTAATGCACCAACCTTTGTGTTGACTTGATTTACATGTTTTCTCAGGACGCTAAGGTACACTAGAAAGCAGGCATGGACTAGGAGATCGAGCATGCATGTCTTACATTTTAGTTATTTGAAATTGATCATTTGCAACTTTGCATTGTAATTTACATTTTACAAATGTTATGTTTGTTATGGTTTTAAAACGCTTCCGCAAATCTTTGAAAGCTTTGATGTTACTGTTTTAGACCAAAGTATGTTTTGAAAATTCATATAGAGGTCTTCGTTATGTCTAATGATCTGAGATCCTGGTTTATCACGTTCCCAAATGGTATGATTCCGTTAGTTGAAAATTGGGGGTGTGACATCCCGACACATACAGGTAGACTCATTTGGGTCAAGCCTGATATGGGCCACGTGTGAGACGATACAAGCTGGACACCACCAACAACTAAGACTAATTGATTGACTCAAATAAGGCCCAATCATCATGTCATAGTTGTATTAAATGTTTAATTATACATTTCATAAAGCATTTAATATCATGTTTCTACAAATGCTATGGTTGATCATGAATACGTGATGAACTCAAGAAATCGGTAGAATTTCAATTTGTGGGACTCAAAAGCTAATTTGACGATGGTATGAGATGAAACACTTAATTATCATTAACAACAATATGTTAAGCGGTCCTGTATGTGGTGGGACGGTGGCTGGGCGGGCGGTAAGTTCGACCCTACATATGCCCTATATATAAGCATACTTGATTGGATAACATAGGTGGTTGTTGATGAGGTTAAGGTTGTCATTTCAGTGATCAATGTAAACAGATTTTCAGGTTATTCAAACGTTATCAATCAAAGGTGGTTAATGGTGAGGTTAAGGTTGTCATCCGAACGGTTTATTCAAATTCATTTTTAAATAAAACTATATGAACTCACCAACCATGTGTTGACTTCATCTTTTTGCATGACTTCTCAGGTGACGAACAGGTCTGAATTAGAAGTCTATGCTTTTGGACTAGGATGCCAGATAGAGGACCTAGTATTTTGAACTTGCATATTTTTGAAACATCATTATACATATTATTTTGTATATCTTGTGCAGATACAAGATAGAGAAATAATGATGTTGATAGTAGATTTACATTGTTAAATTATGAACAAACTGATGTAATTTAACTTCGTAATTCTATTTTATTTAGCATTTTCTCATTATATATCATGTGCAATGTAAACAATCTGATCATCACGATTATCATTCCCGATATCGCGCCCCGGGCCTTTTCCGCCCGACGGGACACACGATCCGGCCCACCGGCTCGGGGTGTGACACTCATCAGCATGCCTTGGTCAAAAAGGGGCTTGACTCTAAATCTCAGATCAAAAGAAGGGAAGCCATACATTGGCCTTCATCATCTACTCCCCCTCTTCTTCCTACTCCTCAACAACAAAAGCCCTCTGCCAAAAAAACCTTCTAAGCTTGCTCATTCTAGAGCTGTAATCAAAAGGTGGTTCTTTGATGGATACTCCAGCTCCATAACCATTGAAAGATTTAATGGCTCAAGAACTGCCTTTAAAAACTGATATTCCATCTTAAACCACTCCAAGGATGATCTAAAAATTTTTCTACACATAACTTTAGATAACGCTGACACAAACTATGACGTTCTACAGTTTGTACGGAATCTCAGGGTTCAAATCAACTTGATCCTAAGTCAAAAATAAGTGGATTTGGCTTCATCAGTCCAGAGGGAGATTGTTGGTTAATTGAAGGACTGATGAGCCTCAAGAACAATCGTAGACAATTGCTCTTAACCACTGAGCTTCATCTTTGGAACACAACTTAGGATCTTCCTTGCCTTGGAAGACAACAACTAAATCAACAATAACAACCGTGGATCCGCATCCGCGGTTTGAACACGGATCACACAACAACTGCTTACAACACGGAAGAGCTAAATACTGAAGAACCACTAAAGACTTAAGTTTCCGTTGTTGTTGGCTTTCTATCAGTTGTTGTACTGTTTTGTTTGTATCAGTGTCTGTAACTTTGATAGTTGTTTGTGTTATTATTTTTGTCCAGTAACATTGAATGTTTGATTATTTATATCTCAACATTCCCGACACTTTATGAATTAAATTCCCTGAAAATTCCTTGTGTTATTTTCTCTATTTTTCGTCCTTTAGCTAACATAACAATCTATTGAAATAACCAAGTGTTTGACTTAAGAGGGAGTTAATACCTAGTTTTTGACCATACAGTCTAAAGTTGGATATTCCTGATTAACAACCCTCCTGTCCAACATTCTCTATAAAAATTACGCCATTAAATACATATCGTTGCATTGGTGTAATTACAGCTCGTGACAAAATTTGTAGTTCGTAAGTATGTCGCAGGCCGTTCTATTTGTGTAAATTATATTGAAGTTACAACTTGTTTAATTGATCGCACCTCTAACTTGTATTGATGTAAATTTATTTAATATTTTTAATTTTCATATAAAAATAACATTGTAATTTATATTTAAGATGTGTGAATCTTTTTTTTAAATTGTTAGTTTTTTGAAAAGATGGAAAATTAGTATGGCAATATTACTACTCGTACAATGTTTCAATTATGAATGTTTTGGAAAAAAATTGCCATGACACTAATGAAATTTGAGAGAAAATTACAATGAATTTAATGGTGTAGCTTTTATTAAAAACAACATAATGTAAAAACGTATAAATGTGTTAAAATCAAGAAAGAATCTTATATTTAAAAATTAAAACATAAAAAGATTTTTAAGAGAGTGACATTTGTCACACTGTTATTAAACCAGATTTTTTATTTGAAGCATTGATATCACAATTTTACATAATTTTCTTATATACTTCACAACATAAATTATATAATCAAAAATGAATCTCAAAAAAGATATAATTTTCCACATAATGCACCTACCAACAACACGTACAGCCCTTACAACATTGTGATAAAGAGGTTATTTCGTGACAAACATTACCTCTATGACAATAATGCACCTACTAATTGAAGCATTAATATCTTATAAGGGTTATTAGAGCATAACAATAACAGTTATTAATTTCAGGCATATGATTCAAAAATATGTTCGGGTAATGGCTATATGAATAATCCGGGCATCACTTAATCTTATATATATGAAACAACCTAAAAGTATTCACATAGCCGGACCAATACTTGTAGGATTGGGTATACTTTTCCTTATTTGTATTTTATTTTATTTTATTTTATTTTATTTTGTTTCATTCCAACTTATCAGCTTCCGAGTCTATCAACTCACTTTGACGGCCCACTATAAATGCCTGGAGGTTAGCCCAGAAATGAGTGGGCTTCTTCAACCCAAACGAATACCGGATAACTCAAAATGAGCATGAGCTGCTCGTTAAACCTAAACATGAATGCAGCCTTTATATCCCCAATGGAATCGTGTTGTGAGATTGAATATTAAACCCATATATAAATTTGGGACTTTAGGTTAACTTTACTTATTATAGTATGACATTGAGAAGAACACAAAGAAGACAAAAAAACATAAACAATAGCAGATAGACATATGCAATTATAGAACTAACTCTTACGAGTCAAGAAAAGAAATAAAAAAAAAAAAAAAAACTAAAAAACAGTATTTTCGTGTGCTAGCATATAAATTTAACACATTCATCCTTTAAACCCAAAAATAAATAATTGATAGATGTATCAGGTGACCTCGTTTCGCATCAGCTACGGGGATTAAGATGTACGATCCTAAAACAACTATTATCGATATAAGAAGGGAAAAGAGGAATTGCTCACGCATTATTGCATCAATTTAATAGCCTTATTGATTGAACATATTGGATATATGCATATAGTAATTTTTTTTTGAACGGCAATTTGGATCACTGACGGGTCATAGACCCACCCTATCATATCCACACCCAATTGGAGGAAACCCACCATAGGTGAGAGAAAACCCCTATCTCAGTATAGAACCCCTATTTTGTCCATGCCAAGACTTGAACCCGTGACCTTCCCAATATTGAAGTCACAGGGTACCTCTCCTCAACCACTTGAGCTAAGGATGATTGGTATGCATATAGTAATTAGTTGTATCTTTTGGAAATTAATTGTATCTTTTCTAGAAAGAGGTACAGTATACCAATAACTTCATATTGCATATAAGTAATTAATTGTGTGATGTTGCTTTTAATTTTCTTGTATTTTTTTTGTCAACATACTTTGTTTTTTTAATTCTTATAGAATAATCCACATAACATAAAAACGATATATATATATATATATATATATATATATATATATATATATATATATATATAGATATATATATATATATATATATATATATATATATATATATATATATATATGGAAGTGATCTATTGCTAATCTTAGGATTCATCAATAACCTAATAACTTTACCATATTTATTGATCAAATTACAAGATGTTGATCTAATGGTTTATATTTAACAATAATATAATAATGTATTTGATTTAAAAGAAAAGGGAATAATGGTATTAATGTAATTTTCTATATTAAATATTTTACCCCTCTTTTTTTATACATCCATAACTTTTTGTACTATAATATTTTTTATGAAAATTGCACCATTTTATTCGTCTTATTTTTCTCTTTAATTCCATTATAGTGTTGACTAGGTTTTTTTATTTTTTTCCGGATGTTCGTATTTACACCTATGTAACAAGTATAAAAATAACAAATTATTTGCAACGAGTTGTAACGAATTTGGGTTTACATTGTTGTAGAATAGATAGGGGTTACATTAAAAAGTGTAACGAGGCAAGCCGATCCCGAGCTCGTTAATTACGTTATATTCTTGACTAGGTTTTTTTTATTTTTTCCTGATGCTCGTTAATTACGTTACATTCTTGATTTTGTAACAAATTTTGGTTTTTAAAATATTAAAATGTGTTTACAATCTTCTAGATATAATTTTTAAAGTATTAAAATGTATTTACAATCTTGTAGATATAACGAATTTTTGGTTTTTATCCACAAAATGTTATAGTATTTTTTTTAAAGTATTAAAATGTATTTACAATCTTGTAGATATATATATATTTTAAAGTATTAACATGTATTTACAAGGACGAATTTTGGTTTTTATCAAAAAAATGTTATAGTATTTTTTTAAAGTATTAAAATGTATTTACAATCTTGTAGATATAATTTTTTTAAAAGTATTAAAATGTATTTACAATCTTGTAGATATAACGAATTTTGGAGCATACGGAAAAATAAAAAAACCTAGTCAAGAATATAACGTAATTAACGAGCTCGGGATCGGCTTGACTCGTTTACGCTCTTAAACGTAACCCTTAATTATTTTACAACAATGTAAACCCCAATTCGTTACAACTCGTTACAAATAATTTGTTATTTTTATACTTGTTACATTGGTGTAAATACGAACATCCGAAAAAAAATTAAAAAACCTAGTCAAGGCTATAACGGAATTAAAGAGAAAAATAAGACGAGTAAAACGGTGCAATTTTCATAAAAAAATATTATATTATAAAAAAGTTATGGATATATAAAAAAGATGGGGTAAGTTAGTACATAAAACAAATTACTGATCTACCCCTCATCATAGTTTTTGAATAATGCCATGTGTCACCTTCAGATTGGATATTTAGAGTTAATGTGTTATTTTTTAAGGAAGGGTTATAATTTGATCACAAATATATATATATATATAACACACTCACACTACTATATAATACATATTATAAGGAAAAAATAGTAATTTGCTTAAATCTCTTAACATTAAGAGTTTTACAACTCTTATATCATATAGTACAACTTTTTAATTTTAATGTAAATGTTTGTTTGTATTTTCACTTTGTCTCAAATTGGTAATTTTTAAAAATTTAAATAAGATAGAGTGATTATAAAGGAAAACCCTTCAAAACAAATAAATCACTTCTTGACATTTTTGGTGCATTTGACTTTTATGTTAGTAGTTAAAGTCACTTTTAGTTAACTATCAAGTTAAAAATTTGCTTTTGTTATGGTTATGACTCAAACCTTTAAAACATCGAGCTTAAGTGTTGTGTTTTCCATAATGTATTTTTTTTAAACGTACTATCATGCCTCAATGCTTGTATTTTAATTATACTGCTTAACCGCAGTGTACAAGAAACCTTGTTCGTTTCTATTAAATTTTAGAGCTCTAACAGTGGTAAAAAAATTTCATTATGAGAATATCGAGGCCTTTTGAGGGGAGGGAGGCATGATTATTTGTGTTTAATGAGAATGATGATGATGAGGATGACGACGACGAGGACGACGACAATAATTTGAAATGTAAAAAAATAATTATTTACTGAGATTATCCATTTATCATGGTTGTAGTCTTCGTAAAAAAACTATCATAAATAATCTTATTCTAGTATTACAATAAAAAATATGAGTTAGGTGAAACTAAATATCCTTCTTATCCTAATAATTCTAATAAGAATCTTGACTCATTAGATCATTAATCAATAAATAGGATTAAATCAAGTTGTTGAAGGATAATTTTAGCAATGACTACTTTTGTTAACTTTTTATCAAATTTCACCACATTTTTTAAATGTTCATAACTTTTACATTTGAAATTATTTTTAGAAAAAATATACCATAAAAACAAGCATTTTTATCTTAAAAACTCGTATAGTATTCCTAAAGAAAAAATTTTGTTTTCATTAGTTTATTGTGTATTTTGTACAGAACATTGTGTCTTTTGTACAAGTCTTTGTTTTTTTTTGCGTTTCTACTCAATGTTATGTTTTCCTAAGAAATTTAAGAAACAATGATATTGCATAATACATAATTTCAAGCAAGGATGACATAATAATAGTATTTAAAAAAACATAATTACGTGTAAAAAAGACATAAAGACGAGTATGAATACTTTTGTAGAGGTCATTTGGTATTTTGTAAAGGGCATTGTGTCCTTTGTATATGTAATTGTGTATTTTGTGTTTCATGCTCAATGTTATGTTTTCTTGAAAATTTAATACACAATGATGTTGAAAAATACATAATATCTAGCAAATATGACACAATGACGATTATGAATAACAAAATTATCTTTATAGAAGACACAAGTAAATGTAAAAAATACACAATTACGTGTAGGAAAACACAAATTAAAATAATTATACACAAACGTTTAAGAAAACAGAATGATGATAATTAGACACAATAAAATGAAAAAAATTAATTTTTTATAGCAACAATATACCAATTTTAAAGATAAAAAATGCTAGTTTTTATGATATATTTAAAAAAAATAATAATTTAGTATGTAAAAGATATGAACGTCTATTAAAGATAAATAGAAAAGTGGTCATAACTAGATTACTTTTTAACAAATTTTTCATCTAATATTTTGAATTTCCTTAGTAAATTTGATCTCATTATCTAATGATTAATAAGTTTTCTTAGACTTTTTAGGATAAGAAGACTATTTAGTTGAAATTAAACTAAAAACGATACATAGAAGAACATGTATCGTCTTCTAGTGATGTTTAAAACGCCTTTTTTCATTTTTATTCTACAAATACTAACACTACCTTCTTTAAAATTTTAATGATATTGAATAATGAAGTTATATAAGTATATATAAAAAAATCTTCATATTTATATATTTATTAAAACTTAATAAATAATAAAATCGTTTCAAATATATGTTAATTTAAAATATAATATTAGATCTTAATTATTTGTTATTAATACTTTTTAAATATTCATTACTTCTCTTTTTTCTTATTTTACTAACAATTGACAATATGTTAACTTGAAAATCTACATAGAAACTAAATAAGTTAGATTTACTTAAGTTATGTAATTCATTATTAAAGTTATGTAATTCATGAGTTTATGTTCTTTAAACATAAAATAAGGACCAAAAGTTAATTATGAAACAAATTTATCTTGAAAGAACGTCAAATATATAAAACAATGGTCCTGCACTGGAAATCAGTTTGTCTCCATGCAACTATTGCTTCCAAAATTTGCTGGCATAACCTTTTGTTTTCTACTTGCTCCATTTGCCCCCACAACTTACAAATAATTGCACCTCACAGGTTTTACAGACATATCATCCCTACCACTATCAATAATTGGAATACATTTTTTAACTATTATTTTTATTTTGGCACAAAATAAAGAGCTTACAAGTAAATAATGTTTGTTAAGATCAAAATTATGCAACGGTTTATGACAGTGGTACGTGAATTAACTGGTTATAAACAAAATTATACCTTATCATACCACAAAACCAACCAGCTAAAATGGACAAATTAATCAAGTATGGTGCTATAGAAGGTTCAAGCCTATTGGTTAACTCATTAACTTTCCAATGAAAGGTCATATTTTTAAATGACTGAGACTAATGTCCTGTTGGAGGTTTCGGATAATTCCTAAGATAGGCTCACAAGTATCCATCAAATCTGAGAAGACATTTGAAATCAATCTTAGGTGTTGTTGTTTAAGCGTTAAAAAAAATTAATAAAAGGGACTAGGTTTGTTGACTCTATACCAGTCAAACATGGCGTTTTTTTTTTTTTTTTTTTTTTTTGTATTTTTTTTAATTGCTCACACACCAAGTCACTCATTTACATTACTATTATTAGACTACGCCTGTTTCTAATACACCTTATCTAGGGTTGAACCTAGGTCTCCTTAAAATCGTTTTTCTTTGCAAAATATATAAACTAGTATGAGGTTGGTTATTAAGAACATTAAGAGCCATCAAGAGACTATTTCTTAATTGATCATTATCACTTAATTGACTATCTCTTAATTGATCATCATCTCTTAACAGTTAAAATGTAATATTAACTCTTAATGGTTAAGAGTATCTCTTAACCATTCAGATTTAAGACTATATCTTAACTAATATATGTCTATAAACCATTAAGAAGTAGCCCATTAACGATTATTAAGAGATTACCAAATAGTCCCCAAGTAAATTTAAGGTGATCACATTATCTAATACAGAATAAAAGTTATTTATATGGATATTTATGTTCGGATAAATATGGTGTTGGTTGGATAAATAACATGACTTTCAGAAAAATAATATCAAATACAAGTTAATATTTCAAACATGACAAAGCAACAACAATAATACTGAAGAGTGAGCTGACCAACAAAATAATGGTAACATGAGGACACATCTGCGTGCAACCTTGACCGTAACATGCCAACTTTAAGGTTGTGTGCCTAAACAATAATTCTTTAGACTTTAAAATGATACTGAATGTATCAAGGGACATTTATATGATTGTGGATAGAGTATTTTGTAATATTTTTGCAGTCAAGAATAAGTTGAATGACAAAGGAACCAAATACTATGAATATCATAATATATTATATTATATTACACTTAACACTTCTTAGTATCTCATTGATTACAACGAAACCCTTTTTTCCCATGATTTGAAAAATGCCACGTTTAACGAGTTCAATGCCTTATCAACAATAAGGGGTGGGAGTTAGCCCATCAAACACCATACATGATAATTATCCAATGCATGTGAATATTAAGACAAAAGAAAATCTAATTTCATACTTGCGCTACATTAAACTCATATTAGTTTGTGGTAACATGTCTCAACAGGTTAGCATGTTGCATGGATTGTGGAGAAATGTTTAGTATGATTGTTGAACCAACGACTATTTACACCGTTTTCATCGTTACTTTATATCACTTTTTGCTTATTTATAAGTTGTAAATCAAGAATGCTTTTTTGACACATGGAAACTTACATGAGATGGCCTACATGCATCAGCCCCTTGGTTTTCGTGACACTCGATTCATGGGTCCAATGTGCCAACTCAAGTAGTTCAATGCGCCAACTCAAGTAGTTCAATGCCATAATCGACAATCACATGTGGAAGTTAGTTCAACTAACACCGTAAATGATTAATATCCTATGCATGTTTATATTAGACAAAACAATATAATGTCGTACTTGAGCAATATAAAGCACATTTATATTGTAATAACATGTCTCAACAGTTTGGCTTGTGACATGGATTGTGGAGAGATGTTTAGTACGATTGTTGAACCAAATACTATTCACATTGTTCTATCATTACCTTATGTTGATTCATTTGTTGTAAATCATGAATTTTTTTCCGACATGAAAAGTTACATGAGATGGCCAAATACTATTCACATTGTTCTACCATCACTTCATGAAACTCCTACCAATCGAGTTTCTTTATGAAGGATATTTCCCTTAGTTATATTTTTGCCATGTTTTTTTTGTTGTGACGGTGATGATCTCTTTTTCCACAACAAAAGTTTGTTGAATATGTCCCACATGAGCCTGAAATGTCATCATGTAACCGTTCATGAACCCAAGTTGACACAAACACTAAATAATTGCTTTAGTTCTTTAATCGACACCAGAGGTTGCGCCCCAGACGTCAGCACCAGAGGGTGCGCCCCAGACCATCAGGTCGTATAAATCGGTTCCTTGGCCATTAAGGGTCGATCTAACCACTCTAACAGCTCCATTTTAGCTCCAGATCGGCTCACACCTGATCCCTCTTGATTCTCAGCAGAAATCCACTCAAAATAGGCCCTAAGATCTCGAGATTTCATCAAGAATGCTCCAAGTTATGGAATCCTGAAGTTTACGGGTAAGATTTTTGGTTTTTGTTCGTTTCATGTGGTTTCATTACTAAAGCTTAAGTGTAACTTTTTTGTACTGCTGTTCTTGTATTTAAGATGGATAGATCTTGCAAGATCATGAAGAATCAAGTTCTATACGTAGAAAATACGCATACTTTGACTTCTAAAAGTCAAACTCTTGCAAAACAAGTGTAGATCTTCATATCCGTGAGTTTATTTACTTATTTGGTTACATTTGAGTGTCACTAAGTGTTAGGAAGTGTTTGGAACAACGCCTCGTCTATAGATCTTGCAAGATCAAAGTTTTTGTCAAATAGGTATTCTTGGAAAAATGGTCAAACTAGTGCAAAGGAGTCCAAAACCTGTTTTTGAGCTCATGAAACTAAGGAGATATGTTTTGGGACTTAAAATGTTGAATCTAGGACTTTG
The DNA here is from genome assembly GCA_009363875.1 of Mikania micrantha. Lineage (NCBI taxonomy): Eukaryota > Viridiplantae > Streptophyta > Magnoliopsida > Asterales > Asteraceae > Mikania > Mikania micrantha. Next base: position 105,432,563 of record CM018693.1, on the reverse strand, counting down.
TGTGGTATGTACACACAAGCACACAGAATGATCAGACATCGCACTAGCACGTACAATTTGAAACCCACAAGTGGTTTCCTAACTACTTCTAACATTTAACAATTTTCGGGACGAAAATTCCTACAAGAAGGGGATGATGTGACAATCCGACATTTCGGGCTAACTCCGGTAACCGAAAACTAACCGAAACGATACGGAAGTAAACAAAAACAAACTACAAGGACTAAGATTGAACAAAAGAAGTTTATAAAACACTTAAAATATAAGGATTAAATTTGTAATTACATAATAGGCTTAATTTTGACCTTAGAAGTCAAAATTCGACCTTGATAATCAATTGAATTCGAATTTTTCATTAAAACCAAGTAATACCAGAATTTAATCAGTTGTAATCATCAATTTGATGATCAGTAACAGCTAACATACGTTATTGACACATTAATTAGTCGAATTAAACCAGAATGATAACCAAAACTCGAAACCGTTTCTAACCACTATCAAATCGGTATAATCGAATCGAAATACATCAAATCAGAATTTCATAAACCTTAGTCGGCATCATTAGAAGGCTTTGCACAACATCTATCGATTCCAGAGACCTTGGATAGAAGAATTGGATCGTGGGCGGCCGAACCCAAGCTAAGAGTCGAACTCCACTGAACTGAGATCAAACAAGGTAAAAACCTATTCCTACACAACGTAAAACAACCGATTAAGCATAACCCTAAGTCAATTTCGGGTTCTAACTTCAAATTGTACATGCCCGATTACTAGGGTTCATCGGTTAAGACAATTTGGGGGTTTCAACCAAAAAGATGAGAATAATCAAATTAAATTACATAAACAATTTTGAAATGTTCAGGTTAATGAAATCCCTATGAATTAAACATCTAATTTTATCGAATTGTTCAAGGTCGAGTATTAGGGTTCTTCGGTTAAACGATTTTGGGGGTTTTGATCGGGGTGGGTTCGAAAATTAAATTAACTGTTACAGAAAGATTCGAAATCATGTGTTAAACGAAAATCCCAAGTCATTTGGATCATGCAACAACAAATTAATGGATTCATAGTTCTAGGGTTTCTAATGAAGAACGAATTGGGGATTTTTGGTTTAAACGAATTCAATACTTAAATCAGACATGACAGAGAGTTTCGAAACTCTCTGTTGATTGAAAACACTTTATCAATTTCATAAGATAACAACGAATTTAATGATCTTGATTGTTAGGGTTCGTCGATTTAATAGAATTGGGGATTTCGATATAACTGGGTTTGATTTTTTTTAATTAAACATTCTCTGTGTAATAGAGACCATACGAATTTAAGAATGTTGAGAATGAGGAACTTGAGTTCGAACATGTTGATACCCGGTTAATTGGGTTATAATGGTTAATTTTTCGAATTAAAACCATGGAAAGACTCGACTGAGTCCTGGGAACGAAAGCCCCATGGTTTCAGGCTCGGGTGGGTTCAAATCGTGGGTCAATTTGATGTCATTGGGTTCAGGTTATGAAGCAAAAGGGGACTAGTCAACTTTTGATTAAAACAATTAACATGGGAGTTCTGTTAACCAAATTCGAAGCAGAGCAGATGGTTTGAGTCTAGGTGCATCTCCAGGAGGTCGTGGGTTCGAAACCATGCTCCACTGTTTTTTTTTGAAATTGAAACCAACTTTTGTATTTTGATCATATCTTACTCGTTCTAGCTCCTTTATTTAACCCGTTCAAAGGCGTTGGAACCGAAATGGAATTCCGAACGTCATGAAACAATAAAATCTATATTTTGACTCGAAATTAATCGCGTATAACTACGCGTGATTAAACGATATCGTGTGCAACTTAAACAAACAAACTCGAAACTATACGTACTTTCGTATTAATGTTTCAAATGACTTAATATACGTGTGTTGACACGTATAAGACCACAAACACAATTGACATTACAAATAACACAACGTTATAGTTAAAAAAACAGATTATTCGTAGAAGTTTACTTGCGCAGTTTCACGTGTGTTGATAATTCTGTTTGCTATCAAAGGTGCGTACACGGCCCCTTTCTTATTTTAACTGTTTTGGGGGAGAAAACATGTGCAACAAACATTTTAGATACATATCACTTGCATGAGTTAGCTGTTTACATTAAGTGCGAACATAGCATTACAAGTCCTTACATATCGAACCGTTTAGTTTGTCGTAGTGCAAAGCGTGGTAGTTGGAAATAGATCTATTAGGTTTGACAAACCTCACTTGGTAGATTGTAGGTCTACGCAGTTGTTTGACTAGCCAATTCACATTACTATTGTTTGTGCTAGACAATAATGGGAAAGGCAAATTACATTCAAACAGTCAGCTTCGGTGTGCGCCGCTTATGTAAATAGTACAAATGACTAGCTATCATGACTATGCATGTGTGATTATGTTATATGCAAACATTTCTTTTCAAACAGTTGTTTCAAACATTTATGATTAAACAAACCTGTGTATGCACCAACCTTTGTGTTGACTTGATTTACATGTTTTCTGAGGACGTTAAGGTACAAGAACAAGCAAGCATGGACTAGGATGTGTAGTCGCATGCATATTTTAATTCTTGTGTTTTGAATTTGGACATTTAAGATTTTGACTTGTAATTTACAGTTTTCAAGCTGTTATGTTTGTTATTGTTTTAAAAACGCTTCCGCAACGTTAGAACTTTGATATTACAGTTTTAGACAAAGTTATGTTTTGAAAAGCATATAGAGGTCTTCACTATGTCTAATGATCTGAGATCCTATGTCACATCCCAAACGGTATGATTCCGTTAGTTGAAATTTGGTGGTGTGACAGATTGGTATCAGAGCCATTGGTTATAGCGAACTAGGTTTTGCATTAGTAGACTTAGAATA